>CM052704.1:51966852-51977846 GCA_028551405.1 Uromys caudimaculatus
CAACTATTATGGGATATGGGTTACTAATGGCAACCAATGAGAGTTCGGAACGTGTCATGTTTTGATTGGATGTTCAGTTGGATATATAAGAGAATGTGTGAGGGGAGTCAGTCAGTTCCTGCATCAGAAGCCCGAGTAAACTGTTTTCCGAAGATCTTCGGTGTTGTGTTTTCCTTGCTGGTTCGAGGGACGCGACAGGGTATATTTCTGGATCCTCCATTTGATTTCATTGATCAGCCTGTTTGTCTCTGTACCAATACCATGTAATTTTCATCACTACTGCTCTGTAATACAGCTTGAGATCAGGGCTGGTGATTTGTCCAGAAGTTCTTTTACTGTTCATGATTCTTTTAGCTATCCTGGGTTTTTGTTTTTTCCAAATAAAGTTAAGAATTCCTCTTTAAAGATCTGTAAAAAATAATGTGTTGGAATATTGATGGGAATTTCATTGAATCTATAACTTGTTTTTGGTAAAATGGCAATTTTCACTATGTTAATCCTTCTGATCCATGAGCATGAAAGATATTTCCATCTTCTTCAATTTCCTTCTTTAGGCACTTGAAGTTCTTGTCATACAGATCTTTCATTTGCTTGGTTAGAGTTACACAATGGTATCTTATATTATTTGTGGCTATTGTGAAGAATCTTGTTTCCCCAATTTCTTTCTCAGCCTTCTTATCATTTATATAAAGAAAGGATACTGATTCCCTTGAATTGTTTATCAGCTGTAGGAGTTATCTGGTAGAAATTTGGAGGTTTCTTATGTAACCTATCATATCTTCTGTAAATGGTGATATCTTGATTTCCACCTTTCCAATTTATGTCCCCTTGATCTCCACTGTTGCCTTAGTGCTATAGTTAGAACTCCCAGTACAATATTGACTAGATAAGGAGAGAGTGAGCAGCCTTGCCTTGTCCTTGATTTTAGTGGTATTGCTTCAAGATTTTCTCCATTTAATTTGGTGGTGTATATTGGCTTATTGTGTATTGCTTTTATTATGTTTAGGTATATGCCTTGAATCCTTGATCTCTCTTATACTTTTAATGTAAAGGATTTTTTGGATTTTGTCGAAGGCTTTTTCAGCATCTAGTGAGATGATCATGTGATTTTTCTCTTTCAAGTTTGTTTTTCTGACAGATTACATTGATGGATTTCTGTATACTGAACCATCCCTGAATCCCTGGGATGAAGCCTCCTTGATCATGGTGAATGATGTTTTTGATATGTACTTAGATTCCGTTTATATGAATTATATTGAGTATTTTTATTTTGATGTTTATAAACAAAACTGGTCTGAAATAATCTTTCTTTTTTGAGTCTTTATGTGGTTTAGTTATCAAGATGACTGTGGTCACATAGGATGAATTAGGGAGTATTCTTTCTGTTTCTATTTTGTGGAATAGTTTAAGGAGTGTTGGTAATAGCTGTTCTTTGAAAATCTGGTAGAACTATGCATTAAAATCATCTGGCCCTGGGCTGTTTTTAGTAGGGAGACTTTTAAGGAGTGCTTCTATTGTCTTAGGGGTTAAAGGACTTTAATTTTGATAAGTAATATCTGTGTAGAAAATCATCCATTTCATTTAGATTTTTCCAGTTTTCTGGAGTACAAGCTCTTGAAGTAAGACCTAATGATTCTTTGAACTTTTTCAGTTTCTATTGTTAGTCTCACTTTTTGTTTTTTGATTTTGTTAATTTGGATACCGTCTCTGTGCCTTTTAGTCAGTTTGGCTAAGGAATTATTTATCTTGTTGATTTTGTCAAAGAACCAGCTCTTGGTTTCATTGATTCTTTGTATTTTCTTTCTTTCAAATTTATTAATTTCATCTCTGAGTTTGATTATTTCCTGCCATCTCCCCTTCCTAAGTATATGTGCATCTTTCATTTTTTCCACTGGGTCTTTCATGTGTACTTTTAAATTGCTAATATGAGAACTTTTCAATTTTTTTCTGAAGTCACTTAGTGCTATATATTTTCCTCTTAGCACTACTTTTATTGTTTCCCATAAGTTTGGGTATGATGTGCCTTCATTTTCATTGAATTCGAGAAAGTTTAATTTCTTTCTTTAATACTTCCCTGACAAAGAGATCTTTGAATAGAAAATTGTTCAGTTTCCATGAATATGTGGGCTTTCTATTGTTTGTGTTCTTTAAAAGTTGAGCCTTAATCCCTGGTGATTTGATAAAATACAAAGGGTGATTTCAATCTTCTTGTATCTGTTGAGGTTTGCTTTGTGACTGATTATGTAGTCAGTATTGGAGAGATTCCATGACATGCTGAGAAGAAAGTGTATTCTTATATTTTGAGGTGAGAAGTTCTACAGATATCTGTTAGATTCATTTGGTTCATAATATCTGTTAGTTTCATTGTTTCTGTGGTTAGTTTCTGTTTCAATGATCTGTCTATTGGTGAGAGTGGGGTGTTGAAGACCCTCACTAAATTGTGTGGGGTTCAGTTTATGACTGACCTTCAGAAAAGTGTCTTTTATAAATGTGGGTGTCCTTGCGTTTAAGGCATGTTCAGAATTGAGATATCATCTTAGTGGAGTTTTCTATGATTAGTATGAGGTGTCCTTCCCCATATCTTTTCATTACTTTGGGTTGAAAGTCTATTTGACTACATTTTAGAATGTAGTAGACTCAAGTTTGTTTATTTGGTCTACTTGCTTGAAAACCTCCTTTTCAACACTTTATTCTGAGATAGTGTCTATTTTTGTTGCTGAGGTGTGTTTCTTGTACACAGCAGAATGATGGATATTGTTTGTATATCCAGTCAGTTATCCTGTGTCATTTTATTGGTGAATTGAGTTCATTGATGTTGAGAGATATTAATGACCAATGACTGTTAGTTCCTGCTATTTTGATGTTGGTGGTGGTACTATGTGTATGTCTGTGGGTTTTGTTTGTGTGTGTGTGTGTGTGTGTGTGTGTTCAAGTGTGTGTGTATGAGAGAGAGAGAGAGAGAGAGAGAGAGAGAGAGAGAGAGAGAGAGAGAGAGAGAGAATGTGTGTGTGTGTGTGATTCTCTTCTTTTGGTTTTGCTGTAACATGATTAATTTCCTTTATTTTCTTGTTTGAAGTTACCTTCCTTGTCATGGAGGTTTCTTCTAGTATCCTCTATAGGGTTGTATTATAGAAAGATGTTGTTTAAATTTTGTTTTGTTATGGAATATCTTGGCTTTTCCATCTACAGTGATTGAGAGTTTTGCTGCATATAGTAGAATATATATAGTCTGGCACCTGTGGTCTCTTAAGGTTTGCAAGACACCCAGGGTCTTCTGGCTTTTAGAGTCTCTGTTGAAAAGCTACATGCACTTCTGATAGGTCTGCCTTTATATGTTGCTTGGGAGTTAATCTTGAAGCTCTTGATATTCTTTCTTTGTTCTGTGCATTTAGTGTTTTGATTATTATGGGGCTGAAGAACTTTCTTTTCTGGTCCAATCTACTGGGTATTCTGTAAGCTTCTCGTACATTTATAGCCACCTCTTTCTTTAGGGTAGGGAAGTTTTGTTTTGTGGTTTTGTTGAAGATATTTTCTACCCCTTTTGAACTGGGAATCTTCACCCTCTTCTATTCCTGTTATTCTTAGGTTTGGTCTTTTCATACTGTTCCAAATTTTTTGGATATTTTAATTTAGGAATTTTTTACATTTGGCATTTTCTTTGACTGATATATCAATTTCTTATATGGTATCATCTACAGTGCAATTCTCTTCCTATTTTTGTTTTGTCTTGGTGATATTTGCATCTGTAGAACCTATTCTCTTTCCTATATTTTTCATCTCCAATATTGTCTCCATTTGTGTTTTCTTTATTGCTTCTATTTATATTTTCAGGTCTTGGACTGGTTTATTAATTTCCTTCACCTATTTGACTGTACTTTCCTATAGTTCTTTAAGGGATTTATTTGTTTCCTCTTTAAGGGCTTCTATCTGTTTGTTGTTGTTGTCATTGTTTGTGTGTTTTTGGTTTTTGTTTTGTTTTGTTTTGTTTGTTTGCTGTGTGTGTTTCTGTATTTCTTTTCTGTATGTTCTGTATTTATTTATGTCCTCTTTAAAGGCTTCTATCATCCTCATGAAATGAAATTTAAGGTCACTGTCTTGCCCCTCGAGTGTTTTAGAATATCCAGGGCTTCCTGAAGTAGGAGAACTGGGCTCTTATGGTATCATATTGCACTGGCTTGTGTTCATTTTGTTCTTGTGCTTGTCTTTTGCCTTATGGTTATCTTTGGTGTTGGTTGGCCTGGTAGTCCCTGGGAGTAGTAAGCCTCTAGGATTGCTTGTGCTGGATAGTTGGAGGCCTCCTAAAACGCAAGCAGAACTATGGGCTTGAGTATATGGTTCAGAACCAGAATTGTAGGTAGAGTTGTGAACCAGAAGGAAAATGGAGCTTGCAGAAGGAGAGGCAGAGCTCATGCCTGCTGGGCTTGCAGGGGTACCTGCAGATATGGGAGGGGATTGGGTTGTGGGTCTTACCTGTGTGTCCCAGGTTGGAGCAGGCCTCCAGGGAAGCAAGCAGAGCTCTGAAGTGGGGAAGAGTGTGGTGATCCAAACTTGCATTTGGTGACCATGGTTAAGTTTCTTTCAGTTATAGTTTGTTTAAATGTCCTTGAGTTCCTTTATTTTAGAAAATAAATATGAATAATCATATATATTATATATAGATAAATTGAAATATAATTACAGAATTTCTTACTGAAATTTTATTTTGAATATTGTAATATATTTTATCATTAGTGTACTTACTTTCATTATCAAATATGTCATCAGGTGCCCAGGCTTTGACTTATATTTACCTTAAAGTGGCATAAACATTCATGAAAGTGTAAAAAAGGTTGTAACTCCAAAAATTAATCAAGACTCACACATGTTAGAATGAAGGTGAGTTTATATCTGAGATAAAATTATTTTAAGTAATAACAAAGTACATAAAAACAGTCAAACTTGAGAATATGTAAATAGAGGCAAATGCTTAGCAGTGGTGAAAGTCTACAAAATGTTTTTCATTTTCATTCATAATTTGCTAGCAATATTTGCTTGTGAGAGTATACATGAAAGAAAAACTCTGATCACATTTACCTGACTAAAAATAAAATTCCATATTCATTAAAAAATGAAAAATGCCATAATTTGCTAAAAAGTCTGAATTTTTATAAGTCAAATATTGACCATTTCTCTAAGCTATTCTTTTATTGTGAAAACACACTTTATTATTTACTTATATAATATTTTCCTTGTTCATACATAGGAAGTATTTTTATTATCGTACAAATCATTCATAATAAGGACAAAGGGGAATAAGATATCACCCTTTGTAATGCTGAATTTTAAATGAATGTTGCTTCTAAGCATGATAAAAGACACTAATGGTAGATCACAACTCTTTGAGATATGTAACCAGCCACCCCAAATTCAGACATATTAATACTTCAATAGCTATACCCTACAAGGTCAAAACAAGTTACTTCATTAGCATAGCACATCCTAAAGAATCTTCATGAAGAAGTTATTATACTATGCTGTGGACAATGATATTCAATGAAAAGTAGTTACCAACAATGGCTGCTCTTCCCAAGAACCTGGTTTGGATCCCCAGCAGCTACATGATGCCCCACAACTCTTTGTAACTTTAAAAACCTCACTTTACAATCAATCATAAGTACCACATAAAAGGATGGGAAAGTCTATTCAAGCAAAACCAACTAGGAAATCACCATGCTTTGCTGTCCTAATATCTGATGTTAAAGGAAGTAAAGAAGTTTTAGAATTAGTTCTTTCAGTGGCAATAAGAGGAATGGGGGAAAGATATTGTGGAGGTGGGGTGGCTAAATGTAAGGATATATGAGAAATCTTAGGATATTCATTAGTGTGGAAGCTAATCTTTAAAATCCAACATATTAAAATGAGAAGTTTGAATATGATTGTCATGCATGGAATAGCAATACTGCTTCTGGTGGACGTGGGTTATTAAATGAAAATGTCAATGCTCATAAAAGTCCATCTCTATATCAATTACAAGTCTTGGAGGATCTACAGGAGGGATTTCATGACTGGTAGTATAAAGCAGGTCAAAGACCTGTGACTATGATAATCATTGAACCTTTGAGTGGGTCTATCATTGTTCTTTTGCTAAACGATCTTGTCAAACTGCCTTCTAAATATTTATGTTTACAGTCATGGAACCGTATTACTCACAACTTTTCTAAAAAAAAAAAAAAAGATAATAGTGGCAAATGCAGAGACTAATATCTAGTCAAACTTTTATATACAAATAATTATGATTCCTCAGCTATGAGTGGATCATCTTTATCAACAGCTTCACTTCTGAGAAACAAAAGACATCAAGGAGGAAGATGAAGTTGAAAGAATGTAAGAACTGGTAGATAGAAAAAATGTAAAATTTTAACTTCTAAACATGACATTTCAGAAAGGGTGTGAGTTGAGGAAGTGCTAAGGCAGTGAACATGTAGAACCCATTGTATAAAACTCTCAAAAAACTAACAACAAATAACAGATGAGGAAAATAATGACTACTATTATTTACTATTTACTATTTACTATTAATACTACTATTACTAAGACTGTCACATTATATTTAAAATACACTTTAGAAAACACACTTTCAGCTGGAAATAATGGATTTTAATAAAATATACCTCATATGCAAAATAGACAATAGAAATTTTAAAACAAAAACTGTGATAAAAACATGAGGAGATCATATAAGAAGTCAAAGTATTAGAATTATATGAGGAATATATATGGTATTAGATAAAGAAATATCTTTGTAGAAGATAGAGTCATAATTGATAAATTTTAATTAGATAGGACTCAAATATATAAACAAATGTTTGTAAAATTAAAAAGGCTCTTCTGTAACACAATAATAGATGATTTTTAAACTCTCCCACTATACACAATGAAGGAGGACACCCAGAAAAAAGATAAATGATGGTAGATGCAAGATGAAAAACACTATAAACCAAATCTACCTGAAGACACAGAGCATTCCACCCAGTAGCAAAGTGTATCTAGAGGATGGTGCTGATGCTAAGGTCCTGTTCTCCAATTTGTTCTTGATTGATCAATAAAGATACCAGTGATCAATGACTGAGGACAGGGTATGACGCTTAGATTTGCACAGGAGGATACATGGAGAATCAGGAGAGGCAGAGGAAGACATCAGTAGCAGCAGGAGATAAAGCAAACAGCCATGTTAATTTTCAGTTGGAGTGACCAAGGGCCATTCTATCCAATTATGTCTGGGTTGGCATAGGAGGTTTAGGAGTACCCAGTCATTGAGTTAGCAAACGCATTTTAAGATGAACTGGTGTGTGTGTGTGTGTGTGTGTGTGTGTGTGTGTGTGTGTGTGTGTGTGTGTGTGTCTGTTTATTGTGGATCCAAGGGAATTTGGGTGAGGGCTAGTAGCACAGTCTTCCTGGAGCTTACTGTGGGGTAGTAAAAATGACGCATAGCAGTGCATGTTCCCTTTCATTCAGGACACGCTGTAGGAAACAGTAAAATTAAAATTTAAGATTTAATCATCTCGAGGATAATTTTCAACCAAAGTAGAGTTAAAACAGAAGCTAATAATGGCAGAGGGAAAAACTTAACAATTCCAAATGTATGTAGGCTAATTAGTTGTGTAATTCAGTGAGTCCAAATAGAATCAGAAAGAAAAATGACAACTATCTTAACAACAAATAAAAACATGCAATAGCAGAATGATGAACTAGAGAAAAGCCATGACAGCGAACTTACAGGGCTAGCAGCTGATGGTAAGGATTAAGAAAGAGAAGCATGCCAGGCAGTGGTGGCGCACGCCTTTAATCCCAGCACTTGGGAGGCAGAGGCAGGTGGATTTCTGAGTTCGAGACCAGCCTGGTCTACAGAGTGAGTTCCAGGACAGCCAGGGCTACACAGAGAAACCCTGTCTTAAAAAAACCACAAAAAAAAAAAAAAAAAAAGAAAGAAAAAGAAAAAAGAAAGAAAGAAAGAAAGAGAAGCACCCTGTATATCCAAAGAACCAAAAGCAAAGAAACAAACAAACAGCAAGTCCATGTACAAAGTTAATGGAAGGGAAAAATTAGATATAAAAGTAAAGATAATTAATTACATCCTACCAAATCAATATGAAAAAATCACTGAGAACTTTTTGAAAATACCAAATCAATTGAAAATATTACCCAGCCTAAAAAGGAGAACAGACATATATAATAAAATCACTGGTTAAAGACAAGACATTACACGCAGTTTCACATAAATAAGAAAAAAAATCAATGCTTTTATGATTAATTTTACTGTGAAGAATATAACAAAAGAGGTACACACTTAAGAGACACATTTTGTACCCATGAAAGTTACATGCAAAGCAAATAGTCAAGAAAAGTAAATAAGGCATAATTGTTAGGGCATTAACTTTATAATAAGAAAAATAGTAGAATTAACAATATTAACAAAAGCAAAATGAAACAGTAACATTAATAAATAAATTTTAAAATGGAAAATAAGTATATAGGGCTGGAAAGTTTCTCCAATTCTACAGAGCTTTTCTGTATTCTGTTATTTCTTTTGCTATTAATACTAAATGAGAAATAAATCAGCTGTGTCTATTTACACTAAAAACGAACAATTTGTAAAGAATATGTTTTAAAATTTCACCTACCTCAAAAATGTCCAACACATGTAAGAGTACATGTATGCAATGAGATGAAAAATTTTTTCAAACTGTAAATCATTAATGATGAAAGCAACACATACAAAAATAAACAAATGAAAATTATACTATTCATAAGTAGGAATATTTGATAATATTAAAATGTTTATGTTGCTGTCCAAAGTGATCTACATATTTATTGCTATCTCAAGGGTTTAATAAAGATATTTTCATTGTAATGCAAAATATCCTAAAAGGCATAAGGAATCACAAAGGACTCTGAATTAGGAAAGTTATCTTTTTAAAAAAATTTTATTTAATCTTATTTTTTTACATTCCAGATTTTATTCTTCTCCCAGTCTTCCCTCTTTTCTACATCGCATACCTCCTCCCCCCCCCCATCGTCTCCATGAGAATGTTCCCCCCCACACACACACACACACCTCCCATCTCACCAGACATCTCCACTCCCCAGGGCCTCCAGACTCTTGAGGGTTAGGTGCATTTTCTCTGACTGATCCCAGACCCAGCAGTCCTCTGCTATATTTGTGTTGGGGGCCTCATATCAGCTGGGGTATACTGAATCGTTGGTGGTCCTGTGTTTGAGATATCTCCTGGGTCCAGATTAATTGAGACTGCTGGTCCTCCTACAGGGTTGCCCTTCTCCTCAGCTTCTTTCAGCCATTCCCGAATTCAACCACAGTGTCAGCAGCTTCTTTCCATTAGTTGGATGTAAATATATGCATCTGACTCTTTCAGCTGCTTGTTGGGTCTTTTGGAGGACAGTCATGATAGGTCCCTTTTTGAAAGCACTCCTTAGTCTCAGGAATAGTGTCAGGCCTCAGAACCTCCCCTTGACCTGGATCCCACTTTGGGCCTGTCGGTGGCCCCCTTTTTCTCAGGCTCTTCTCCATTTTTGTCCCTGCAGTTCTTTCAGACAGGAACAATTAGGAGTCAGAGTTTTTGACTGTGGGAATGACAACCCAGTATCTCACTTGATGCCCTGTCTTTTTGCTGGAGGTAGGCTCTATAAGCTCCCTATCTCTACTGTAGGGCAATTCATCTTAGATCCCTCTGGTTGAGTCCTGAGAGTCTCTCACCTCCCAGGTCTCTGGTACATTCTAGAGTGTTCTCCCTACCTTCTATCTCCCAAGGTTCCCTGTTTCCATTCTTTCTGCTGACCCTCAGGGCTTCAGTCCTTTTCCCCCACCCAATACCTGATCCGGTTTTCCTCTTATCCTCCCTGTCCCCTTTCTCACTAAGGTCCCTCCCTCCTTCCCCCATCTTGTGATTTCTTTCTTCTCCCTCCCAAGTGGGGTTGACAAGTCCTCACTTGGACCCTTCAGCTTGTAAACCTTTTTGAGTTGTGTGAACTGTATCTTGTGTATTCTGTACTGTTTTTTTGTTTTGTTTTGTTTTGTTTTTTGACTAATATCCACTTATTAGTGAGTATACACCACGAATGTCCTTTTGGGTCTGAGTTACCTCATTCAGGATGCTATTTTCTAATTTTATCTATTTGCCTGAAAGGTCAGGATGGACTAGTTTTTAATAGCAAAGAATTATTCCATTGTGTAAATGAACCACATTTTCTGTATCCATTCTTCTGTTGTGTGACATCTAGGTTGTTTCCAGCTGCTGGCTATCACAAACAAGACCGCTATGAACCTAGTGGAACATGTGCCCCTGTGGAAAGATGGGGCATCTTTTGGGTATATTCCAAAGAGTGGTATAGCTGAGTCTTCAGGTAGATCTATTTCTAATTTACTGAGGAACCTACAGATTGATTTCCAGAGTGGTTGTACTGGTTTGCAATCTCACCAGCAATGAAGGAGTATTCCTCTTTCTCCACATCCTTGCCAACATGTGTTGTCACCTGAGGTTTTGATCTTAGTCATTCTGACTGGTGTAAGTTTGAATCTCAGGGTCATTTTGATTTGCATTTCCCTGATCACTAAGGACTGTGAACATTTATTTAGGTGCTTCTCAAGAAGTTATCTTAAGGACAATCTCATCTGATATAAACAGAGTTCTTGATTTTAATATATTAAAAACACATAGGTATAAGTAAGAAGCTTCCAAAAAGGGTTCTAATGAGTGAGAAAATGACTCCAAGAATTAAACAGTAGGATTTCATCTCTCTGCACAGCAAAAAACAACAACAAAAACAGTAAGAAAAACCCTGTAGAACTGGAGAAAAACTCTCCAGCTCTACATCTTCTAGGGAATTGATGCTGAAATGAACCAAAAAGAAAAGGAAGGAATGAGGGAAGTAAGAAAGGAAGGATGAGAGAGAGGGAGAGAGAGAGAGAGAGAGAGAGAGAGAGAGAGAGAGAGAGAGAG
>CM052704.1:51977946-52002154 GCA_028551405.1 Uromys caudimaculatus
GACATTAGGGAAATGTAAATAAAAACAGCATTGAGTTTTTATCTACTTCAGTCAAAATGGTTATCAGCAGGAGGGCTTAACAAAGGCTGATGATGCTATGAAGAAAAAGAAGCTAGTAAGGCTCTGCTGATGCATGTACAAAACAGTAGAAAGCCATTATGGATGCTAGTATAAATTCCCCCTCCAAAACCAAACGGAGAATGACCATTTTATCCAACTAACTCCTAGACACATACGTGGTCAAAGTAGGACAGTATATCACAAATATCCTTCTACTGCCATGTTCAGTTTGTGTGTGTGTGTGTGTGTGTGTGTGTGTGTGTGTGTATCTGTGTGTCTGTGTGTGTGCACATGCATACACGTGTTTGAGGCTAGTCAGTGTTACATAACTTGACTGTCTGTTAAAAGGGAAGAGTGGATTCTGGGGAGATAGCTCAGTCTGCCAAAAAAGGTTAAGTGTCTCGGTTTGGATATCCTTGCACATATATAAAAGACCAATACGCTTGTGAATATTATATTTCTAGTGATGAGGGAATGGAAATGGGCAGATCTCCAGAATTTGCTGTCCAGACATCTAGCCACCAATGAGTTCTGACTTGATTAAAGAGGCTGACTATATGAATAATAATGAAAGAAATAGAAAAAGATACCCCATGCTAAATTCTGTTCCCCACATATACATACACCTTCATAAAACACAGACACATGTACACCACACACACACACACACACACACACATACACACACACACACGCATGCATACACAGTATGGGAAAATAGATGGCATTGCAGATCATTCTGGCAAGTGAAATAAACCAGCTCAGAAAACAAATATCACAAGATTTCTTCATATTCAGAATCTGAATTATGTATCTACATGTTGGATATTTGCATGTATATGTTATACTATGATCTTAGAAAAGGGTCTGTGCTCAAGGAAGGGGGACCAGCAAAATGAGTAAAAGATAATAAAATATTATGAAAGAAATTATAAAGAATCTCCACTGTGTATAATGATGTAAATGTATAGATCATAATGACTCCTATGGTTTTGATGTTAAGGTAATAGATATTAAAATGTAAAATATAAATATTAATTTTAAAATAAAATAATTTAATATAAAAATATAACTCAACATCATTTATATAATAAAAATAATTTAAAACTAGAAATATACTAAAAGCAGTTGACTAAAATTAGTAAAGGAAAAGGATGAATGTCAGGGGTAGGGATCCATGAGCAGTAGCGTTAGTATGCTACGGTGGACAAGGGCATCACAAACATCATCAGCAGTGAGCATTTGCCTTAAGTGGAGTCTCATGCCTTCAAAAATAACTACTATGACTCTCTAGGAGTTCATCAAGATGTAGAGTTTGCAACCAGACAAGTGTTTGCTTGACTGGTAACCTTAGTCTAGTAATGTTGTTTTTTTATTTTAAGTTTATTACAGTAGACTTATTTTTATTTTTGAAAATGCAATGTATATATGGAGTGATGTTTCAGAATAGAGAACCCAGAACTTAATTATGTAGCATAGATCAACAATTCTGGATTAAAGGGTCAAGAAGATGGAATGAGCAATTAATGCTGGAGCAAAGAGTGGAGAGCATTCTTCCAAACCATGGAACTGATGCTCACAGCATAATATATATAGATATAGATATAGATATAGATATAGATATAGATATAGATATAGACATAGACATAGACATAGACATAGACATAGACATAGACATAGACATAGATATATATGTATGTATATGTATATATTTTATATAGGTCTATATATATGTGTATATATATATATTTTATATATATCTCAAACAAGATTCCAGACTTCAAAATAATAGCAGAAAAAAATCTTGCAGAAAACCTTTATAAAGTTTACAGTGACATATGAGTCAGGAAATCCAAAATAAAATCTAAGTTAAATAACACAAACAAGGCAAGATAAAAATGAAATCTTTGCAGAGTGAGAAGACAAATTAATGGAAACTTTTACTATAAAATTGTATATGTAATTGGTAAAGAATTACTATTCAAAATATAAAATATTTTATATTACTATGAAATACAATTATAATAAACCTACATATAACAAGAAATGGAAAAACTGGATTCTTACTCTAGATATAAATGGCTAACACATTTGTGGTAAAAGTTCAACATTACTAGTCATCCAAACAATAAAAATCTAAAATCTAATCCTGAGTATGATGACATTTAAATCTGTTGTAATGGCCAGTATCCAACCCCTAAAAAGAAAGGAAGGAAGAAAATGAGGCAGAGAAGGTGAGGAGAAAGGGAGAAAGGAATAAAGAAAGAGAGGAAGGAACCAAAGTAAAGGTAGGAGGAAGGAAAGCTTTAAGACGTGGCGACTGTTATATGAAGTACAGAGAAGTTTGTATGCTGATGATGACAATATAAATATAATAGCTGCTGTAGAACAGAACTTTTTCAAAAGTGTAAGTGGTACTACCATGATATCTAGAATGACCACATGTGGATATTTATCTAAAATGACTGAATACAGAATCTAAAAAATAATCACAGTTCCATATTCATAATTTACTGCAACATTATTTACAGTTGCTAAAATGTTGCAAAACAAAACTTTAAATATCCATGGATGAAAGTCTGCATATAGAAACTTTTTTGTAGATAGAATTTTACCTGTCAACTATTTGCCTAGCTTCTGTGAGACACTAGGATCAAAGCCCAATAACACACACACACACACACACACACACAAGCATGCACATTTTCTTCCTCTTCCTCCTACCCTTCTTTTACCTCATCCATCTTCTCTATTTTTTAATCCAGGTATAGTGGCTCATTCATGTAATCTCACCATTAGAGGTACACAGACATGAGTCCCGCTACTGCTATGAGCTTGAGGTACACAGATACAGGCAATACTAGACTGCAGTATGAAACCCTATCTTTAAAAGAAAAAATCAAACAAAAATAATGGCAGTGTAACATTATTTAGCTTTTCAAGAAACAAACTGCTCATTATGATACAGAATGAATTCTCCTTTAATATATGATGCTAAGTGAGCAAGCTAGTCACAGAAGGAGAAATATTTCTTCTACTTGAAATAATACTTAGTAGTCAATGAATGGTATTTGTAGAAGAAGTACCTGATATCTAGTAGAATTGGTGTTGTAAGCCTGGAATAGGAAATGATCAAGAGAGGGATCAAAGAATGTTCATATGTTTAACAATGTACTAAATACCTAACAATTGTAAAGGAGGAATATTGTTTTATGTGTTTTCAATTTAATAACCATTAAATTGAAATGCAGATAAAAAAATTAAAAAGAGGTGGGTCTGCTAGCCACTGCTTTTTATGTAATCAGATATCTAAGCAAGACATGAAAGGTTCTTTCCATCATGCTCAGATCACTAGGACAAAAACACAGCATACCACACATCAACTTGATTAATAATTCATTACCCTCATATACAGCTTTGAGAACTAGGGTGCCTTAGAGCATCCAATCTAGCTTGCTTTGGTAGCAAGCTCAAGTTTCTAATAAGAGAAAAACGGTAAATAAATAAGTAAATGGTAATTTTTAAATAAAAATATTAAATTGTTCTTTTAAGAATCATTCAATTTCAAAAATTACTAAACATTATCTATTAAAAGTTGCACTGCATACTCTAGTAAGCTGAAAGTGGAAAGGGACATTCGTGTTCCTAGCCATCCAGGAAATGAAAATCTGAAATCTAATCCTGAGTGTGATGACATTTAAATCTGTTATCATTGCCAATACCCCCTGAAAAAAGAAAGGAATGAAGTAAATGAGGCAGAGTAGCTGAGGAGAAAGGGAGATAGGAATAAAGGAAGAGAAGAAGGAACCAAAGAGAAGGAGGGAAGGAAGGAGTGTCATGTTATAATTAAACACCCCTGGATTCAATGTAACTTCCATAACAATAATCCTATGCTATTCATAATTTGGCATTCCTGTGAAATGTAGCAATGGTCTTATCTAAGCCCCCTCATTTGTCCTGTGACTTTCTTGTAGAATAGAAAGAACAAGAACTTTGTTGCTATACCTACCTGGCACATCCTGGTCAAATCTGATTCAGTTGCTATTAACCATCCTCTTTGTTCAGTGTAGAAGGTCACCTTGAGATTACTTTAAAGCTTACTGTGGCAGACATCTGGGAAATATTACCTGCAGACAGGAATGAAACAAACAGACATGAGAATGTTGTCTAAATCTGGCTCCTTGACAATCATGGTTTAAATGTCCTTAGACATTAAGACTGTACTCAATTGACTTTCAGTAATTGGAGAACTGTTTTGCCTTATATCAGCACAGCACCTGATTCTGGGCACACAGACATACACAAAATACCTGACAATACCGATCCTGGCATTGTTCTGATATCATTACTTTCTTGTGGGTTTTTTTTTTTTTTTTTCACTTCTCCCCAACTCTGTGTGAAGGCATCCTTAGCCTCAGGCATGCTAAGCAAGCACTCTCCTACTGAACTCCATACCCCACCCTCTGATCTTTGTGGAATTCAGATGGACTTTTCTCTTAATAGCTGCATAATGAAAGTTCTAACTTAGTCCCTAATGTGTTTCCTCATTTCAGCTAACGAATATCATGGCTGTACTTTACTATCTTGCAAGAGTTCATCTTACAATGAAATAGAATCTCCTGCTTAAGGATCCAGTATTCCCCAGTGCAGTTAGAAGTCCTATAATCATCAGCTATTATTTTCACTTAGTACTTCCTCTTGAAAGTTAATCAGGTAAAATTAGATTTTGCTCAAAGCTAAATTCTTCTGCTTAATTCAGAAGGGACCTTAGCACTATGAATCTTTGATTAGACACATTCTCTTATTATTCATCTACTGTTACTAGAAATGAATTGAATTAAATTTCTGTAAATAATATTCTATACCTTAAATCTTATTCTCAAAGGCAAATTCCATCATGACTGCACATTACCTTTGTAAGGGCTTCCAAATTTAGCTGTATAATTTTCATCAATATTAGCTATTAAGGGATCTTACTGCCGTATAAATTAATTCAAGTTTTATACCTCAAAGGAGCAACTATATGAACTACATTTTAATTGTATAATACCATTGATCTTTCACTACAGCTTCCAGGCATTTTACAATTTACTATAAGGAAAGTTGGTTGAAATTCTAGTATTTTAATTTGTATTATTATATGACTATAAATATATGTGAAAAGGAATCATTTAAACACTTAACATTTGTGCATTTAACATTGTATCTGTAGTAAATGTTTAAAGTGATTTATTTAATATATAAAGTAAAAATTAATAATTGAAGCCTGGCAGTGGTGGTTCATACCTTTAATCACAACACTTAGAAGGCAGAGACAGACAGATCTCTGATGTGGACACCAGAGTCGTCTACAGAGTGACTTCTAGGATATCCAGAACTACAAAGAGAAACCCTGTTTTGAAAACAGTGTGCTCCTAAAGCACACTCAACATGAATAAAGTCCCTTTTGCCCCCGGATTCCATTTTCTGGCCCACAACTCTGCCTGGATTCCCAGAGACCACTCTGGCACCAGAGATCACAGGCCATGCTGATATTAGGGAACCTAGAGGCAAGGTTAGCACCCAAAAACCTCAAAGTCTGCATAAGCCACAAATACTCCAAAAGACACACCCAACTGAACCTGAATATTTGCTAGTCACCAGAACCCCAGGCCACTAAGATCAAAAGACAGAGAGGAAACAAACATATACCCAGGGGAATAAAATTCCAAAACACCCACAACAAAGAAAAACTCAGAAATCAACATTAAACCTATAATAACCACAAAACCCAGATGGATAAAGGCTAGGGTAATAACACAGGCAACAAGAGCAAGAGTAATATGGCAGAGCCCAGCTATCCTACTATAGCAAGCTCTGGATATCCTAACTCAGCCGAAACACAGGAAAATGACTGAAAATTTCATATTATGAAGATGATAGAGGTCTTTTAAAAGGAAATGAAAAAGTCCTTTAAAATAATACAGAAAAACACAATCAAACTAGTGAAGGAAATGAATAAGACTGTCCAAGACTTGAAAATAGAAATGGAATTAATAAAGAAAACACAAACTAAGAGAATCATGGAGATAGAAAACCTAAGTGAGAGAACAAGAGCTACAGAAACAAGCATCACTACAAAATGCAGGAGATGGAAAAGAGAGCCTCAGGTATATGCAAGAAAAAATTCATACACAGATCAAAGAAAATGTTAAATATAAAAATTTCTAACACAAAACATACAGGAAATTTAGAACACCATGAATCTGCAATATCCTATGATAGAACTTAATTAAAACAATACCTATCTACAAATACAGTCCTAGAGATGAAACTAGAAGGAAAAAGCCAACCGAAGGATATTAACTACACTGAAAGAAATAGAGAAAATAAATAATCTCACACCAGCAAAACCAAAAAAGTGAAACACACACACATACATACACACACAAAAAAAAAAAAAAAAAAACATGATCAACATCAATATGACAGGAATTAACAATCATTGCTCTTTAATATCTCTCAAAATTAATGGACTCAATTTACCAATAAAAAGACACAGTCTATCAGAATAGATGAATAAACAGGATCGATCATTCTGCTGCATTCCAAAAACACACTTCAACATCAAAGGTAGACATTACCTCAGAGTAAAGGGCTCAAAACAGATTTTCCTAGAAAACAAATCCAAGAAACAATCTGGAGTTGCCATTCTAATATACAATAAAATAAACTTCTGATAAAAATTAATCAAAAGAAATGGAGAAGGACACTTCATAGTAATCAGAGGAGAAATCTACAAAGATGGTCTCTCAATTCTAAATACCTATGCCCCAAAGTACCAAAACTGAAATCACACATTTAACCCCAGACAATGGAAGACTTCATCACCCCATTCTCAACAATAGACAGGTCATCCAGACAGAAACTAAACAGAGAAACAATGGAACTAATGGACTTTATGACTCAAGTGAATCTAACAGGTATTTACAGAACATTTCACCAAAACACAAAAGAATATGCTTTTTTTCTCAGCACCTCCCAGAACTTTCTCTACAATGGACCATATACTTGGTTACAAAGCAAGCCTCAACAGATAGAAGAAAATTGTAATACCTTATATATGCAATAAACGTAACAGCACATCTGAAAGCTCTAGTGCAAAAAGAAGCAAACACATTCACCATAAAAAGACTGAAGAAATAACCAAACTCAGTACTGAAATCAATAAATAAGAAACAAAGAGAACAAAGAATCCATAAAATAAAGAGTAGGTGCTTTAAGAAAATCAACAAGATAAACAAACCCTTGGCCAAACTAAAAGGCAAAAGGCAATATCCAAATTAACAAAATCAGAAAAGAAAAGGGAGATATAACAACAAACATTAGGAAACCCACAGAATCATTAGGCCATTGTATCGATGTGCATTAATAAATGGGACCTCAAGAAACTGAAAAGCTTCTATAACTCAAAGGACACCATCAAAAGGACAAAATGGCAGCCTCCAGAATGGGAAAAGATGTTTTCCAACTCTAAATCTGACAGAGGGCTGTCATGCAAAATATATAAAGAACTCAAGAAACTAGATAGCAGCAAACAAAATAACCCAATTTATAAATGAGATACTGAGCTAAACAGAGAATTCTTAACACAGGAATCTCTAATAGTGGGGAAGCACTTAAACAAATGTTCAGCATCCTTAGTCATCAACGAAATGCAAATCAAAATGATTCTGAGATCCACTTACACTGTCAGAATGGCTAAAGAAAAATATTCAAGTAACAACTCATACTGGTAAGGATGTGAAGCAAAGGAACACTGCTCCATTGCTGGTGGGAATTCAAAATTGTACAACCACTTTGGAAATCACTTTGGTGGTTTGTTAGAAAACTGGGAAAAGATCTACCTCAAAATTAGCTCTACCCCTCCTGAGCATAAACACCAAAAGTGCTCCACCATACCACAAAGGCACTTGCTCAACTATGTTCATAGAAGCTATAATCTTAATAGTCTGAAACTGGAAATAGCATAGATATCCTTCAATAAAGAATGGATAAAGAAAATCTTTATACAATAGAGTAGTACTCTGCTTTTAAAAACAATAACAACATGAATTTTGCAGGGAAATGGATTAACTAGAAAGAAAACCTGAAGAATGTAACCCAGATCCAGAAAGACAAACATGGTCTGTACACATTTAAAAGTGTATGTTATTCATAAAGTACAGGATAACCATGCTACAATGCAGAGATCCAAAAAAGCTAAGTAGCAAAGTTTGCCCATCTGGGACATTTGAATATCACTAAAAAGGTAAAATAGATTAAATACTGTGGGTAGATGGAGAAGGGAACTAGGTATGGGAGAGTGAAGATGAGAACAGGAGAGATGCAGTGTGGCGAGGAGAGAGGGAGAGTCCTGGGACAGACAATTAGACTCGATTAGGCACATATGGAACAAGGTAGAAACCTAGGACAATAGAAAGTCCCAGGAAAATATGATGGTGATTCTAGCTTAGACTGCTAGCAATAGAAGATATGAAGCCTGAACAAACTGTTTCCTATAACCAGGCAAGAATTCAAATAAAGCGAATGGGACACCAAATCAGACAGAAATCCTTAGATCCACAATTAGCCCTGACTACAAGATGTACACAGGTAAAAGATGCTGTAAAATTTGAAAGACTGGCCAACCAATGACTGCCCCAGCTTGAGATTCATGCTAGGAGAGCATATCTGCCCCTGGCACTATTGATGAAATTCTCATATGTAGACATGAGCCTAGCATAACTCTCATTGGAGAAACTTCATCTAGCAACTGATGGAAACAGATGTAGAGAACCACAGCCAAACATTAAGTGAATCTTGGGAAATCTTGTGGAAGAGGGGAAGAAGGATTGAATAAGCCAGAGGGGATAAGAACACCACAAGAATACTTACAGAATTAAATAACTGGGCCCATAGGGGATCAGAGAGTCTCAACTACCAACCAAAGAGCGGGCATGGGACAGACATAGGCCCTCTTTGCACATATGTAACTTTTGGTCAGCTGGATCCCCAAATGGTACTCCTAAAGTAGGAGCAGGAGCTGTCTCTGATGTCATTTCCCTCTTTGGATCTCTTTCCCTTAACTGGGCGGCCTTGTCTAGACTCAATAGTAGAAGATACACCTAATCTTATTGCACCTACATATGACAAGGCTGGTTGATTTCATTGGAGACCTCCCTTTTCTGAGGAGGAGAGGAAGTGTGGATGGGAGGAGGGGGATAGAAGGAAGGACTCAGAGAAAAGGGAGGGGAAGCTGCAATCAGGTTTTAAAATAAATAACTTAATCAGTAAGAAAAAGTTTAATTTGATGAATATCTACATATAACTAAAAAATAAAGGTGTATGACAGAGAAAACACTGGAATGTAATAATCACAGAACTGAATTTATAGTAACTGAAATTCTTAAATCAATATTTCTGTTGTCATATCACTTTTAATTCCTTATAGACTATTTTTTACAGCATTAAAGATTGTTATTTTTTCCTTATTTTATTATTTATTTATTTGTTTGTTTATTAGTTCATTTTTGAGACAGTCTCACAATGAAACTCTATCTGCTCTGGAAGTTAATATGAAGATCAGGCTGGCTTTTACTCATGAACTGCTGCTACGGCTTCCTGATGGTAGTATTAAAGTTATGTATGACAAGACAGCAGATCCCACTAACTGTTGGCTGGGCAGAGGACTGTGCGTTGTAAAGTGCCAGTTAAGGCTAGCCGTGCTTCCTCAAAACAACCAAAAATGTCTGCAGATATTATTTTATATGTATCTAAAAAGGACAAGCTCACCCATGGGTAAGAAGTTCTGATCAAATATGTTGGCTAATATACTACAGAATTCAAATACTTTCTGTGTGAGTGTTTTGCTTTTGCATACTTATATGCACTACAAGCAAGCCTCATGCACTCAGAGGTCTGCGGACAATGGATCCACTACAAGTGGAGTTACGGCTGGTTATAAACCACACGGTGAGTATTGATGGTGGAATTCAGGTTCTCAGTAAGAGCAATAAATGTTCTTAACCATTGAGCCAACTCTTTAGACGCCATATAAAGATGGGGATCAGAACACTGAAAAAGGTATAATCTCTTAGCAGGATGTGTAAGAGTGCCAACTGAGCAGGCCAAGGAAAGCAATTCAGTAAGCAGAGTTTATCATCAGTTTCGGTCCTGGCTCCAGGTTACAGCCTTGAAGTTTTCTTTTGCCTTACCTTGATGTTATATTGTAACTGTAAGCTAAATAAAAACCTTTCGTTTCAAAGTTCTTTATAATCAATGAATTATTTCAGCAATACAAAGCGACTATAACAGCATGTTTATTGGGAAGATGAATCTATTTTCTTTGTCTATGAATAGTAGTATCAAAACTATAGTCAATTTTTCTAATTGAAAAAGAATATGAATTTTTAACAACCTAAATACTATTGAGTATTTCTTGATTAAGCAAAAAAATTTTCAAGAATTTATCTACTCATTCACATTCGTATGGTTTACAAAAGCATGTGTCTGCAGAAAATCCTAATGAAATTAAATAGAGTTTATAAGGTAGCCCTTATGACATTCAATTATATTTTAAAAAATAATATGTTTTTAGACTTCAAGTTTTAAAAAGTTTACCCTGTTTATAAAATATTTTAGATGACAAGTGTTTAGAAAAGCTTACTGTGTGGTAATACACAAGCTATAGTCATCTGAGAAGGGGAAACTGAAATTGAGAAAATGTTCCCAGAAGACAGGGCTGCAGATTACCCTGTATGACCTTTTATAATGACTTATTCACGTGGGAGAGCCCAGCCCACTGCAGGTATGCCATCCCTGGGTCCTGGGTTCTATAAGAAGCAGATCAAGCAAATCATGAGGAACAAGCCAGTGAGCAGCACTCCTCTGTGGCTTCTGCATCAGCTCCTGCCTCATGTCCCTGCCCTATTTGAGTTCCTGCCTTGGCGTTCCACTGTGGTCTGTGACTCAGATATGTAAATCAAATAAACCCTTTCCTCCACAAGTTGTTTTAGTTGGGATGTTTCATTACAGCAATAGAAACATAAGACAAGTATTAATCTACCAGAAAATGGAAGCTTTTTAAAAAATGTTTTCTACATTTAACTTCTGAGTAACAATGAGAAATATCAGTGACCTGTTGGAAATTACAAAAATATCAAATTAAAAGTTATAGGGGAAACTTCATTATTTTTCCTAATCACTCTAATATTACACAGTGTCTAGAGCATCAACAGAACATCATGTGTCCAAAGCTGATCAACCAGAGAAGCTCTTATCATATCTATGAAGAAATCAATAAATCAACATATATATATATATATATATGTATATATATACATATACTTGTGATTAGTTACCAAATATATGTAATATAATTTATGTGAACAACTCAAAGTTACAATATTAAAAGTTAGAAAACTATTATAAGGTTGGAAGTTTCTAAAGTGACAGTATTTCCAATCATCTGGTTAAGCATCAATAAGTAGTTATAATAACATCTAAGCTTTTAGTTAATACAAACTGAGAATTAAAGATTTTACATTATTAGAAAATTCTAAATAGCTCCGATACATTTTAGTACCAAGGATAATGACTTAAATTCATGCTACCTTACATGCATGACTATGAACATTAGAATTCTATATCTTCATTCCACTGTATTTTAAAATTTTGTGGCCATCCTCCAGCTGCCTCTCCTCCACCTCCATCAAACTCCTGAACCATACAGATGGGAGCATTTCGTCCTCTGAGAGGTTCTACCCAGCTACTGACTCCGGTGGATACAGACATCCACAGCCAAACAGTGGACAGAGCTTGGGGACTCTTGCGGAAAAGTAGGAGAAAGGATTGTGCCCCAAAGGGGATAGGAACTGCATAGGAAGACCAACAGGTCAACTGACCTGGACCCCTAGGGCTCTCAGAGACTTAATTGTCAACCAAAGAACATACATACACTGGACCTAGGCCTCCCCACTCATACTTAGCAAATGTGCAGCTTGACCTTCTTGGGTCCTGAACAAATGGAACAGGGGTTATCCCAAAAGCTGTTGGCTGTACTTGAGATATGTTCTACTAGGTGGCCTTGTTCTGCTTTGTTTGGCCTCAGTGGGAGAGGAAGTGCCTAGCATCTCAGAGATTTGAAGTATCAAGGTGGGCTATAGGTTATCTAGCAAGCCCCCACCTGCTCAGAGGAGAAGTGGAGGAGGTAGGGGGAAGGACTGTGAGAGGGGGTGACCAGGAGAGGGGCAATAAGCAGCATGTAAAGGGAATAAGTACAAGAATAAAATTCAAATAAATTTAAAAAAATTATAACTGGTGCTGCTGGCATTTCTGTTGCCTGAAGTATTTATAGATACTTAAGTATAATGATATCAATTGCTTTTTCACTCACTAATTTTATTATTTTTGGTTTAATTTCTTTCCTGCTAACACCTGACATAGTGCTCTATAAGTATCATATAATTTGACATTTCAAAAATACTACTTAATCATTTTACTTGCTAGCTTAGCAGACAAATGTATTAATTAAAGAATTTTGCCTTTTATGTGTGTTGAAAACTATAATTTTAATCTTAATATATAAGGTTGTTAATATTTTAATAAAATATTTTTCTAAATATTATTTACATATTTTAACTAAAATTGATACTATCATGTTTAATTTTATGCTTATGTTCTATAAAGCATAAATAAGATGCCACAAGGATCAGTCAATGCATAAAATGTCTAGAAAATACACATATTTAATATACAAGTATTATGAGATTTATATAAATATACTCTACCTGTGAATAATTCACAGTAATATACATATTTGTTAAATAACAGTAAAAACTCTAGATTTAAAATATAGATGCATTTTATACCTTGAATGTATACTTTAGAATGAATGCATAACCCTGTGAGTATTTATGTCTTATCTTGGAGTTATCTGGATCATATGGATTCAGTATCTCTCAATAAGGGAGTATTTCCTTGAATACATCTTAGTTATACCCACAAACACAGTGGAAAATATACATTATACATTTATTTTTAGAATGGAATAAGTAGTATATAATTGTTCCTGAATTCTCAAATTGTTAGGGATTACATTTAAAATCCAAATTAAAAAAATACCACACATTTTATTTACAAAACTTTGATTCACTTTAGTTATGGAATTAATAAATTCTTTCGGCTTTGATTCATATTTATTAATCCAGAATATAAATGAGCTTGTGTTATAAATAATTTTCACATGGAACAATTCATACTCATGACACTTCAAACCCGGCACTGAAGTGGAAATGCTTTTCTGTCATACTTTCCATTGTGAGAACCATATTCCAAATGCTTCTGAGAAATTACCCTGATTAGCTTCACCTAAGCCAAAGGGCTTAATTTCTTAAACATGAAAACAACTAATGATGCAGGCAAAGGGTTTCACAGACATGACTAGAGAGTTGTACAAATGTGTTATTCTAAGAAAGAAATCTGTCTTAGCAGCAGTTGTCATTCAGTCAACTTTATGATCGTGACTGTCTATAAAGAAACACCAGGGAAGTGATGACTCATTGAGTAAGCGCCAGCATCCTCACTGTTAACAGAGCACCTCTGAAGGAATCACAAGTTTGCATCTTTTTCTCTTTTCATTATGCCATTCTCAGTTTTTCACATGGAGCTTAATTTGGCTCATGGAAGCAATAACTTAAGGGATACACACACACACACACACACACACACACACACACACACACACACACACACACACACACACACAGTTTTGTTATGAAATGCAGCAGAATTTAGTGGGAGGAAGAAAATACTTTGATGGAGCTAAAGCCAAAATTTAGAACTACAAAAGTGTCATCCTGCAAACAAGTATTTTACATGTCTGATCCGTCATTATCACATCTAAAGAATATTGTAATTTTAATTGACTTGACAAGCTTGAATGAACATTAACTCTAATAATATTGTAAATGTTCACACAATACTTCGAACACACTGAATAATTATTGTCAATCACAACACAGGCATGTATTTCTTGAGCAGTCAGTTTTCTTATCTTCCTTACCAGAATATATCTATAAGCCAGTGTTAATGACAAATGAAAGGGGACATAGATGTGTCCCATAATGCAGCATTTGTTATCATGAAATATTTTACTGTGTGCTTTGTGAACCTTGAAACAAATTATACTGCATCTTCTCCAACTCCTTCAAAAGAATATTGGCATAAGAAATCATTGCCTCCTCAAACATATATTTGAAGAATGAGGCAATATTTAGAAATCCACTATCTTTACCTAAATTGACTTTCATTAATTCTATTTTCTCTTAAAATCAACCACCATCTCTTTAACATCAATAGTCAAATCTACTTCACTATGGATAGGGTATTCGGCCTTGACACTGCATCTAGACCACAGTGTCTAAATTACTTTTCCTGCAGCAAGGCACATTCTATATACCAAGATATGTGTGAGTGTGTGTGTATGTGTGTGTGTGTGTGTGTGTGTGTGTGTGTATGTGTGTGTGAAAGTACTGTGCACAGAATACATAATTTTGTACTAAGTGCTAAAAGTAAATATAAAGGAATTGTATTAGTAAATCACCATAAGTTGTTGGAAGGAGTCTTAGACATCTGAGTTTTCTGGGTTTCATGCCATCACAGTCCAAGAATCTGTCAAGGACACTATCTCATAACAGGTCTCATTTATAGTTGGTAAATTTAATTCTTGATTTTATTACCTTCCAGCAAATTGAGTTACAAAACATTATATGAATCCTTTTATACACATTCAAAAAATACAACTTGCTTACATTTTATCTGTATGTTGGATCTTTGTTGCAGGTATATTGTAACAAAACCAAACTGTTTTAATTAATATTTGCTTTTATTTGAGGATGTTCTAGGAAAAGAATCAAATAATTCTGAAATTATTTAAGAAAGAATATTGTGTGTGCATTTAACAGTTGACATGCTTTATAATGCTAACTGGTGCCGGCTCTCAGTGAAATCATATAAGCATGCACTTGTTTTAAATTAGAACAAGAGTAAAACTGCCCAGTGTTTTTTAAAATATACTTCATGAGCCATCTGTATGTGACATCTGGGAATTACTTTTTATAAACTTTGAGCTCAAACTGGCTTTAAATACTAAACTACAAACAAGTAAGAAAAAAAAGCAGAAAGTGAAATGTAAGCTTTTCTATATTGCTGTGAAGCAAATATACTTAAACACCGCCTCAATTTTCTTCTTGCTAATAGATCGGAAACCTTTTAGAAAAAGAAAGGCTATTGTCAGCTGACTCACTTTTGGCAAAGTTTAGCAACAGTGAAAGACAAATTTCACATATATTTTTTTCTAAAAATCATTTTTCAATTGTTTTCATTGTATTCAAAAGGAACAGATATCTGTTCTACAGTTTTAAGTAAAACACTAGCATAAAATTATAATAAGAAAGGACCCTTGCCAAGTAAATAAACTCACAGTTGTTTATTAGTATCACTTTAGGACTGCAGACACAAATATTCTGAAAATTCAAGTTAGTAAAAATATGAGATGTTGACTTCATGGATATATTTTTCCTAACATGTTTTATTAAAACTCATATTTACTAATATACAAACAATTAGATTGTGAATTCAAAACTCAATTTAGAATCCAGTGGGAGACAATGTCATTCTCTGGAAACACAGTAACTAGCTTTTGGATAATCAGTTATTTAGTTCCCATGCATTATAGCAAGCTCAATGCCTGAAATTCTTCCACAGAATTTATATCAGTGTCTGCTGATTGAAAGCAAACTATCTCTTCCTTTTTAGATTCATTTCTCTATTTAAGGATATATATATATATATATATATATATATATATATATATATATATATATATTCATCTCTCATATATATATATACATCTCTCATATATATATATGTGTATACATATATATGTGTGTGTATATATATATATATATATATATGAGAGAGAGAAAGAAAGAGATGACATAGAAATACTCATGATCATAATTGAAAATTACTGGTAATTTTTCTATGTATTTAACCTGCCTCATTGCCACAACTGCAAAGTTTCTGCATGTGTAGACGGTACCCAGTTCCCAATTAATCATTAATGGAATTTATAAAAACTGTGCCCTCGATACCTTTTCAATGCTGAATCGTTATAGAATCAAGGTTATCAGACACACTTCTTCTTATTCCAGGATAATTAAAAACAGTTAGAATTCTTTGAAAGTTAGTCCAACATCTTATCTTTACCAGGAATCGACACTTTGATGCACAAATTTATTATCCTTTTGAGTTAAATATATTTAATGGGATGTAGGTTTGGCCTAACAGGTAAAAATGCTAGCCTACTGTATATGAAAAATTATCTATGTGAACCAAACAAAATAACAGCAACTGGGACAAAACATAGCTCTCACCTCAAAGGAAATGAAGCTTATTATGTAGCCAAATTTAGGTGACCACGGCCCTGGAAGCATGGAACTATGTTGGTTGGCATTCCAGGATCTTTGAGGAATCAGTTTCACTGAGTATTTATTGAAGCAGAACAAAGAAAAAAATAAATCAAGAGTATTTGAAAACAGATTGATGAGTACATGAGAGAAGCAGGTTACAGCACACAGATAGATACCAGCTCCCACCTGACAGCATTCCTTGCTCTTTCATTGGTAAACAGCATTGGGATTTTAGGTCTCACAGGTTAAGGGCAAATAATGTTTCTTTTGAGGGCTACAAATAGCCTCATGAAAATTCTGAGAAGGCTATCAACAACAACCTCAACTCTCTAATGTTTGAAGGTTTTAGCATCTAGAATTTTCATGTCAAGAGTTCTCCTTTACACCAACATGCTTGTTGTCCTATTCAATTCTGGAACTCAGGGTGGAAGGAGAGAGATGACTCATGATGGTTATCCTGTTTTCAACCTACCTTTAACTCCACCACTGTGCATATCTCAGACTCACATAATCCATATATACCTGCAACCATGTGTGTGTCTGTGTGTACATGCATGTGCTGTGTGTGCTGTGCTTATATGTATGTGTGCGCTGTGTGTGTACTGTGTTTATATGTGTATGTCTAAAATGTAGTCAAAACTGCTGTGTCCCTCTTCCTTTCAGGAGGTAAATGCTTGGAATGTTTTCATATATATTTCTTTTTGACCTGGAAAAGGATAACTTTGTTAAAAGTCTCTGTTTTTGGTGAGGTAAAAATATACTAACTGCTGAAAGAGTTACATATATAGGAACAAAGACGCTACTCCCGTGTCCCATAAAAAATATACAATGAGATGTAGAGAGAAAGGACCCTGCAGCTCTAGGAATAGGAACAGATATCTATGTGGCTCTTTTTGTACTCCATGTAGGCTGCAATATTCATCAAGGCAACTATCAGGAGAAACATTTTGAGGCAAGCAGATACACTTCCTGTTAGGTCAGGATTGATGGAAAGAAGCGAGCCAATTCTCCAGCAGCACATCCTCCTTTCAGAGAACAATGAAGGGAAGAGGTCTCTGTGGGAATGGAGACTGTGTACCCAGATTCAGGCAGCTTGGACATTCTAGGGGACAGAAAGGGGAATTTCTGGGATACAAGTTTCCATTTCCCACCTTTGTTGTCTCAGATGACCTATATAGATCTGTCATTCTTGTGGATCAACAGGACAGGGGTCCAGCAGTTGCCTCTCTGGGTCTTATATCCTCCAAGACAAGCTCATTGAGGGAAATAAACAGACTAGCACAACTGATATTACAAACCAAGTAAGATCTCTCATAATGTACAAGTAACATTTTATTGATCAGCATTTTTTAATTATTGAGGAGAATTCATAACTTAATAAATGGCCATTGCTGGAAGCTGACATTTGTGATCATTCGATTACAAAGCCTAGAAAATGAATACTTTAATTAAATGTGTGAGTTTTATGATATGGAAAAATCATTTTTCTATTGTAACATTTCATTCCTCCTTTATTAGGCTGATGTTCTATAAAATAGTTTTATCTGGAATGTTGGATGATTACTCCATTGTTTTCAGCATGAATTACCTAAGTTCTACTATACAATGGTAGCATGCTTTCTAAATTACATTCTCTCCAATAATCCATCTATTCCTTCAAATTGATGTCTTCTTTCCACTGCTTATTTTAAGTTCAGGTATTATAGTGTATTTTACATTATAATAACAAACTTTAACTTACTTTGTAAAACAAGGTGTTGTAGGTCTCTCTCCCTTTTTTCTTTATCTCTCCCTTCACTCTCTCTACCTCTTGTAAACATCTTCCTTTTTTATATAGAATAACAAGAGATTGCTAAATAGTCAGTTGCATTTAAATTCTAATACCTGCTTAAGTCTAGGTGATGGCTATCATTAATCCTAATCAATTTCCTTTTGATTTTCAAATACAGTGAAGTGGCAACCCACTTTCAATAACAGAGCACATACCTGCTGACAGAAGTCTATTAGCCATAGAGGCAGGTGTTTGCATGGCCTCAGGGGGTGAAGGATGAGCACATCATGCTGTTTTCTCAGTTACATCAGTAATAGAGAGTTGTGCTGTGGCCTATTTTATGTCAGGCAAAATGCATAAAACTTTGGATACACTGCAAAATTAGTATTTAGTCATATATGTTATATGCAAAGAAAGTACACAATGAGCACAAAAATGCTGCACAGTAAGAGTCTATATTTTATATAAAGTCTGAAATTATTTTGTGAATCTATTTAATTAAAAGTAGAATTTAATTGTCCTCTACAGCTACAGTATTATAGAGGATCCAATATATTAAGCATTCAATTGGATAAACCATAAACAAAATTTATTTGCACGTTTGCTTTTATAAAAAGGTTTTCTGAACAAAGTCACCTCAATAAGAATAAAATATAGTGTCTAGGGTACTTTCCAGATAAAGTATGTTTACAAATTATTTTTTAAAGTGCAACCTTGACTTTTATTCCGTAGAACTGACATTTGCTACCTTCCTATAAGACTACACTAGAAGGACAGTATGAATTAAAAATAGTATTCGCTACATAAAGAAATCAATGGACAAAGTCTTCATTTTCAAACCTGAAAGATATTTAATAATGAAAATGCAAAATACTAAAATATAAAAACTGTGATAGTTGAAATTATATGGTGGGAGGCTAGTTTATATTGTTTGCTTAAACCCAAGTCTAGATGTTGCTATGAAGATATTTTGCAGATATGATTAACAATTTTTATTACTAATATTTTCTAGGTAGTTAGTTAGTGATTCTATATGTTATATGTAGATATGTTCACATATCTGCAGTGTGCCAGCAGAGTTCGTGGGAAAATTCGGTTCCTCCTTTGACTATGTGGATCACAGTGTGTTTAAAATTTAAAATTTAGGTACCCCTGTGATTTTACCTGCTGAGCAATCCACTAGCACCTTTACATTAAATAAACATTAGTGCTCCCAATGATACGGTTAAGACTTATCCAATATTATAAAGAATTTAAATTCTAAAACTGAAGTCAGCAGGAAAGGCATTCTATCTTAGATTACACAGAAATTTTGCCTCAATTTCCAATTCAATGATCTGCTACAGATTCTCAACTAAATCTCCAACTGAAAGGATTCTGACTCTGTTTAGAATGTGACCTAGAGGAAACCCTCAGATTGTTTCCAGTGCTCTATCATAAAAAGAAAGGAATAAAGTAGCTAACACATCAATCTTAGCACTCTGTAGATGAGAATGCACAGACCTTAGCAGACAGGCCATTTAAGGGCTTTTGGTGAGGGGCACCTTTTCTACCAAAACCAAAATAATGTGGATGCCAAAAGCAGTGACCCAAGAGACAGATAGTATGCATCTCTATATGGGTTTGTGGCTAAATAATTTACATTATAAATGTACAGTGTCTTAGATACAGCATTTGAGGGATGATTCTTAATCTATTGGGAAAATTTTAATCAGCTCATAGTCAAAACTACAGTTGAAAACAGAAATTAAGCTGGTTCAACATTCTATATAGAATTTGAAGACTGGGCTTAAGAAGAAAAAATACATGCTCTTTTCAATACTCAGTAATGATAAAACAACTACAACAACAACAAAACCTCCACAAAAATAATAAGATGTAGAAACAACTTAAGCTGATAAAGTATAAGAATATGAAATAATATTTTGGTGGAAATCAGATGTTTCCTATTTATATCAGAACATGAGAATGTCCCTTCTCACTAGTCTGATGTACTATTATCTACAAAGGCCTGAGTTATTTTTTTAAAATACAACAAACCTAAGTAAAATGTGTAATGATTCAGAAGAAAGATGTAAAACCATTGTCACAGTTGCTGTAGAGACACCATGATCAAGGCAACATATAAGAAAAAACATTTAGTTGGGGTTTGCTTACAGTTTTAGAGTGTGAGTCTATGACCATCATGGCAGTGAGCATGACAGAAGGCAGTCAGTCAAAGCATTGTACAAGTATCTAAGAGCTTACATGATTCACAGACATGGGGCAGAGGAAGGGAGAAGCTAGCTAAGAACAGCAAGGTAGTTTTAAACCTCAAATCCCACCCTCAGTGACATACCACAACCAACACATCCTCATAATTTTCAAAAAGATCCACCAACTGCAAAACAGCATTTCAAATGTAGGAGCCTATGGGACTATTTCCATTCAAACCATCACTTCATCAGTTTTTCATAGGTGACATGATTCCTATGACATCTGTAAGTCAATTAAACATTCTGAACCACTGCATGATATGTCAAAGTTACAAGATACAATTTTATTATAGAGCATTGAGCCATTTTCACCACGGGAACAATTGTCAATTGGAATTTAGACATGCAAACAATACAAGTTATACAACCACACATATACAATTAAACACTTAGGCATGAGATAAGCAAAGATCTGCAAGAAGGAATCTACAGAAGTATGAGAGGATAAAAGAAGGTATAAATAGATACTGACAGGGGAGGCTGGATATCATTAAAATGTCACATTAAGTGAAATGGGATACTTTCAGCCTGGTGATGATTAGAGTGTTATATCTCGGTAGATACATGAAAAGAATCATGTGCTTTTTTTACTTTTTCCATGATTATCTGATAAATACAAATGTTATCACAATAGATGCACTATAAGAATCTTAGAAAGAAACAGTTTCAGAAAGTTGGACTCTTATCAGGGAAGTCCTTTGACAAAATCAATTTTCCTATTTCTCTTTGGGTTTCCAAAAAGGAATTCATCAGTCCAATTCAGTTAGAAGCAAAAAAAAAAAAAAAGAAGATTGTCATCCCAGTCCCTTAGGTTGGGGTTGATGCTACTGGCTATTTTATGAATTATAGACACGTTATCATTTTAAGGGATAATTTACAAATGTTGTAACTTTGGACATGGAGGAGAATAGCGAGCTTAGATTCAGAGATTTCTGACTTTCCTTTCCTCTTCTCTATTTTTCCTTCTTAGGTAAAAGAAAAGGAGTAAAAAAGAAAAGGGGGATATAGTAATATCATAGAAATTAGAGGAATGAACTGCACATAAGCAAAGCAAATAATACAATAAAAACAGGGTACAGATTTAAACAGAGAATTCTCAATAAGGAAATTTCAGATGTCAGAGAACATTTAAAGAAATGTTCAACAACTTTGGCCATCAGGGAAATGCAAATCAAAGCAATCTTGAGATTTCATCTTATATCTGCCAGAATGGCTAAGGTCAATAACACAATGACAGCTCATGCTGGTAAAGATGTGAAGCAAGGTGGGACACCCCTCTATTGCTAGTGGGACTGCAGACTTGTACAGCCACTGTGGAAATAAATACGGTAGTTACTTAAAGAACTGAATTAATTTCCCTCAAGACCCAAGTATACTACTCTTTGACATATACTCAAAGGATGCTTTACCCTACCATAAAGACACTTGCTCAATTATATTCACTGTGACTTTATTTATTATACCCAGAAACTTGAAGCAACCTAGATGTCCCTCAACCAAAGAATGGATTTTTAAAAAACATCGTGCATTTATTTACACAATGGGGTAAATCAGCTGTTTAAAAATTTCCTGAAATTTGCAGTCAAATGCATAGACTTAAAAAAAAGAAAAGAAAAGAAAAGAAAAGAAAAGAAAAGAAAAGAAAAGAAAAGAAAAAGCATCTTAAGTGTGGTAATTCAGACCCAAAAAGACAAACATGGTATACCTTCAGTTATAAGTGGATATTACCTGTTGAGTAACTTATAATCATGCTTCAAGCCACAGACCCAGAGAGATAGCAAGGAGTGCTCTAAGGGGAACAACTGAATCTGCCTGGGAAAAGGAAAAGTACAGATTTTGTGGGCGGACTTGGGTTGGTGGAAATAGAAATAGGAGCAATCAGTTGTGGGGTGGTAGTGGTGACAGAAGGAGAGTCTATGGAGACAGATGACTGGAATTGGAGGACATTTGGGGGTAATGTCAAAACCTAGTGCAGTAGAAACCCTCGGGACTCTATTAGGGTGATCTTAGTGAGGACATCTAGTAATAGACGATATGGAGACTGAAGAGTCCATCTTCTATAACCAAGCAACATTCAATTGTGGGATTTGGATACCAATCCAGTCACAAAACCTTTGACCTAAAATTTCTCCTGCCTGGAAGATATGGTGGAGCAATATGGAAGTGGCCAACCAATGACTGGTCTAATTTGAGGCTCACAGCATATGAGGAATGCCATTCCTGACACTGTATAGATGACTAAGAACCAGAGGCTAGATAGCACAGAGGCCTCGGATAGAAAAAAAAAAAGTTAATAAAATGATTCCTAAAGATATTCTTGCCTAGCCCGATTGTCACCAGAGAGGCTTCCTCCAGTAGCTGATGGGAAAAGAAGCAGTGTTCCACAGCCAAACATTATGCAGAGAGCTCCAATTGTAGATCTCCATCAGATCTCACCTCTTGGACTGGGTAATCCTGTAGAGGGAAGGGAGAAAGAATTGTAGGAGCCAGAAGGGTCAAGGATACCAGGATAAAACAGCCCATGGAATGAATTAACCATGCTCAAAGGGCCCAGAGACTTAAGTGATAGTCGCTGAGCCTGCATGGTCTTTGCTAGGTTCTCTGTATATATATATTTGTCAGCTTGATATGTTTGCCTCTGCCTCCCAAGTGCTGGGATTAAAGGCGTGCGCCACTACTGCCCAGCATCTTGCCTGCTCTTGTGAAGATTTTCCTCCTGAACTGGGTTACTTTGCCTAGCCCTGATAGGAGGGTGTGCTTCTAGTGTTTGGTTGATATCCCTGGGAGGACTGCTTTTATTTTTAAGGGAACCAGAGAAGGAGTGAATCTGGAAAAGAGGGAGTTTGTGGGGAAAGGTCTTGGAGGAAGGAACACAGTGTGGGGCGCAAAACTGTAGTGCGGTTGTGTTCTATAAGAGAAAAATAAAAATTAATTTTAAAATTGTGAGAAAATATTTCATAACTTAAAAATATAGATAAATAGAAACCTACAAAGGGAATATTTGAAATGTAAGTAAAGAAAATATCCAATTACAAAAAAAGAATAGAATAAAATCATGCTAGAAACAAACAAGCAAAAGTAATTTCATAAAATATATAAAAAATCTCATAACTTCCTTTCTGGAGAACTAGAATAGTACAAGGCACTAATAAATACTTGAGATTGTTGTAGCAATTGGATCCCTAGATCCAAGAGATGGGACTTGATGGAGATCTCCAATTTGGGCTTTGTCCAACTGCAGACACGGAACTGCCGACAACAGAAGAATGTTGAGATTCAGATAAATGATAATAATCTTTCCCAGGAAAAAGCCACCTAAATGGATATATACTACTAAATGAACAAACCCAAAATAATATATATACAAGTAAACATTATACACAGAGTGAAGGTTGCATTTATTTATTTAAGAATCTTTTTTTGTTGTTGTTTTTTAATATATTTAATTTTTTTTATGTTTTGAGGCACAATTTTTTTTGATACTTTATTTATATTTCCGAAGTTTCCCCGTTTCTGGGTCTCCTCTTTGGAAACCCCCTATCACTCCCCCCCCCCCGCCTCTGTGAGGGAATTCCTCCTCCCACCTACCCGCCCACCCATTCCCATATTCCCACCTTGACATTCCCCTT
>CM052704.1:52002654-52125347 GCA_028551405.1 Uromys caudimaculatus
GTACAGATCTTTCACTTGCTTGGTTAGAGTCATACCAAGATACTTTATATTGTTTGTGACAATTGTGAAGGGTGTCATTTCCCTGATTTCTTTCTCAGCCTGTTTATCCTTTGAGTATAGGAAGGCTACTGATTTGTTGATATTTATATGGATGATTTCAGGACTGAATGCTTTGTCCCAGTGGTTGTTTCCTGTGTCTCTATATGAGCTTCAACTTTGGTAAACTTAATGTCTATTTGAAGAATAATATGCATATATGAAAATTTGGTATTTGAATTCTAGGAATAGATTTTCTGAAGTTCATTTACTATTGAGGATAAAAGATAAACAGTATTAGAGCCACTAACTCTCAGTAACTCCCTTCTCTATTTCTGATAATTTCATACTATATCAGGTAGTTTGGATTTTTAAAATATAAATGATTTTTGTATTTCTATTGAAAGGTGGAAAGAGAAGGAGAGAAATAGAGAAAGAGAGAGAGAGGGGGAAAGAGTGGGAGAGGGAGAGGGAGGAAGGGAGAGGGAGAGAGATCAAAGAATTGAATATTTAGCTATAAGTAGTTACTGATTTCTTTAAATAACACGATGGCAGAACCTGCCCACAAATTTCAGAATATTTTCTAGCAAGTGAGAAAGGGGATTTGTCTTACTCAAAATCTGAAAAGACAGCATGATAGCCTTTAAATAATTCAGAGCAACTCCTTGAAATTCAAACCAGAAGGGAAAATATAAATATCTAAAATGAAATGCCATAAAAGCTTTCATCTGCATTCTTGGTTTAGATAATTCAATAATGACTAGGAGAATCTCTGTCATGATATTTTCCATTTTGCAATGGCATAAATCCCAATCCCACACAAACTTGGATTTTTATAGGAATAAGAGACTCCTGTATTTCAGAAGAGAGTCTAACTTGCAATGCAGCCTCAACTTCAAGTCTTCCGTGTCTTCATGTGAGCTGCTCTTTTAGTGATCTCAGTGTGGGTTTGAAGAATATGTTTTTATTATAATTTGCATATATGAAAATTTCAATCCTTGGAGTAGATTTCCTGAAGTTTATTCACTATTAAAGGGAAAAGCTACATAAGCCCTTTTGAGCATAAACTAAGTAGTGCAAGGATGGAAAAATTAGTGGGTTTTTTTTTTTTTTATGTTTTCAAAAGTAGATAGGGGCTCATATACTGAAGTGACAATTGCTGAGCCTGCATGGTCTTTGCTAGGCTCTCTGCATATATATTCATCAGCTTGATATGTTTGTAGGACTCTTAACAGTGGAAGTGGAAGAAGGGTCACAAGTAGGCAGAAGGATCACATTGTTTCTTACTGGAGGGGAATAAAAACAATGATGGCCTAAGAATATTGTCTAACAGAGCTAAAAGAAATAAGCTAAATAAATTCTTTCAATAACCATTTTAAATTAAATTGTAATACCTTGATTGTTACAGTTGCAAGTGTGTACAATTCCTTAAAATCCAGAAATAATGTGTTTTGTAATATTTGTAACTATACAAAGGAACTGAACAGACTGAAATAAATGGTATTGGTATTTCCTAATCGCACTCTAGGGCTGAAATTAAATATGTCCCCTGTATGTGTGAATATTGAATTCTGTAGAATGATAAGCATTTATGGGTGTGTACTGTTTATACAGTAATCTTAAATTATTTTCTTATCCCAATTTTCTTTTAGTGGCAATGCATTGAATTTTTCTTAAGTAATAAAAATAATAGTAAATTCTGAATGAGGTTGTGCACAGTAGCACACATCTAGAATTCTAGCTCTTGAGTGAAACAGGCAAGAAGTTCATCCACACTTTGAGGTTATCCTGGCATACACAGTTTCAGGTCAGCCAGGGTTATATTAAGACTCTTTGTCACAAAAAATAAATATAGGAGGGACCCATGGCTCCAACCCCATATGTAGCAGAGGATGGCCTTGTCAGGCATCAATGGGAGGAGAGGCCCTTGGTCTTGTGAAAGCTTGATTCCCCAGGGTGGGGAGGCAGGAGTGGGTGGGTGGGTGGGTGGTTGGAGGAGCACCCTCATAGAGGCAGGGGAGAGGAGACAGGATAGAGAGTTTTTGGGGAGCAGGAAAGGAGGTAACACTTGAAATGTAAATAAAGAAAATATCCAGTAAATATTTCTAATATGTTGACAATATTAAACAAGATATTTTAGTGATTATATTAGTGTGTTCTTATTAATAATATTTTAAAGTGCAGGAATTTATCTAGATTTAAGGTGAGTAGTACATAATGTGCAAGACTGTTTCTGGAATGAGAATAGTGAGTGAATACTCACACACATAGTTTATCACACGTTCGTCATCTTGTCTCTCTATAAAGCTAGAAAATGCTATCAAAGTTTGGTTTCACATTCCACATTTTACGACAAGTGCCAATTTACACCCATAAGGAAAAATTCTCCTAGGATATAGCACAGTAGTGTGATGGCAGGGGTTCTGTAGATAGTAATGAGGCATAGTTATGTTTCCAAAATATGAAAATACTTCCAACTATTTCTTTTTCTTTTTCTTTTTTTTTTTTTTTTTGGTTTTTTAAGACAGGGTTTCTCTGTGTAGACCAGGCTGGCCTCGAATTCAGAAATCTGCCTGCCTCTGCCTCCCAAGTGCTGGGATTAAAGGCGTGTACCACCACTGCCCGGCTCTTCCAACTATTTCTGTAACAAATATATTAAGGATTTATGTGTGTGTAGACATTCTGTGATGCAAACTTATCAAAATATGGTACTCTGCTAGCATGTTTAATTTTGTGGATTTGCAAATTTTAAAGACAAAAATACCATGCGCAAAATATTAACTATACACATATATAATCAAAACAGTAATCGTATGCGCAAACAGCACATGCTTTGGCTTCAAATGACAGAATACTGAAATGAGTGTGAAGAGAAAGACTGAAAGTGTCAGAAGAACAGCATGTTCTGGTACTACAGCAGGAAATTTATTTTTTGACCTTTTCTGTTCCACAAAATATTTGTAGTGTGTGTGTATTTTTGGGTGCATGTGTGGTGTGTGTTTTTGTACATATGTGTGTATGTTGTTTATACATGTATACATATATGTGTGAGTATATGTGTGTGTTGATATGTGTGTATATGCATGTGGGGGTTATTTACAAGTGTGTATGTGTTTATTTATGTGTCTGTTTGTGTGTGAGTGTATATGTTCTTTTTCTGTGTGAGTGTGTGTATGTATGTGTGTGGGGTTCTTTTTGATCTCCAAAGAACTGTTTTTTCTTTCTCTGCTTCTAAGATTCTTAAAATCTCTGATTATCTTCAAAAAATTCTCTCAATTATTATCTGTCCAACTCAAGGTCTGTTTGGTAGAAACTCTCCTCAACCTTGATGATTTTTTAAAAATCATAAAAAGTTACATGCTCACAGGTTGTAGGTTTTAACCATGTATATGGAATATTTTTCTGTTTATCACAATTAAGCATTATAATATAGCAAAGGTTAAGGCTTCTATACATAAAACTTCTAATTTATGAGTCTTTGATTGCTGTATCTCAAATTTGCCTAAATTTTCAAAGCTGTATTCAAAACATTCAAAACAAAGAAAGAAAGATAAAACAAAAAACAAAATAAAACAAAACCAAATAAAAAAATTTTAAAAATAACAAAAACAACTGTACAGTGTTTAGATGTTTCAGGGTATTTCATTCTTAATTATAAAATTAGACATGAAATGTTTAAGTTTTCATTTTCAATTTTTCTTAGTAAATAACAGCTTGCCATTTTAAAAAAAATTTATTTTAATAATTATCAATATTTGAAGAAATGTAATACAATTTTAAGTCTTATTGTTAAACTTTTACACGGATTGGCATGTGTTAAACTATATAACAAGAAACTTTATTTTCAATGTGTAAAATGTAAATGTTTTCTGTATTATAATAGCACAGAATTTAGAACACTCCTTCTGTCAGCTAAACTTTATCATATGATTAATTGGGTGTAGAAAGTCACCATTGACAAGATAAACATCAGTGCACTTTTACCAATGAAGTCATCTGTCCAGGTCAATATTTATCATTGAAAATGGAGGACAAGTGAGACATGGAGTACCCCAGAGTGTCTAAAACAGTAATGGCCATCAGTTAAGAAAATACTTTTTCCTTGGCCACCCCCACTCCCACTATATATAAGAGCACCAAAGCACGATAGAATGCAGCCTTGCCCTTTCGTTACTGTCTTTATTGAGAAACTTTGCTGTCTGAGTTTAATAACTTCTTTTTTCATGTAAATGGAGGCAAACCTACAAACCTCAAGTGTCAGAGTTATTTAATTCACTCCCCAAATTGTTCTGAATACCTATCCACTGTTTAATGTTCTTCAAAGAGTTAGGAGTATACTAGTGAATAATGCATTTTGCCAGACAGAACTCAACTTGGAGTCTGTAGAAAAGAATATACAACATGTAATCAAAATGTATAATTTCGATTTTGTAGGATGGCTCAGTGGTCAATAATATTGGGTGCTTTCATAGGGGACCTGAGTTCTAATCCCAGAACCCAAGCACTTCACATATGCCTGTAACTCCAGCTCTAGAAAATGTTATACCCTGTTCTATCTTTGCAGGTACTGTACTCACATGAACTTAACCACACAAATACATAAGGAAAAATTACAGTTATTTTTTATGGGTAATAATTTTATTTGCAATTTTAATGAAATATAATATATAGTATCTAAAATTTAAAATAAATTCTTTTTAAAAAGAGTGTAACATACAATATCTCTAAATTTAATCTACATATCTCTAATCCTAGTTATGGCATGCCTTCTTCAAAGGTAAACTTACTTTCAAGATTTAGAAGTTATGTATCTATAAATATCATATATTAGAAATATGGTTCTAGTTTGAACTAAATAGTTCATACAAGATTTTAAAGTAACTATAAATTAACTTCTACTCATACATAAGTCTTAAATCTTTTTACAAATGATTATCAGATACTATGAATGTGATTTGCTCTCATATGGTATAACACTCATGTATCTCAGCAGTGAGTTTCATCTAAGTGGAGTATTATATTTTCAAACTACTGATGAGCAAGATAACAGTTGAAGGACAAAGTCAACAAGGATAACACAATTAATGTACAGCAATATATATTTACTCTCTAGCTATTCCATTAGTATATTTTTCAAAATAAAATAATTGTGATTGCTATATAGTTTTGAGGCTCATGCAAAAGGCAGGAAGAAGCTCAGGAGGATGGCGACCCAATAGGAAGACCAGCAGTCTCAACTAACCCAGACCCCCGAGAGCTCCCAGACACTGAGCCATCAACCAAGCAGCATACACTACCTGGTCTGAGGCCCCCAACACATATACAACAGAGGACTGCCTGGTCTGGCCTCAGTGAGAGAAAATGAGCCTAACCCTTGAGATACTTGAGACCCCAGGGAGTGAGGAGACAAGGCTAGGTGTGGGGGTATGGAGGTGGGAACATCCTTTTGGAGACAGGGGGGAGGAAGAATGGGATGAGGAACTGTGGAAGGGCAGACTAGGAGGGAGTTACTGACTAAACTGTAAAAAAATAAAAGTAAAAATTAATGTGTGCATCAATGTTGTACAAAGCATTAAAACAAAGAATGTTAATATTTATTACAGTGGCAGGAAAGATCATGAGGAATAAAGTTATTATCTTAACCAGATCGATGACAGGATAAAATTATGAAAAATAAAGAATAATATTCTGGTGACTGGGGGGAAAATTATGTGACAGAAAAGCTGATATTCTCAAATCCTGATTGGTATGTTATATCTCAATAAGATCCCTACAATTATACCCAAATGAAATAATTAGAATTGTCAACTTGACAGGTTCTAGAAGGAAGCAGAAGACAATCCTCTATGCATGTGTGTACAAGGGGTTTGCAAATTGCACTAATTGAATTGTGAAGACTAGAAACTCCATGTCACCTTTTTGCTCACTAGCTAGAAGTGGCTGGCACCAGAAATGCTCCAGATTACTTGCGTGTGACTTGTGACTCATTATAATGCTTAAATTCATGACTCTCATTAGAGATTAAGATCTTATTGGGGCATGCAGTGGAGAAAATTGTGGGGCAATGATCTGTGACAGGCAATCTGGCACCCGGATGAGCACAGGCATAAAATCTGGGCGAACCAGTGGAACAATCCACAAGGGACCGTAAAACTTTATGTCAAAGCTCCCGGGAAGCTTTGGCTCCAGTCACTATTACGTACCACCCCTCCTCAGGTAGATGCGTGGCCACACAGCCACAAGCCATCCCCATGTAGAAGAGGCTTAGCCACGCCCCTTCCCAGTTACTATATCTGTCTCTCCTCTCCCAGAAAGGCGGGGGTACAATTCCATCCAGGCCACTCCACACGATGAAAATAAACGTCTTAGAATTATGGACTGTCTCTTTTTCTGAATCAGCTGTGGAAAGCAAGGGATCAGGCCCTCTATTAAGGAGCCGTGCTTCCCTACATTCCCAATTCCCCCAAGCCTAAGCAGCTAGCCTGTAACCCAAGCCTCTGTGCTCTAGCTAGCCCGTGCAGCACCCTGCAGTGCCCTGGGCTAGAGAACCCAAGGAGATCTCTGCCTGTTCCCCAAGAATGGCCCCCTACCCCACCCATGGGGAGGGCCTGCAAAGGCTTCCCACAGCCCCCACCTGCCTGTCAGACTGTGTGGGAAGACTCCTGGCCACTTCCCATATGTCTCCTGTCCCACCCAGAGCCACAGTGCCCTGGACAGACACGTGGGTCTTCTTCCCACCATGCCAGGCTTGCTCACACAGAAAATTATAGGCAGATATTTTCAAGTTCCATCCATTTGCCTGTGAATTTCATTAAGTCATTGTTTTTAATAGCTGAGTAGTACTCCATTGTGTAAATGTACCACATTTTCTGTATCCATTCCTCTGCTGAGGGACATCTGGGTTGTTTCTACCTTCTGGTTATTATAAATATGGCTGCTATAAACATAGTAGAGCATGAGTCCTTATTACATGTTGGAGCATCTTCTGGGTATATGTCCAGGAGTGATATAGCTGGGTCCTCAGGTAGTATTATGACCATTTTTCTGAGGTTCAGACAAACTGATTTCCAGAGTGGTTGTAGCAGCTTGCAATTTCACCAACAATAGAGGAGTGTTCCTCTTTCTCCACATCCTCGCCAGCATCTGCTGTCACCTGAGTTTTTGATCTTAGCCATTCTGACTGGTGTGAGGTGGAATCTCAGACTTGTTTTGATTTGCATTACCCTGATGACTAAGGATGTTGAACATTTCTTTAGGTGCTTCTCAGCCCTATGGATTTCCTCAGTTGAGAATTCTCTGTTTAGCTCTGTTCCCCATTTTTTGATAGGGTTATTTGCTTCTCTGGAGTCTAACTTCTTGAGTTCTTTGAATATGTTGGATATTAGCTCTCTATCGGACATAGGATTGGTAAAGATCTTTTCCCAATCTGTTGGTTGCCGTTTTGTCCTATTGACAGAGTCCTTTGCCTTACAGAAGCTTTGCAATTTCATGAGGTCCCATTTGTCGATTCTTGATCTTAGAGCATAAGCCATTGGTGTTCTGTTCAGGAACTTTTCCGCTGTACCCATGCGTTCGAGACTTTTCCCCAGTTTCTCTTGTATTAGATTCAGTGTATCTGGTTTTATGTGGATGTCCTTGATCCACTTGGACTTGAGCTTTGTACAAGGAGATAGGAATGGATCAATTTGCATTCTTCTACATGTAGACCGCCAGTTGAACCAGCACCATTTGTTGAAAATGCTGTCTTTTTTCCATTGGGTGGTTTTAGCTCCTTTGTCGAAAATCAAGTGACCAGTGGCCGTAGGTGTGTGGGTTCATTTCTGGGTCTTCAGTTCTATTCCATTGATCTATTTGCCTGTCACTGTATCAATACCATGCAGTTTTTATCACTACTGCTCTGTAGTACATCTTGAGGTCAGGGATGCTGATTTCCCCCAGAAGTTCTTTTGTTGTTGAGAATAGCTTTTGCTATCCTGGGTTTTTTGTTGTTCCAAAATGAATTTGAGAATTGCTCTTTCTAAGTCTATGAAGAATTGAGTTGAAATTTTGATGGGGATTGCATTGAATCTGTAGATTGCTTTTGGCAGGATGGCCATTTTTATTATATTAATCCTGCCCAATCCATGAGCATGGGACTTCTTTCCATCTTCTGAGGTCTTCTTCAATTTCTTTCTTCAGAGAATTGAAGTTCTTGTCATACAGATCTTTCACTTGTTTCGTTAGAGTAACACCAAGATACAAATGGATGGAACTTGAAATTGTCATCCTGAGTGAGGTAACTCAGTCACAAAAGAATAAACATGGTATGTACTCACTGATAAGTGGATATTAGCCCAAAAGTTCGGAACACCCAAGTTTCACTTCACAGTGACCATTGGACTGAGTGTGAGGTGCCAGATAGAGGATTTGGAGAAGGGACTGAATGAGCTGAGGGAGTTTGCAACCCCATGGAGGGAGCAACAATGTCAACTGGCCTGTTCCCCTGGTGCTCCTGGTGGCTGGACCACCAACCAAAGAATATACATAGAGAGACCCATGGTTCGGACCACATATGTGGCAGAGGAGGGCTTTGTTGGCCATCATGGGGAGGAGAGGCCCTTGGGCCTGATGGTGTTAGAAACCCCAGTATAGGGGAATGCCAAGGTGGGAAGGTGGGAGGGTGGGGGAATACCCACATAGAGGTAGGGGAATGGAAGGGGATAGAGGGTTTCCAAAAGGGAGACCTGGAAAGGGGGAAACATTTGAAATGTAAATAAAGTATCAAAAAATTAAAATTAAAAAAAAATAAAACAGTGACATTAGGTTCCAAGGGGGAGAGGGTGCAGAAAGGGGATGTAAAAGTGATTGCTGATGGCTCAGGGGTTAAGAGCACTGGCTGCTCTTCCAGGGGATCCAGTTACAATTTCCAGCACCTCACATAGCAGCTCACATCTCTCTGTTCATGCAGGCAAAACACCAATTAACATAAACTAAAAGTAAGTTTTAAAACATTTTAAAAAAGTGATTGCTTTCTTAGTTTCAACTCTGTTGTAGTTTTCCTTTTCAGTGTGTGCGGAACAATTCCATAAAAATGTAATTAAAAGTGAAAGTGTAAAACCCTAATCAGTTGATGTCATTGAGAGGCCTGCTCTTTTCTGAAGGGAAGCAGAAGAACAGTAGATGTGGGGGAGAGGGGAGGTGCAGGGGTTGTGATGATGGTGGGGAACTGGGAGGAGGAGAGAGAGGGGAAGTTACAGTCAGGAGGTATGGTATGAGAGAAGATAAAAAAACAAAAAAAGAGAAGAAAAAAATGAACAAACAAGCAAAAATACTACAGGAAGTGGCATGGCTTCAGAATGGCTGTCTTAACTGTAGAAGTTTATTGAGATATATAGAGTTTAGGACTGAGCAAATGTTTGTTTGAGTGACTACATTAACTTGTGTGATATTTTTATTTGTAACTTCATTACAATAAAGTGATTATATTTAAAAAAAAGAAAATTATAGGCAGAACAACATGTAACTAATAAAGCAAGTATTGAAAAACCCACACTGTGCAAATGAGATGTGGGTTTCAACAGGTTGGATGGAGACATTAATTTCCACAAGCTGTTTGGAGAAAACAACACAAAAATCCCACTTGTGACTACAGCACAAGTACTACTTGTCTATCTTCATATCTTGAAATAAGTACCTAGAATCTTTCACAATTTTACTTGTGAAATGGGTAGTGGGAAATTAAATCATGTTATTAGTCTTCACATTGTGCTAGTAAATAATGCATTTGAATTTAATAGGATTTTACTAATTAATCTTGGACCACAAAATTATTGTTTTAAGTGATATGTTCAGTAAGTCATTAGGAACCTTAAGAAGATAGATGCTTAGTTTAGATCCCACACTTTGTTACTGTAGTCCAACATGATGTTGGTGTTGAAAAGATGCACATTTCCAAGCCAATTTGAGTTCATTGACTACGAAGGGAAAGGAAACTAATGTTGGAACCATGCAGTACCTCTGAAAGCATTTTGGGGGACTCCTCTAAGAACTGGGGTTGCGCTATGAAATCGGAGGTGATTAAGGAATCAAGGCTTGCTCTTGGTGGCAGGCATGTCTTGATAATTCAGTATAATTCCATTATTGGTTTTTCTAACTAATTTTTTTTTCAGTGGGAAAAAACAGACAAAAACTACAATTAGACAAAAGGTCAGAGGTTTGTATCAGCAAAGAGAGCAATTGATTGGTGTTAGGGTAGCTTATCTTCTGGCCTACACCAATACCATAAATTTATATATGTATATAAATGAAAATAATAAAAAGAAATGTTGAAAAAACATGACTTAGTAGTCTTGTTTATCTCTTATTCAATTGTGGATAAAAATGATCTTATCTGACAGTTCATGTCTCTTTTCTTCCTAAAAACTAGTTGATACTACCAGTATCTTTTGATGCCCAGGTGGGAGCATCTCAAAGGTGGAATGCAGGATAAAGGGAATACAGGCATGTAGTGTCACTTTCTGTAAATGCTCATTCTCCAAAAACAATGGTTTTATAGCTCCACATGCACTGTGTGTGAATTCTTTTCCCCCCATTTTATTATCTACTATCCATTAATTCCTTTTAATCTGTATAAAGTATCTTGAAAATGAACTGAATATTATTATATTTATTCTTATTTTCTTCTGTGGTACTTGATTTCTGAGTTACTGTCTTTTCTAATTGTAGGAAAAAGATCAAGTCATACAGAATTATTTATGCCTTAACCATAACAATCCCTGAGTGAGTGACATATTGACTGAATATGGCTTAAGAGAAATGCACAGCCTATTTGCCTCTGACAGACTCCAAGAACAATTGGCTAATGGGAAATTGGCATAGCTTAAGAGGGATGGCAAAGCTTTCCTCTAGAGTCCAAGTATGAGTGTGTATGAACAAATGATCAGTGTGTGTAAAGACTAACAACTAAGGCCTGCTGCTCCAGGATCTTTATACATAGAAACTGCTGTCCTACATAGACCTTGTACTCCGATGAGTTAATCTCACTCTAGCCGCTCAGTGTTGTGTCTACAAAACGACTGAGGTACCAGATTGTAATGCTTTGGCTTAGAGAAATCCACCTGATACCAGCTTCAATGAGCAAAATAACATGTTGACCTAGTATGGTTGTTATGCTAGTTTTTGAACTTAGGAGGAAGGAAGGAGGGGGGCAGCCAAGAAGGAAGGGAAGGAGGGAGGGACGGAAGGAAAGAAGGAAGGAAGGAACAGAAGGGAACATGGGAAGAAAGTATTTGATGTGATAGTTTTGAAGATAAAATGGAATCATGGAGGGCGGGGTCACTAATTAGAAAATTAAATGTCCTAAGTATGAATCTTATTCCCAGAGATAATGCTGCTCTGAGTATTGCTCCAAGAAACTGTGGTGTGCCATGGGTGATGCAGAAATTTAGAGCTGTTGAGTGTGCTGAGCACAGGAAATTGTTGAATACTCTGTCCTAAAAGAGACATCTATACCACTCCTCCAAGGTCCAGGGAACATTAAGACAGACAGGTTGAGAAGAATGTTAAGAGTTGGAGGATGGGGTATGACATGACTGATTACAATGGTTATCTACACCAAAATAAAACAAGACTGGGACCATCAGCATCCATCATGGGTGGGAGAAGGGGTCATGAAGCCTAATCCCTCCTGGAGGAGTTATAGCTAGTTAAAGGTTGTGGAGTTGGGGAGGGCACATTGCTTGCTCCTAATACACATGCAGATGACTCTCATTAATGCCAGAGAGAGAGAGAAAGAAAGGGAGGGGAGAGGAAGGAAAGAAGGAAGGAAGAAAGAGAAGGGACCATGAAGAAAGTATTTGATGTGCTAGTTTGGAAGGTAAAAAGGAAAAATGGAAGGGACAGTAATTAGAAAATTATACACACACTCACTCACACATACATACATACATACATACATACATACATACATACATACATATGAAATTGTTTTTAAATGGACTAGATTGGGTGGAAGGAGAGAGTAAAGGGAGACATGGCTGGAATTTGGGGGCATTTGGGAGATGGTGTTGAAACCAGATTCAGTAGAAACCTCCTGGAATTTATGAAGGAGAGCCTAATGAGGACTCCCAGTAATGGGAGATAAGGAATCTCAACTGGCCATCACTAGTAGCATGGTGAAGCTTCCATTAGAGGGAATAGGGTGCATTCAACTGAATGGGTGGTCAAATAGGTCCTATGCAAATCTCCAAACAACCCAGGCTGTTGCTATAACAAACTGACAGCAGGCCCCGTAGCTGAGGTCAATACCCACACAATTAATTGAACATGGAGAAGATGAGCTATGCATAGCCTTCACCTCTAAGTTCTAGTCTCTTTCATACAGAGAGGTACTCTGCAGGCTACTGAGAGAAATGTTGACACAAACTCCTGCCACAAAACCTTTGACCTGTCCTGACTGCCAGATATGCTAGGTCAATTGTGGCACAGAACTTGTGAGAGGAACCAACCACTGTCTGATTTAACATAGGCCCATTCCATGAGATATGAATTCATACATGGCACTGCTTGTGTAACCGAGAACCAGAAACTAGATAGCCTGGCGAATGAGCATTAAACCAACTAATCTTTAAAAAATCAATATAAAATTATTCTTAATGATATTCTGCTACACTCCCAGATCAAAGTTTATCCAATTATCATCAAAAAGGCTTCCTCTGGCAGGAGATGAAAACAAATGCAGTGACCCACAGGCAGACACTATGCAAAGAAAAAGTCTAAATTACAGGTCTCTATCAAATCCCTCCCTCAGAGCTCAGGGATTCTGGCAGAAGAGAAGGCAGAAAGGTTGTAAGAGCAAGAGGGGATGAAGGTCACCAGGAAAACAAGGCCTTCTAAATAAACTAAGCAAGGCATTTATGAATTTACAGAAATTGAAGGAGTAAGCACAAGGCCTACATGGGTTTACACCAGGACCTCTGGGTATGGATCATAACTATTAGCTTAGTATTTTTATTTGATTCCTGACTTTGAGAAAGAGTGAGTCTCTGATTTTGGGGGCCGTTTCTGGGACTCTATTCCTCCTGTTGGGTTGACATGTCCAATTTGAATATGGCAATTTTTGCTTTATATTATTATATTTTATTTTGTCATGTATGGTTGTTATCCCTTTCAAGCCTGTTCCTTTGTAATGACACACACACACACACACACACACACACACACACACACACACACACACACGGGGGGGGACTGGGAGGGGAGGGGTTCTGGGGAGGAGTTGAAGGAGTACAGTAGAGTGGGGAAAAATATAATCAGGATCTATTATATGAGAAAAAATCTATTTAAAAATAAAAGAAAAAATTGTCCTTAACTTCCTTTAAAGTTATAAAACATCTTCCGTTCCTTGATTCTGTTCCTAAGAAATAATGATTATATCTGTAACGTGTTAGGTAAAACAAGTCAGAATTTCAGTTACAGGTTTGCTTTTAAAAACAAATAATTCAAACATTATCCAACTTTCCTTTCTACTCTTTTCAGACTTCTGTGATATTTTTGTATTCTGTTCTACTGACTTAAGTGTCTATCCTTTTAATTCCAGTCTTGGGGTTGATTATTGTAGCTATATTAAAATCTTTATACTCAAAAAACAACATGGAGTTCTATTTTAAGAATGAGTCTCTGGAGTCTGAATATTTTAAGAATAAACAACACTATTTTCAGTCCTTGCATGTGAAGTGAAACCAAACAAAGAAAATAATTTTTATTAAGCATAGGAGTTATGAGAAGCATATCCCAACCACCAATATAGTGACATTTGGAAATGAATTTTGGGGGAGTAATTAGGTCAATAGGGTGGAGTTCTCATATAAGTATTAATGTCCAGTAAAGAAGAGATATGAAAAAAATGCTTCTTTTCTCCTCTTTTCTGCCATCTGTCAATGCAAAACTATATTGTACACTGAAAGATCTGCAGGCAACCTCGTTCTGAGACTGAAGATCTGGGAGTATATGATATTCTTGATTAAAACACCATGTACATTAACTCATTTTAGCATCCCAACTTGAATGTGAGGGCTTCTTTAAAAAATAAAGGAAAAAAACTTAATGTATTTATACAACTTTTACTTTTTTATTTCATAATGAAATATACATAGTACAAAATGATTAAATGCTGTGATTTGTTAAATAAGGTTAGTCTACACAATTGAATGAATTATTATATCTAATTTATAGTTACAAAAATTTTGTTAATTTAAACATCACTTCCTTTAGTCATATCCTAGTTACATGCATTTAAGTTTACAGGGTTAGCTGTTGCTTGAAAGGTATTATAATTATTGAAATCCTGTTAAACCTGCTGAGCAGTGGCATCCAAGTTGCATTCAGAGAACAAGCTAGCACTTCTTTTGATGTACACAATGGAGAAATATTTAGATAAGAAAAGTGATAATTCTGTTTTTAAAAAAGTAGGTAGTCAGTAAAGATGGAAGTAGAACCGTGGACTTGGTATCAATTCTGCCTCAGGAGCTCAAACTGACGATCTTCATGACCAGCTGATTTGTATTGGTTCATCAAGAGTAACATTTATATTTTTCAGGTCAATTGATAGTATCTAAAAACAGAAAGTAAAATTGAAATTAATTGCTTAAGTGTACCTCTATTTTTCTTGTCATTGTTTTTTAACAAACACTGTTTTCATCTAAGTTGATCTCTACGTAAGCAGATGCAGTTTCTCCTTATTTTCATGTTGGAATTCATACATGTTCCTTGTTTTATGTGTGATCAGGTGGGGTTGTTTAGCTTACAATCCAGTTTATAATTCATCACATCCAGGAATTGTGAGTGGCAGGAACTGAAAAACAGCTAGTCACATCTCACCAAGTCATGTCATGTCAGGTCACTTCACAGATATCATTGCATTGCATCAGTTCACATTCGCTGTAAGTGGCATCAATCAAGGATTCAAGCATTTTTTTTCTACTGAAAAACTTACTTAGTGTTCATATACTCTAGGACATAGACTCACAGAATGGAATGGTGCTTTAGACAGATTCAAACATTTTTTTTCTACTGAAAAACTTACTTAGTGTTCATATACTCTAGGACATAGACTCACAGAATGGAATGGTGCTTTAGACAGTGCACTGCGTCTTCCCACATCAGTAAACATAATCAAGAAAAAGTCCCATAGACATGCCCACAGGCCAATCTAGTCTAGACAATGTTTCATAGAGATGCTTTTGCAGAGTATTCTAGAGTGTGTCAACTTAATTATATAATAGCTATGTAACATAATATATTTCTCACACTTTCTTGAGACTATAATTACCTATTTACATAATTTATCCTTCTTCTTCCTCCTTCCTAACTCATAACCTCCTTTTTGCAATTTTTCAAATTCATGGACCCTTTTCCCATTATTTGTTGTCACTTACAAATATAATCTAAATACAGAAATAAAACCTTTTTATTCTGTATGATGTGATTTATCTGTTTTCAGTGCTGACTGTTTGGTATTAGATAATGAACACATGTGACTTTGAAGAATATGTTTATGTATGATTTATAGACAGCGTCTTATAAGGAACTGCATATAGCTGCTATTTTAAATGAAATACTTTATAAATCATTGAAGTAATTTTCTTAGCATTTATACTTATCTGTGCAAAGATTTAGAATTAATGAAACAAACTTCTTTTGAAAGACTATTTTTTACATGATTTAATTGTCCTGAATAAACTTGGAATAACACTTCAGAATACTTCATTTGACCCTGACCAACCGTCATTATGCACTTCATTTTTTATACTGAAATCATGAGGTTTATTTACTATTATTAACTATATATTAAAAAACATAAAAAGCATGCCCTCTCTTTTTCAATCTGACTAAACAAGGGAAAATACAATCCAATTTATTTTAAGCTGTGACTAATGGCGAATAAAATCTGCATCTTGAAAAACTAATTTGCCTTTAAGGGAAAGAATTGGCCTGTATTCTACCTCTGACAAAAGGACTAAATCAGTATCATTTTTACTAAGAATTTTATAAGTCAGGACAATGTTTCCAAACAACACAGATTTGCGGGACTAAACTATTAACTTTTACGAAGAAAGAGTACCAAATATTCTAAACTGCACCCCTGCCTCAGTGCTGACATAATTGAAAAAAATCAAAAATTAAAAAGAATAGTTTATTGTTAAAGTAGTGGAAGACTAGATTCTAAATTGAAGAGTAAATCCGACAGGCAGACTAGACAGTGTCAGCGCAGCTAGTATTCAGACTCAAGTAAAAGACACCTTGGCCCTCGTGATGTGGGACACTAACAGCCTGGGATCCACTAGAACTTCATCTTGACCAAAGCTGCCTTTCTTTCAAACTAAAGATGGACAGCCTGTAAGTCTGTGAAGTAAGTTCCCTTAAACTGACTGTTTGATGGCTAGCTCTTTCCATACAAATTTAACTTTGAAAAGCACATTTCCTTTAGACAGGAGCATTTCTGGGTTAAAATTCTGAGAAGCGTGGGTGTCAACCAAGCTGACCCCCTAGAGCTCACAAGGACTAAACACCAACCAGAGTACACATGGAGAGACCCATGGCTCCAGCTGCATATGTAGCAGAGGATAGCCTTGTCTGGCATCAGCAGGAGGGGAGGCCCTTGGTCCTGTAAAGGTTTGATGTCCCAGAATAGGAGAATGCTAGGGCTATAGAGTAGGAGTGGGCAGGTGGGTGGGGAGCACCCTCGTGGAAGCAGGAGAGGTTTCAGAGAGGAAACCAGGGAGAGGTATAACATTTGAAATGAAAGTAAACAAAATAACCAATAAAAAAGAAAAAAATGAAAAAGAAAAGCATGATTTCCTCATAGTTACCTACATGAACACCTGGCCTTACCAGGAGAAAATACGGGAAATGATTTCTGAAACATACATTGTATTAAGCACAACCTTATTGGTCATGAATTCACAGAGCTTAGATGAGAAGGAACTTAAAGGATGCATATGTGTGCATATTTACCAAACTTGGAGAAAGGCCTAAAATTATAGTGGAAAATAAGAAGCCATTACAAGCAGTGGTGCTGTTTGACACAGGAATCCTGATGCTGGCTCAGAGTCTGTATTCTTTCTCATGACAATATTCACCCTCCTAAGCAGAGCTACATTAATTTTGAAACAGTTTCTGAGGCTTTTTCTCCAAGGTATATGCAATGCTCAAATGTAAATCTTACTATTAAAAATAGTATTTGAGGAATTGTTTCAGGTGATAGCAATTTGGAATTATAAACTAAATTAACATTGCTTGTTTTGCGTAAGAGAAATTATAAAATAGCTGCCATTAAGTTATTGGTATGAAAGAGTATTATGGATATTAACACATAAATAAATATATGAACATAACGAAATTAAATAACTGACAAACACCACAGCTCATTGGTAATTCTATTTTTTTAGTCCTGGTGATGACCACGAGCAATCATGCCGACGTCGTTCAGAGGCGTGTTGAGTAGAGCACAGTTTTACGTCACTCACCTCCTTAGCTTCATCTTGATTAAATGGAAGCTGTTGGATACTTCCACCATAATTCAGATTAACCTCACGGACATGGGTTCTTCCCTTCCCCCATACTTGGATGTTTCCAAGTTTCATCTCGTTTTTGTTTCTATACCCATATTTCAATACAGTGCTTGTTAAAGTTGTCTATACAGGCAAAGAAAAAAAAAATAAAGTCTTCATTGAAAATTCAAGTAAATAGTCAGAAAATACAAAGCTATGAACAGACATGAATCTCACAGGATAGCAAATAAGTGATTCGAGTATATTACATAGTGTGATTTATATAGTGAACCAGGAATAAAACTCCATACATTATTTTGTAAAATTTATTAAAGAAGATATTACACACCTGATTCAAATTGAACTGTATCAAGGTGTATAGATCATTTTCATAAGTGTCTAGGAAAAGAAAAAAAGTCAAGTGATTTTTCTTTTCAAACAACAATAATAAATTGTAGCATACTTATTTTTCTTCCCAGATAAAAATGGTATCATATTCTATTGATGCACTTCAGGATAAAGTCAAACAAACACACAAAATAAATAAAATAGTTATATCCATGGCTTTATCTAAGGCCCATCTTGTCATAATGATAATAATATAGCTTACTAATAATAGTATGGTTATTGTATTTAAGTACAATAACAGAAATTATAAAGGAGATGTGCATTACCATTATCATAATAATAATTATTATTATGGAAATTCTCATTGTACAGTGAGGAAATTTGTCACAAGACAAAAAAAAAAAGATGAAACTTCAAAAAATTACTTTTCTTGTACCTACACAGAAACTGAGGATTTATAAAATGGCAAAAAAGCACAGTCATTTATATGACGAAAACATGGGCTGGCATAGTGTAGAATATTTGATGTCTTCCAATTCCTCTTCTAGTCACACATAGAAAATGTGCAAATTTTGGTCTATTATGTCATTACTTTTATGAAAATTAACTTGCTGAAAATTTTGCTGATTCCAAAACTGATATTATGCTATGAACATTTTTTTATATATAATTCACATGGACATGTAGAGTTTTCATTTATGCATGTATACATATATGTGTGCATATATGTATTTGTGTTCGTGCGTTTGTGAAAGGTGGATGATTCTGTTTTATATTTTGAAACAGCCTCTCCCACTAGGCCAGAGCTTGTTACATAGACCACAGACTACATTGCTTATACCTAACATGAAAGATAAGATAGTCTCTAATTCCTTAGTCTAGGATTGCAAGAGCATACTACCATTATTTTGGAAAAAACAAGAACAAAATAAACAAAAAAACCACGAAGGGATATATGTTCCTGCCACAGAAATCATATTTTCCTGTTTTCTAGGCAAGCCCTTTACTAGTTGAGTTATTTTCCCAACTCTCAAAATATGTATTCTTAATAAAACCTTTAGGTGTTCCTGATGCTGATGGAGAGCAGAGCATATATAGTGAAAGGCTTAGCTCTTTATTCTAGTTATTTATGTAGAGAAACCATCATGAATAGAAGAAAAATAACACCACCAACATCCAACCTGCACTCAATTCTCCAGAAGGTAGAAATCAACATTTGAATAATATAAAGACAACCTTTACACACTGAACAAAAAAATTATCTCAACAGCTGTCAGTTACATTTATCTGAATGGAAGAATTACCTATAGAGTCTCCATCATCCCAGAACAGAGTTCCTTGTGCCATTTGGTTGTCATCTGCAGCAACGATGAGCATCATGTATTTCTGTCGACTACAAGAAAAACGTATGTAATTCTATGTTTTGAGAAGGATATTTTATAAAAAGATAGTAATTAAGACTATGAATTGCAAAGTAAAAGTTAACAAAAAACATCTAAACAGAGAAAATGAAGTTTACTTCTACAAATGAGAAAACAACATACAGAAAAGAAATTCATCATAGTCAATGTAAAATATCTAAAATATCATTTAGTTGTAAGAGTTTGCCTGCCACCATCGATCAGAACAGGACTCAGTCATAGTAGCTGAAAACCTTACTTTTATGCATCCCTATTTTAATCACTCTCCCTCCCACCCTCCTGTGCTCCCTCTTCTCTCCATTCCTCTCTCATGTACCAGGGTCAGACACATGTATGTCCAGTATTCCACAATTAACCTATAGTCTCAGCCTGAGTAATACAATTTTTAATATCTTCAGTGTAAAATTTCTTCTCATTTCTACATATAGAACATTCAATTATATTTGCATATTAATAATAATGCAAAGAATAACTATATAGTTCTAAGTTCATCCGTGGTAATAGATAATATCTCTCAGCTTATGCATACATAGGTTTACTTATTAATTAAACACAGCTCTCTTTATAACAGTGTTTGAGAAGTAACTTGGTTAGACAGCACCAAATTGTTTAAAAAGGTGTTTCTTTAATGAACTATTCTTTTCTGCCTTGATGTGATAATCACAAATATTTAAATGCACCCTATTCTTAAGTTTCCTAACACTTCCAGAAATTTATAGCTCAATTTTTCAATAACTTCATATTCAAATCATAGGTGAGCATGGAAAAGCACAAATGTTTATATATACATTAATATTTACTTAGATAAAAGGAACTAATCTTATGAATATATAAAAATATGACTAAGTTATATGCATAGTTGCATATTACATTAATCCCATAGAGACACTGAGGCAGTGTCCAGTGTTCATAGTTATGTCCCCATCAGTCTTTACCCAGGGTAAGGCTAAAGGAAATGGACTTTGCTACAGAAGGCATAGAGGGAAAACCTCAGATATTTCTAACTACTGACTTTTAGAGCCAGATATCTTATAAAATGCAATTATAGTTCTAAAAACAGCTTGCTTACCTCTTCTGCGTGTTCTGTGCTGGTTCTTGACATGGTAGAATATAACCTCCTCGGACATGTAGATTTATTGTATCAAAAGGAGCTGAAAATGTGTGAAGTTTTCCTCTGACCTGTATGTCTTCCCCCTGGTAATAAGAAGAGGGAAGGGAGGGTGAGAGATGAAATATTTAGAAATATAAGGTGTAAGAAAGCATATTTATGAAATTAAGTGTCACAATTTTCTACTGAAAAATGAACAAAACACACATTTTTAAAAAATCCTCTGATTTAAAGTGTATCCTAAAGTCCTGGCTACACTTTCGTTCTCAGATGTCATTTAGTTTCAGATTTCCTATACACAGAAAGTGTGGATTTCACAAGGTCACAAAGAATGAAGGATTCCATTATTCTTAATGATTATTTTTTTATATCCAAAACAGGCAAAAGAACTTTGCCATAAAGTATTCATTTCTGTGCTTATTTGCCAAAATAAATCAATTGTACCATGGTATGTTAGTTTAATTCAAATATAATTAACTGCACATAAACAATTCAGAATTTTTAAGCGGAAAATAAACAGATACATAAATTATATGAATAAATCATTCATTCATATATATATATTTGGGTTTAGTTAACTTCTCAAAATTCTTCCAACACTTACTGTATAGTAGTCAAACCATCGAGCGTCAGGAACATAGCCATTCACATCGGTTCTGAACTGGAATTGAAAAAGAAAGTCATTGAAATAATCTGAAATAATATTCTAGCATTTTGATAATACAACACATGATCATACTTACAGGTTCAATGACAGGAGTCACCATAAAAGCTGGACCCCACAGGAACTGCTTGTATATTTCCCAGGTTTCCTTATCATCAAAGAACCTTGACAAAAGAATCACAAAGCATTCAATTAAACTGAAGAATTTAATTTCTTCTGAATAACATAAAATGTTTATTGAGATTCCAATTTTCTGTAATTATTTTGTTTTTTAATTTTTTTAGATCCAACTGAAAACCATGCCCCAAAATATTTAAACCAAAAGGCCATTCTATTTCTTAGAACAAAGTGTCAAGCAGTACAGAATTTATGAGCAAAACCAAACTATGTCTAAATATCTTAATGAAAAAGATTGTTAAGATACATTTGCAAAATTTAATGACAAGTCACTATGGAGGAGAGTTTATAGAGGAGAGTTAATACAGACATTCAAATATTAACTTTGTCTAGTAAATATTAAAAATGAAAGCAGCAATGAGAGACAGTTTGCAAAAAGAGTATAAAACTTTTACTCCATGGGTTTTTAAGACAAGATGTGTAGGTTTACACCTATAATCTGAGGCAAGAGGATTGCCACAAGATGAAGAAAAATTACTGTGGACAGAAGAAAGATTGTCTATCTTAAAGCTCTTTTTTTTTTCTTTTTTTTCTTTTTTTTTTCTTTTTTTTTTTTTTGGCTTTTCGAGACAGAGTTTCTCTGTGTAGCCCTGGCTGTCCTGGAATTCACTCTGTAGACCAGGCTGGCTTCGAACTCAGAAATACACCTGCCTCTGCCTCCTGAGTGCTGGGATTAAAGGTGTGCACCACCACTGCCTCTCAAAGCTCTTTTTATTGGCTGACACATCATTGTGTGACCTAAGATTCTTGTATATGTAAGTTGGTTTCCTATACTGAAATTAAATGACCATAGCAAAAAATGCTACATAGTAGAAAATAGTCACTAGCCAATGTTATGCTATTGAAATTAAACATTGAGTTCAGTTTTGCTTTTGTTTTATTAGCAACCAAGCAGAATGGTCACTGGGGTTTAGCCCTCACTGAACTTCCTGTGAGACAAAGGCAGAAGCACTCTCAGTGTGACAAAAGAACTGTTCAGAATCCATAATCAAAGCATCAAATGTCAGAAATGCAAACAGATTAGTTTGAAATATAAGTAGAGGAGTGTCAGTGGTCATCTATTGCTAATATTTCCTCAGTCAGGAATAGGGTTTCCCGTCTATTTCCCCATTCCATGCTTGGATTTTGCTTGGCTTGAGCTTGCAGAAACTTTTAAGAACTCTGGCACAGCCCTGTGAGTTCACATGCAACTCCCCTGTTGTGTGTGGAAAACGCTGTTCCCCTGTGGTCATCTGCAGTCTCTCTGGTTCTTACAATCTCTCTATCTTTTACACAATGATTGCTGAGCCTTAAGAGGTAGAGGGATCCCATTTAGGGTTAGGCATACTGCAGTTTCTTATTTGCTACATCTTTTAATCTTCAATCAATAGTGAAGGCATACAATTGAAATTTATTATTTTGATAATTTTATTTTGAGTATTAGTTCTTAGGTCAAATAGATAGTTGTAACTTTTTATTAGTTTATCATTAGTGAAATCTGGAGGCCATCTTGTTTACTCAGTTAATATAGGAGATTTGAGAAGCAAAGTACATCATAAATAAGTTAAAGATATTTGAAAGCAATGATTACTTGCTTAATTATTAGGGGATTTTACATGCTAACTGAATACATAAGTGGACTTATTAGAATTATTTATTTAAATCCTAAATTACATCAAAATGTATAATAAGGCATCTATAAAATATTATACTAAGGTAGATAATAGATTAAAGTAATCAAAAGCTACACATTGAAAAAATAAAATTCACACTTACTCATGCATTAGAGGTCTGATAACAGTTCCACCATGAACATGGACTTCATGCATCTGTGTGTAGAAATAGGGCAGCAAAGTGTATCTGATTTCTAGAATATTCCTTGACATTTGAGCAAAAGTTTCATTCCAGGCAACAGGATCTTGCCTCTGAAACAAAGCACAATGTAACAGTCATAGCTCATTGTTTGAAATTCAAACACATTATTAGCGAATAAAAGAAGCAAATTATTAATAATGTTATGTTCTATATACTATCTTTATAAAAATCTCCCATGCTATTATAAGTCTCTTATATGAAGAATGAAAGTGGTAGAACATTAGTATTTTAATAAGATAATGTAAATTAGGCCCAAAGCTTGATTTAGTGTAAGTAAACATATACAAAGTATAGTTCATATTTTAAAAGATGATAAATATATTGTCAGCTATGGTAATATTAAATGTTGGGATGTGAAATCTAGAAAGGAAAGATATGGTTTGTTAGACAAATGTGGCCTATAATATCTAGAGATCAGTAAAGCTCACCATATTAACCTCACACACCACCACACAGTCTCATGTGAAATGAACAGATTAATATAATATTAACAGCACAGTGGGAATGTGCACAGTAATCTTGAATGCATTTCACTTTCCTTTGTAATATCCACTTCAAGTCAAAGGAGTAGTAATATTAATTATGCAATATTAAGAATCTACAAAAATTATTGTTGCTCACATCAGGAAAACATAAGGGAGAGTGATTCTTATATATTGTAGTTTGTATCATGGAAACAAACTACATTTCCTCATAATTACAAAGCACACTTCTGTCATTGAAGAGCCTTTTAGAGCCATATCATGTTTATGAAGAATCTGATTTTACTAGATTTTGAAGATAAGAAAGTTGGTAGTACAGCCTGGTGTTCTCCCTGGCAGATGCACTATTAGATAAGCAAAGATTGAAATGACAAGAGCCCAACAATTATTAAGTTATGCATGACTTATTTATATTATACCTTAGTTATTTATATATAGCTTATTTTAGTAGCTTCATAGTCAAGTAAGTAGAAAGAGAGAAAGATAATAGGATATTGCCACATTTCTCAACATTTGTTCAGTTGATTCACTAGCATATTTGATATATATATGATATATATGACATATAATAGAGTGTTATGTACAATCATATTAATTCATATTTAAACAAGTTGATTATTTTTTTCTGAGGATATTTATTTTTAGTTATTTTTTTCATTTGTTCTTACATCTCTATGCTATCTTTCTTTCAAAATTATTAGCATCTCAGGGACTTTTGATCTAGAAATCTACATCTGGAATTCTCCTCCTCCAAAAGTTTAATTTTTCCTTACTGAGACCTCTGCTCAAATGTCTCCTCACCCAGGATTCATAGAATGCAAGATTAATCATAGAATTACCATTCATGTAAAATACCACCATACATATTCTCAACTGTATTCTTCATAACTCATACTTACTTTATTTTGACATATTTTAATTACAAATATGATATAACCACATTATAATATAATGATACAAGAGAATGAAATTTAAATATTTAAGCATATGTATACACACTACATAAATATCCCTTAAGTCACTCCCTATCCAGACTTTTCTTAATACCTGTGCTTTTTCTCCAGTGTGGTAATATCCTAAATTATTAACAAGTTTCTATTAAAATGTTTGTAGTTCTTCCAAATATTTCTCCATAGTTTGCTTGTCTTCAAAATTGCTTCAAAATGTAGTCCTAATTTTCTCTGTATTCTTGTAATTTGATTATTAAGAAAATAAATCCACTCCCTCTAGTTCAAGTAAAATTTAAATAGTACAAAGTTTTCTCAACTACCTTGCATCTGTTGATTTGTAAATGTGCTCTGATTATGTCTTTCTGATGTTTTCTATTGTCAACCTTGGATGACATCCTTTCTTCTCAGTTCTCTCTCTCTTTTTTTTTTTTCAAATTAATTAAAAGTTTAGCACAAGCTAGTGCATAGTAGTATATTGCCTCTTACTGTTCACAGTTTTCCATTAAGTTAATCACTGTCTAACATAACACTAAAACATTGTATCCAAATACGTTCATAACTATCAGTGATTGCCACTGCACAGAAAACTGCTCCTACAAATCATGCTATATTTTCTTGTTTCTCTATTTCTAAATTTGCTTTTTCAATATTTGCTCTTAGATCTTCCTATTTCATCCATTATTGCAAATGTGTCATACTTCTAATCAATTAAGTTTCAAGTTGAAATTTTTGTGGATATTCTGTGCCAGTTAGAAATAAGTTCTACAGTAAGAAAAATTTTTCCTAACACTTCAAAATCTTATCAACTATAGTATATGTGTTCTGTAAGCAAGCCATTTTTTCTGGGTACACTTCGGGCCATACATACTACTACTTTATAAATATGAATAGATTTGAAGTATTGTTAAGTACAATATAATTGAAGTAACAGCAAACAACATATGGCTGCATAGGGAAAAATAAAAAAGACAAAATTGACATAAATGTAGTAATTACATACTCTAGTAAATTGAATGTTGTGATTTCTTGCATATGGATAAAAGGCTCCAACTTGCATCCAACGAGCACATAGATGGTATTCTGAATTGTTAAAAAAACCACAGATATCTGCTCCAACCTAAAAGATAGTTATATTTGATGAATATCAAGTACTGTTTCTTAATAGGTATAGACTACAAATATAAATTGAACAGATCTACTTACATATGGTATCCCAAAAAGATTAAATTCCAGCATACCTAAAAATTAGAATAAAAATTGTACATTGATATTTTCATTTATTTTAGTATTTATATTTATTAATGAAGATATTCTCTTTGTATATCACTTATTATTAAATGAAATATTTTGGTTAATAATAAACTATTATCTCATAAAAATAATAATTGTTATTATACTTATGAGTGTTAATGATATTCTCAAAAATAAAAAAATCATATGCATTAAGATAATAGCACTATAACATAATTTAAGCACTAATAAGCTATAAACATAACATAGTGGCATACTACTAAGTACTAGTGTTTTATTTTAATTTTATTTTTTAAAATAAATGGGTTTTTTTGCTAGTATTCATTTAGTTTATCATTTAGAACAAATAAAATTAAGTACTACAACAAGTGAGAACTTCATCAAAATTGAATATATATAATTTCTCATCTCTTTGGTAAAGATAGTCTAAGCATAATTGAAGGAATCTATCATTAGTCAATAATGTTTAAGTCTAGAATGAAAAGAATAGTTTTTATTCATGGTTTGAAATGTATAGCCTTTTGCCATGTATCTAGTGTCAGAAAATACTTAAGTTGGATATTTCTTTCTTTACCACCTCTCAGTGATTCTTATTCTCTAGCAGATAATGTATACTAATTTCTTTCTTTGCTTTAGAATACTATTTCTTCAAGGTCTTGCATTTTCGACCTAGAAATAATCTAAATGGATAAAGATATTTCTATCTAAATAAAGTAGCTGAGGATCATCAGTCATTTACTTCCCTAAAGTATCCTTGATTATATCTGTCTGACTAGTGACAATTCAGTGATGTCCTTTTTCATAAAAATATTAACATTTTAATTCTTACAATTTAGCAATGATATGTATCTAGCAAAACACAAAGTAAATATTTTATTGAAAAGTATAAAAAATACTGAGAGAAGATAATTATCACATACCAATGAGTGATTTTTCCAAATTCTCCCAGTTTGCATAATTGTCTCCGAGCCAGTGTCCCCCCCAGCGACCAGCTGTGGGATATGTGGACCGAGAGATGACTATCCCTCTCAGACCAGTGGTGCTCTGCAATGCACTGTACAATGAAGACATATTTTGCATGTTTACATCATTCATTTTCCTTAAATATTTCTTTTTGTTTGTTTGTTTTTAAAGAAAGAATTTCTTTGTGTAGACCTCACTGCCCTGGATCTTGTTTTATATACCAGACTGGCCTCAAACTCAGATATTTGCCTTCTAGGTGTTGGAACTGGAAACTTGTGTCACAATGACTGTCTTCAATATTTCTACTGAGAAAACCTTATGAAAACATACTATCTACTTTACGGTACAAGTTTCAGGTTTCCTGTCACAGTCAAATCTTCACTCACTATGTACTAAAAACCCTTCCAGGCATGATAGACATTTTTCTTCTCTTCCAATATTTACTAGAGTGACATGCACATATAACATGAAATTTTTCTTTTTTAACCTTTCAACAAATGTAAGTTGACTACAAATAACATTAACTAAGCTAATAATCAAATAGAGCATACAAGTCTAAATGTATAACACAATCTAGCTCATCTTCTAAGTTATAACTTATCCATATTTTTGTACTATAACTCTGAAGAATATATTTGCTAAAACACCTTTTGTGTAACAATATAGAAAGAATGGGAGACTTTAATGGATTATTTGTTTTTATAAAAAAGCAATCATTGTACTTTAGTTCTGCAATTTATCGCTAGTCAAATCTCATCAAGAAAATGTATTTTATAAATGTATTTATAATTACTCTTCTCTTTCTGTTTTATCCTTAGAGTGTAGTGTTAATGACTTTGACAATTAAAATCTATTTCAGTTTAAAATTTAATGGAAAGATACATTTATTTGCACTAACTGCATCTTTTTTCCCTTTTCATTTTTCATCTTTCATCATGATTTCATCATTTCTATCTCACTTTATGAAAATCATATATGTATATATGACATATATATATACATACATATGACATATAAATATACTAGCATGTATATATAGCATATACATATATGGAATGCACATATATGACATAAACATATACTTGCACACATATATCTATATGACACATTCATGTGACATTAAACTGGCCTAAAATTCTATGGACTTACATAAAAAATTGAAACAACAATAATAACGTAATAATGATAAATAGACTGGCCGATTGCTTACCTGATTGAGAGAAATGAATTTTCTTTCTAAAATTTATGAAAGAAGTAAATTACAAAGAACAATTGAAATAGAAAGAAATTCAGCAAGGTTCTTGAAAGATGGAAGTTTGAAGCTGATATCATCAATATAACTTGAAGCAGAAAAGCATAGGAGAAAATTAGAAACATAACTTACTCCAGAGTGGGCTTTACTTGTGACCATCCATACAAATTGTGCACATCATAGTGCAAAACTGATGACCCATCGCTGAGGATATGTTCCGTTTCCATGCACATGGTCCGGAAATGTAACCCCTCGCCTCTTTTTGTGAGTTCTGGGAAAATATAGTAATACTTTGCAGACCATGATTTGAAATATGCAGCTCATAACTACATACGCATTAATTTAATTTTCAGATTTCTTTTACTAATGACATAAAATATTCTTATGAAATACAAAAGGATGTTTTAATTCATGAATAAACTGGATACTAATGTTCTCAGGCTCAGTACGACTATGATCACTCAAGGCTTTCAGCAATTCGTTATGGTGAATATGTAAAAAACCTGTTCTCACAAATATTCTGAAATACTATACACCTCAGTTAGTTTATTCGCCTGATGTGCCATAGTAAATGCATATACTTTCAACCAAATCTTAAAATTCCATCCACTCATATGTTCTTCGGGTAAACAAATTATGAGAATTAATTAATGATTTTAATCATTTGTGCCCTTTGTGTATACTAATTTTAAATATCTGTTGTGATCTGTGAAGAGTAAATGAATCTTTAAAAATATCTAAAATATGAGTACACTGTTAGTTGCATACAATCTTTTAGGATTTAATTTTTATTTCTTATGTATGTGTACATGCGCATGAATATAAGAGCTCATGGACACCAGAAAGTAGTGTTGGATCCTCTGGGTCTGGAGTTATATAGACAGTGGTGAACTATTGCTTGTGGGCGCTAAAAACCAAACTTTGGTTCTCTGAAAGAACAGTAGGCACTCTACCATTAGCCCATCTCTCCATTGCTAAAATTTGTATTGCTTTTTATTCATTTAAATAGCAAATGTTGATTCAGGACACTCTCATTAAAAGAATCCACTTAGAGCACAAATCTCAGAACTAAAGCTGCTCTTGTCTTCAACAAATTTTGTGTTTGCTCCCTGCTTTCAGACATTAGCTGTCACCACACCACAAGTGGCAGAGAAAGATACGTCTCTTCCAATTTTCCCCTTCCTAGGAAAAATTGCTTAGCGATATTTAATGATTAAAGGAATTAAATAGTTTAATTTAGAAAATTCTTACAAAACCATAACAAAAGTTAAATTAAGTTATAATTATGAGTATAAAAATACAACATTTAGTTTTATCTTCCAGACAGTATTGACTCATTGGATATTGGACATGAGGTGGACATATTGGTCTGTGTGACTGACCATTGGAATTTTAGGATACATTTATAATTACTATAACTTGAGGTCTGCATAAACAATAGGCAATAATAATGATACAATATTATAAAAAGTATAGCTATCAAGTTTTACCTGGGAAATAAGGTGGATAATTTAGTGTTTCATTTCTGCACATATTTGTAACCGTTCCATTCACAAAACTGGAAGGCTCATTCATATCCTTAAAGAGAAAACAAGTTGAACAGAATAATTTGGTAGCACAAGTTTATAATTCCAGAACTCAGGAAACTGAGTTGGTACTGTTATTATCTGTAAGCAGTGTGGGTTATCTGGGAAGTAGAGAGTACTATAGTAATTAATTTGGAGTGCTGGAGTACAAATAAGTTAAACGGTTTTGAACTGCTTTTTATTTTCTCCATATTTCAAAATTATTGAACATTTTATTAAAATGCCTTGTTTAGCTCAGAATATTCAAAGGGATTTCTATAATTTATGCCTCATTAGAGAAACAGAAAATACTCTATTTCCCATGTAGATTGATGCAAAAAAGACTGAATTGGATATTATGCTCCCATGATATAATTTATGATAATATATATACCTTATAACCTCCACTACCTCTAACCCTACTTCAAACTGACATCAATTGTTTTATGCTTGAAAATACAAATGTTTACAATGTAAACAACTTCAAGAGACATCTTTATATTTGATCTCAGCCATAGGGCCAAGAAGCACAAGGAGCACCTCTACTAAGCACATGGATTAGAGTCTCTGTAATCAAGCAAAATGGACAGATACTTGAACAACTCTCCTGAAATGATTTCCTCCACTTGAAAAAAAGTTACCTTTTCTGACCCATATTTAATTCTCAAGGACATGTTTATGAAATATTTCTTACATTTCAAATGTTTGAATATCAAATACATGTTGATTTTGAATAATATTTTATGCACCATAGGTATGTTCATACATTAAATTATCCTTAATTAAAGTCTAAGTAAATGTTAAGTATCCATGTTCAAGGCATCGCAGCAATAATTCCCAATCAAAAAAGCTGGACAAGCACTGTGTACATTTTCCTGCATTAAATATTTACCTATAGAAAAGTAGATTCTTTTCATACTATCTCAAAAGTGTACTGATAACATTTGTAACAAAATTTAAAAGTTTCTTCTAAGATACAGAAGGCATTTGAAAGGCATTACCAATGTTAATATTTGAGTGTGACATTTTTGCACTAGGTAAAATAAAGTGAGTGGTTAATATATTTTTCACAATTAAGAGCAGAGGCTACTTTGGCTACTTTCGTAAGTGGAAAAACCGAGGAAGTAACAGTCATACCTATATATTGAAATTTTAAAGTTCTCTTTTAGCAATCTTTTGTATAACAATGATCTGGAACAGAGAAAGCGAGCTAAGCTACAAGGCTATATATGCATTATTATATTCGCAAAACCACTACAGAATAAATATAAGAAAAATTTTAAAAGCTCACGTACAATCCACAAGCCATCGAACTTCATTTTTTCATTGTAGAAATCATAAATTTCTCTTGCCCACCACTCTGATGTGGAATTCCTAAAGAAGTCTGGAAATGCTACATGTGCTCTGGAAGCCTAAACAAAAGAAAATGGAGATGCATTATCTTCTTGAAAAAGTCCACAGAGAACACGTATATGTGACCAGAACTGTTATTTCAGATTCTCTAGTTTCACATGTATAATGATGAATGCAATTTCTCTCCAGCATCTCCTGCCAATTAGGACAGGGATGAAAGTGCAAAGAGAAAGAAAGTGTACCTCCCAGTCTTATGTGGGTGATAAGAGAAAGCTCAAGGATCTTGTGGAAAACGGGCTACATGATTCCATGAGTCCGAGGAGGCAGGTGACTACAAGCACTTTTTTGACAAAATAGAGCAGTTTCACTTATGAATCACAGGGGTTGTGTAAACTCAAGCCCAGATGTCATTCAAACAAGAAAAAAGGAAGTATGCACAAACCCCCAGCCCACAAATTGAGTAGGTTTTGGCCATTGATGTTTGCTGAGAGAAGGAGATCCAGCTAAAATCCCTGTCTTTTGTAACAGCTTGTGTCTTAAAACCTATATTCTACCAGATAATCATAATACTTCTCCTTTTTATCTCCACAAAATCTCAGAGCAGTTTGTTGAGTAATATAGGGTAATCTAAGTAAAGAAAAGTATCATTACATCTCATGTTAAGTGAATGAAAAAGAAAACTAAAAGGAAAAGACATGCATTGATCCTACATATGCAGAGGAGACAGTTTATTGTAGATTATGGGAGAGCATAGCCAGAGGCATTTACATCTGGGAGAGTCTGGAGTGGACATGTTCTTGAGCTGTGTGAGGAGAAGGGTGGGGGAAATAGGAAGTAAAGGTGAGTCAGGAAACCATAGCAACAGGTTATGTAAAGAAGGACAGCGGGGAACAGGCAGCCCAGCCTCAGAGACAGAAACGTTCCGGGTAGGGTATGGATTATGCCAGCCAAAGGGTCCTGTAACAGATAGTGACTGAGATTCCAGCTAGAGCCTGGCACACAAGTTTCACTTTGATATGCTAAATAGTTGTCTTAACTCTTTGACCTGAGTCCAAAACCTAACACTAACATTATTGTGATAAGATAAAAACCCTAAATGTGATTTAAAACTTAGTCGCTTCATCTACTTACTCTTAAGGCTTCATATATAGGAAAACTTAGGTAAAGACAATGAGAAACAATCCAATAGAAAATATTTTTTATGTTTTTGGTTGTAAGCCTAGCCTTTAACGGCTGAGCCATCTCTCCAGCCCTTGGGCCTGAGGGTGTTAGAGGCCCCAGTAAAGGGGAGTGTCAAGGTGGGAATATGGGGATGGGTGGGCAGGTGGGTGGGAGGTGGAATTCCCTCATAGAGGCGGGGAGGGGGAGGGGACACGGGGTTTCCAAAGAGGAGACCTAGAAAAGGGGAAACATTGGAAATGTAAATAAAGTATGAATATATATATGTATATAAACATAAAACAAAAGAAAAAGAGAAAAAAAGAGAAAATATTTTTTAAAAAAGCTTCCTTCTTATTTTGTTTTCTTTGAAAATAAGATATGATTTTATTTAAAATTCTAGAGAAAGGAGCCATCACAGAAAAACATTTAGTGACAGATTTTTCAATATCGTCATTTGTATTCCCTTTTAATATCATATATATATATATATATATATATATATATATATATATATATATATATATATATATATATATATGATATTGCCAAATCTATAAAACTATAAATTTGTTGAAAAAAATTTAAATTTTTTTGCTCTTGCGTCTGAGGTTGTAACTTCATATATAGAGAAGTGTCTTTCTTCATTTGTATGTCTATACATATACTAAGAGCTGTAAAACTAACTCAAGATGCAATAGTATGAAAATTATTTCTGAGTAAAATATTGTTGTGGAACTGGCTAAGGGGACCATGATTATTCAGCTTTGGATACTTTAATTTATGCTGATATTTACTTGACTCAGTTATTGTTTTGTGAAATGGAATGATAGAGGTCTTACCTAGTCTCAAAATCATCCTCACCCTGATTAAAAGTATTACATGTCTTTGAATAGTTGGAGAAGAGGGATAAAAACATATATGGAAAAGCTTCCTTCTTTTAAAGGAAAATCTTCAAATTCAAGTATATGCTAATATAACATTTAATTTCAAAATCTGAATTTTGGAATTTAGCAATACAAGACTTACATTAACAGCTTCATCTTCTGTGATAGTCTCATCTATTGTAACATTAGGTAAATCTGGCCAAACCTGTAAAAAATAGTAATGGAATAATAGTTCAGGATGAATGGGGAATGAATGTTATGTAAATTAGGAATATGTTATTAGAAGAAAAATCTAATTTTTATATTTCTGTCCCTCTAATCCCTATACCTTATCCATTTCATTTTACAATATTTTCAAATCTAGAGAAAAATGTCTAAAATATGTCTATTTTCTTCACCAACATTCCCTAAATTTTAGCATGTACTATAACCACCTTGAATGTGATAGAATTGATTAGTGTTCATGCTTTGCTTGAACTCAATGTTTTTAGCACAAATATTATAACTTGGATTCAACAATGATGACAGTGACCAAAACATTAGGAAAAAATTAAATGTATTTAATAAATTCTGTCATCTACATAGGAATTTGTAAAATTTATTCTATTTTAAATATCATTATTGGATTTTTCTTCAATATTTAAGAAAATTTTTCTTAATCAAAGTACCTAAAATAGGCCCAAGGTTCACAGAAGTCAGAGAAAACAGCTAACCCTGACTCTAAGCCTTAAAACTCATAGGTGGCAATTTGACTTATCTCTCTTTCAACCTAGTTTGTACAGAAAAACTGTTTCCACGTTCGGGAAACCATTCCCTCTCTCCTTCCTACTATAGGCTACAATTTCTGACTCCTGGCCACACATTATCCTACACCCCCAGATTGTCCTGCTGGTTTCTTCTACACCAGTGAAGGTCTGATCTTGCTGTCGAGGTCAATCTCAGTTTTCATCCTTTTAATTACCCCATTCTATTTAATCCTTAAAAATACTATATGGAAATCAAATCCAGATACTTCCATAGTTCACTTGGATCTCAGTCTAACTGTAAGGTTCAGTGAATGGCCTTTCTTATTCACTTTAGTCAGTTAAGTTTAGTCCTCAAACAAAACAACAACAAAACCCAAACCATTACTCTTTTAATCAATAAGATGCTTTTCACAAAAGTAAGAATACATAAGTATTTGTCACAGCATAACATCAGGAGCAGTCACTAGACTATGAGAAACTTCATTAAAACAACAAAATGTATTTAAACACTTAATAAAACACAATTTAATGATAAATATTTGGTTTTAAGATTTATATGAATTCCTTATTTCTGCCTAATAATTCAGATTTAGATCAGATAGTACATATAATATTTAATTATTAAATATATACTTTATCTCTCCTTAATGTTTTTAAAAATATTTAATGAATATATCTAGCATTTTCAAAATTATCTAACTTAACAGTATTGAGTACCTTTGCCCAACAAATGTCATTTGTGTTAGGCCATTTGACAAAAACATCTTTCTGTATTCCTCGTTCAAAGGCAGGGTAAGGCTGTGTTTCATTTCCTGAAATTGCTGGATCCTAAGATAAAAATAACAATACAAAATTAAAACAAATTACATACTGAGCAAATCTCCAATGTGTTGGGTGACCAATCAGAGACACTGTAACTTTCTACCTTTGCATTATCAAAACCTTCTGTTCCCATTTGAAAACATGGCCAAATAGCAGGGCCACAGCTATATTCTAAAAATTTCTCAAAACAATCAGCTAGTAACTCAAGCAAGCTTATTGACTGCTTTTTTTGTTTCATTTTTACCTGATGAATTTTTGGGTTGTCTAGCTTGCATCATAAAATATATTGATAAACTTACCTTTCCATTGATCATTTTTATTCATCCCAGAGGAAACCAAATTTTAAATGAGAAAAACAGCAGAAGAAATGCAAAAGAATATCTGAAATTTATATGGGAACAAAAATATCTACTCTCATTTGTCTCAGTTGGAGTCATTTATGACTAGAGTGGTGAAGAAAGCACATTTTGTCTTTAATATCTACCATGTGACTTTGTATTTACACATAGACCTTAATTTTAGGTAGCTGGGAATAGCTCAAGTAAATACAGTAAAATATTAATATGAAAAAAAGTCAATAGGTAGGAGTAGAATTGGAAATTTATTTTTCATTATTTAAAATTTGTATTTGTGTGTGTGTGTGTGTGTGTGTGCGCGTGCCATTCTGCCATGGGTTCTCAAGAGCCCAGAAGAGACCAAAACTTGGCTTTTCCTAAGTTAAAAAAAAAAAAAAAAATAAGGAAGCTCTTTTAATTACTGAGTCATCACCAGGCTCCAAGTCCAAAGGTGCCCTCCTTTTTGGCAACAAATACGGAGACGAAGTGTAGAGCAGAGACTGAAGGAAAGGTCATCCAGAGACTGCCCCACCTGGAATCCATCCCATATACAGTCACCAAACCCAGACACTATTGTGGATACGGAGAAGTGCTTGCTGAAAGAAGCCTGATAGAGCTGTCTCCTAAGAGGCTCTGCTAGAGCCTGATGAATACAGAGAGGGATGCTCGCAGCCAACCATTGGACTTAGCACTGGATCCCCAATGGAGGAGTTAGAGAAAGGACTGAAGGAGCTAAAGGGGTTTGCAACTCATAGGAAGAACAATAATTTCAACCAGACGACCCAGAGCTCCCAGGGACTAAATCTCTGACCAAGGAGTACACATGGAGGGGCCCATGGCTCCAGCTGCATATGTAGCAGAGGATGGACTTGTCAGGCATCAATGGGAGGAGAGGTCCTTGGTCCTGTGAAGGCTAGATGCCACAGTGTAGAGGAATTACAGGGCGGGGGGGGGGGTTGTGCGGCAGGAGTGGGTGGGTGGGTAGAGGAACATCCTCATAGAAGCAGGAGGAGAGGGAATAGGATACCCTCATTTTAGAAAAGAAAATACAAATAATAGAATTCACTTAAAAATTGATACTTACCAGTATAATAATGTATTTCATTCCTTCTCCTCTTATTTTCTCAACAAACTGAGGAAGAGTCTTGAATCGTTCACCAATTGTGAAGTCTAGTTGCCTTTCCATATAATTTATGTCTGTATACTGAACATCCTAAAATAGAAAATAATAACAATTTGGAAGAGCTTTTTGGATTTTGTGCCTTGCACCACCTGTATAGTAAGACCTGTAAAAAGAAGTTTAAAGAGGTGATAAAAAATGGAAAATAGACTAAGAAAAATTTTATATGCATGATTGGTTTGGTCAATGGTTCAACAACAATTTTATTTGAGAAGCAAGCATTCTAAATAAAAAAAATACTTCAATATTGGGTTCCATGGAAAACAGAGACAAAAATATTTTAATGCTATGAGATTATGGTAATATGGTCACTTAAAAACTGAGGTTTCAATGCATATACAAAAAAAATGCTTTTTGTACTCATGCTAACCATTAATCAAATCAAGATAATTTAATTAATTTTAACAATAATGAAACTAAATATTTAAAATTTTAACAATTATTATAAATATTTTGGTCTTACATAATTTAAATTATTTTTTAAATAAGTTAAATGATTCAATGTTTACAATGAAATATTTGGAAATATTTTTAAACATCAAATTTGAAATTTACCATCAGAAATTTCAAATGAGTCTTGAACAACTAATTTGCTATTATTTTCTGTCAATCAACACCTTCCTAAATTATTCCAGTTTATATAATCTTTTTAAGTGTCATACTGGGATAATACTGGAAAATCTCATTTTCAAATGCTGATTTGCATGTATGTAATTATTTTTCTGATAATAATGCCTTCAGCAATGTTAGATTCTGATATAGAATCAATGTTAGATAGTGAGGATCTTAATGTAAAGTGAGCACTTACATGGATAGCCTTATATACTGGTGGGTTTATGTGTAACTAGAAGTCTTTAGCATAGATTAAATTGATTTCCTGAGAATTGTGGAAGAAACACATTCTGTAAAGCCTGCCATTCAGCCTTATCTAGTCCAACTATATACCGTAGGCCTCCATTCACACAGCTCATGTCAAACTCCTTCAAACTTGTCACATTAAGTGATTCTACCGATTACTCAAACTTAGAGATCACAGAACACATATGACTAAGCCCTCCACAATGTATGCAAGGTTTGTTTAGAACAGTTCAGAATCTTACTAATGTGGGAAAGCCAGCAAAAGGGGAATATTACAGCTCCTTACTTATGTATCTGACAAATATATGTAAAAATTCCCGCATCTAATGCGTAAGATACTACTGAAATATGAGCATCATTTCCTAATGTTTAATGTAATCCCAAAGAATATACTGATTAAATATTTCATTCTGTCTTTACAGAATCCATATGTTGTTAATATACATACATAGGGGATTTGAGCAGTCACCATGTCGTTGTACAGTTGCTCAATCTGTGAAGTATTTCTGTATCCATAACGGCATAACTGGAATCCTAGAGCCCAGTAAGGAGGCATGACTGGAAAGCCAATTACCTTTAAAAAAATTATAAGTTAGATAAAAGAAGTACTTTACATTATAATTAAATCTTTATAATTTTTTAATAAATATTTATAAATAAATAAATCATACTTCATGATATTGCCGTGTTGCAACTTCTGGTGTTGGTCCCAAAAACATGTAAAAATCCAAGATCCCGCCAATTGTGCGGTAAGTTAGAGCAGGAGTGGGCTGGAATGTAACATCTGAAAGTCCAAAATAAGATTTAAGATTTTAGCTGCAAGAGATATTTGCTATTAGATCACATTTACCTATTTTATATGAGAAATTTAACAGATAATAGCTTTACCCATTCCATTGCTGTTCAGTAACAGAACTCCATGAGCGTTGCCCTCATCCTCCAAAGCCATATAATAGGGATGGAATCCATAGGAATTAAGTTTATACTGAAATATTAAAAAAAATAATGTATATTTAGTAGTAATAATGTATGAGCTAAATTAATGTTGCTTAAATTCCGTAACATAAATCTTGGAAATTAATGTATTCCTGGTTAGCAAATACAACTATACTTGAATAAAATAAATGCACTTTATTTAAATATCTTCTTTTATTTGAATTGATACTTCTGTAGAGCATTCAATTAAATAAGAAAATATGCAACATCCATAAACTATGTGACAGTAACTGACAAGCAACCCTGATGTTAGAGTAGTTGTTTCCTGTAGGAAGTTAAGTATCCCACTTAATTTGTAAGTTAGAACTATTCCTAAAATAAAATGTCCTGGAAATAAGCATAGTGATGTAAGTGATCAAACTGTCAAGAACAAAAAGTTTATAAAAATAGACTTCCATATTCAGAAAAAAACTTCTATTTCCAAACTCAAATTTTAGTAATATATTAGCATGTAAAATGAAGATCATGTTAATCAAATAATAGCTATTTTAATATTAAAGATTTCTTTTGAAATAATTTTGATATAATATTCTTTTGAATAGATGCTGATACATTTTCAGTATGGTAAAGATAGCATTGATTGTACACATCATCACAAAAATAAATGATATATTACTTTATCGTTACTGAATATATTCTTCAAATAGCAATTGAAAGTAAAACTGATGGTGAGCTAGTTTTAAAAACATCTCTGTTCATGATATATTTGGAATGATGGCAATAGTATTTGTTTTCCAAAGAAATGTGTTCAGAACTCTGGGAAATATCAGAACACATACAAATATTGTTAAGGATGTAGTAGTAGTTTGAACACATAAAATGTACAGTCTCATAGGTGGGATATAGAGGTGTGGCATCAAATCACTAAGAGTGAAATATATATATATATATATATATATATATATATATATATATATATATATATATATATATTGCAAGCAGTTATCTCCAAAAATATTTTAAGTATTTTTGTTGTATGTGGCTGAAAATGTTAAAAAAACCTAGTTAGGAATCAATTTTAAATCAAGATCAAGTTAATCAAATAATAGCTATATTAATAATGAGTTCTTTGGATATAATTTTGTATGTATTCTGTTATCTAACACATAAGTACTAGAGAAGTGCTATGTAGATTGCTGGGGATAAAGAAGACATCAATGGTCTCCCTTGACCAATGCTATCACCTGCATGATATAATAATGACATACCTGACAAGATGCATACACTGAGCAATAGGGGCAAGATAGTTTATGGATGTAGCCACCTGCTGTCCTGGTTGGAATTGAGATGTGCCAACAGGAAGGTTTCAGACATAATGTTATAAACTTAGCCAAATGAACATGGCTAGGGAAGTCATAAGCTCTAGCAGAGAACCTATCGATGTTGCTTTTCTAAATGGTCATGTTGTTAAATTGCTTTTCAAATTTAAGTTTATCTCCATAGATTTGAGCTGCCACCAACCTTGGTCATAGAAACTTATTGTAGCAGGTTGCTGTGCTCAATGTGCAGAAGTACCACTGTTCAAAGTGGTGATTATAGCCTCCTGTGACTACTCTAGCAAATTTAGGACATACATACCTCTGTATCATTTCTGCACTCAGATTACATTTCAAAAGTAAGCAAGGATTGGCCAAGAGTTCTGTGAAATGCTACCCTCTCAATATACCATGATTGCTGCCCACATAACTTCACAGCAGCTGCATTTACCTATAAATGATCTGATTATGGATTGGGAAGGAGAGCTAGAGTGCCCCACCTTTGCTAGGGGTTAGTTGCATTCAATGACTGCTAGAAGAGAGAATCCCTCTTTACAAATGGCCACTGGTAGGTTTCCCAGGCTCTGTTAGATATCTTATGCCTATGTGTATGTGGGAAGCACTATTGGACTCAGTGGGTTATGGGTTAAAAAAAAAGATAAATTAAAATTAAATATATTTCCAAAATTAAAAATAAAATCTAAGAACTAAAATTAAAAAATTGTTCAGCATGTTTTTATAAAATACTCACAAAATGCTCTACTTGTTTCTATAATTTCTGATTTTTTTTTCAGAAAACCACTCCATCAGCACTGCAAGTCTCTATTCCTCTTTATATTACATGTTTTAGGCTTGAGTTATCTCCCTGCAGAGAAGTGAGCTAGGTCTTCATCACTCTCTTAGCTGCCTCATTTGCTAGCCACAAATTGGTACCTACTCCAGGAGGTTGATCTCTTGTGAACATCCCCCAAGTATGCCAATTCAAATCTCGCTTGAATGCTGTGTGTTCTACTTCCCCGAAACCATATAAATATTGTGATGGCAGACGTGTAGATATCTGAATGAACTGATCATTGAAGGCAAATCCAGGCAGGCGAGAATCCCAGCTGAAAACAGAAGGAAACAAACCAATCTATCTGTGTAAATATGTGTAAAATTAAAAAGTTATAACTATAATTACTTTTATTGTCCTGAAAGCAAATAAATACATTTTCTGTATGCATACACACAGTAACATTGCAAATGATGATAGCGATTCTTTCTTTGTGATCTGAGGAGTTAATTTTTCTTATGCTCCTAATTGTAGCTAGATATAAAATGCATATAGGTAATTATTGTTATATTTTTCTTTTGACTAATTTAAGGACATAATAATTAAAATATATTGTATGTACTACTATTCAAGATATAAGATGAGAATATCATTATATTTTAGTTCAATAGAACATAAAATATAGCTGATCAAAATTATATTAATTTCTTGATTCATATCTTAAAAATAAATATGGTCTATTTTTATCTATCCTATGGGATAATCATTATTGTTATTTTTAACTTCTGCAACTTTAAAAATACACCTTATCAGGGGCTATAATCATAATGGGTATTTCCACTGTAAGTTCTTCCCAGTTACTACATTTAGCTGTTTTCTTTCTATATTTTGTATTTCTAATACATGGTATGTAGGAAAATATATCTAAAGAGAATGGATTGTTACTATAATTATTTTTGAGAAAATAGAAAAAAAGGAGGAAAAGAAAGTAAGGCCAGCAATGAGAGAAATTAATGTTATGAAGAATCTGAGATACACTCAAAGCTTCTATGTAATGTTTTAAATATTGCAAAATAGGAGTACTTTACCTGCACCTAATGGTTTGTTACAAAAATAATTTCATTTGTTAACCCTTCAAACTACAAAAATATTCTGAAATAAAATCTTATTAAACCAGAATAGTCAGGGTTTTCTTCATTTGCATCAAGACTGCCCATAACTGCCAGCATTCGGACATCATTTTAAAGAAGACATGGTGAGCTTAAACGAAAATGCATTTTAACTTGGTGTAATTGGTAAACATGAAAAGAATGATATTTTAATAAAGTCATACATACACTATAAAATTAATACAGAATTTTCTCAATTTATTTTCATCAATATGTAACAGGTTCCTGATCTCACAAACATTTCAACAGTTTTAATAACTCATTGACATAGCAAAGTTCTAATTGTTTATAGTACCATCACATACCATGTATTTTAAGATGAATCTACTATGATTCTTTATATTATTATGATATTGAATCTAATATTTATTAACAGAAGTTGTTGCTTGCAGTTTAGCTCTTCCTTCCTATGCTCTGCGATGGGGGATGTACTACCAACCCGCTCCCAGCTTCCCTTGAATCCACGGATAAAACACACACACACATGGTTGCTCTTTTTCAACTCGCCTTTGGACACTATTGCTGAGCATTACTATCCCCCACCTAGAAAAGCATGGCCTTAATAATATTTTTATCTCCGCCTCCCACCTGCCCTAAATTTTGGTTGCTAAACTCCCCTGACCACTCTTCTATAGGAGCGGCCAGTGTAGCAACTCCGTTTTGAGATCTCACATGGCTCTTAGTTCTTCTCTCTCCATGGTGAACTCTGTTTTCCTTCCTTGTATCCCCCTGTCTACCTCGAGGGACCCAGAAATCCTGCCTGTCCCTTCAGTCCAGTAATTAGCCCATGGATTTCGTTACTGACAGATTAAGAACCAATTGGGGAACAGGACCTTAACATCAAAAATTGTCCCTACAAAAAGTAGTCATACTTATGGGGTAAACTAAATTTTTTATTAGTTCTTTGTATGATCCTATGAATATGTTGTTTAAAAATGTTAAATTTGGGGAAATATTTCATACATCCAACTGCTACCATATTGCTTTTTAAAATTAAAAACATTCACTTTCGTATGAAATTATTTAATCACTTACATAAGCTTTCCACTGCTTCTCCTTCGAACCTGGATGCCAAAAGGATTTTCCTTGATTTCTACATCATAGAGTCTATTTTCATAAGAGCTTGTAGGGGTGTCTGGAATATTTAGTGGTACAGGAACTTCATATCTCTTATGATTTGCATCATAAATCTGTTGCAAAGAAACAGTGACAATACATACGTATTTATACTTACTGCTAATAGCGTGCATGCTTTAAAGAATCTTTCCCAAAGGAGCACCTACAATTTTCCATTTCTTCAAAGCTACTTTGCATCTAGCATTCCATACGAAATAAAACCCAACAAAACAAAAACCACAAAGCAAACAAACAAAAATAAAAACAAAAATTTCCAACGAAATCGAGTAGAATATTAAATCCTTTAACTCTTTCTCCTAAGAAAGTTTATATTCAACTTACCTTAAACTGTAGCATGTCATTTTTGTGATATTTTACTTCCACACGGAGAGTAGAGATGGGGTTAGATGGAAACTTAATTCTAGCATTTGCAGGATTCACCTGTAGCTCTGCTGTTATCCCCGTTGGCGAATTTTGAGATGAAGTTAACAAATAGGGATTGTGGTCTACAGGAATGTAGCATTCGGGCACCTTGGAGAACCCACTAACCTAAACGCAACACATGTTCAACATCAAAAAGTATGAACATCATAACCAAGAATTGAAATCAACAAAAAAACCTTAACCAATCTTAGTAACAATTTTTGGGACACATAATAAAAAAATCTATTATTTGTTTGTTTGTTCTAAATTTTATATCACATATTGACCTACTAAGTCTAATCTTATAACGGTAGAGACAAAAGGTCAAATATTGTTCATCAATGCAAAATAATATAAATTTATTGTGTTGCTTTGACAAAAATTATGTAAATGAATATTGCCTATATTTTATTTTATGCTATAAAATTCTATTTTCTCTGTCTTAAAATTATTGTAAAAAATATAGTCTATTTTCCTCTATTTATAATAGTATTAATATAGTCTATTTTTATGGCTCATATTTAAAGCTGTAGATTGCATTTCTACCAGGATTTAAAGTAGGAAATCTTAACAAACATATTTTTGTCTGCTCTTTGACACAGTAGAAGATAGTATTCAAAGGTAAGTTGGTAATTTTGGCATTGAGCGTGAGATAGCTTACAACAGCCTTTTCTATCAAATTTCTATAGTTATTACCTGATTATAACTTTTGAAGAGGCAATACATATTTCAGTCTATTTTTTAGATATTGTATAGAACCTAGATCTTCTGAAAAGAAGGAGATACAAAATAACTGCACTAAGATGGTGTTTTTCTCTATTATCTTCCTTTTAGTGGGTAGCTTGCAAATATAACACCAATAATTATGATGAACAGTGAAAAAAAACATATGGTAAAGGTGGAGGAATCTGAGACTCTGTTGGCATTAAAATGCTAGAAATGAACCTCAAGTTTCAGTTTAAAAGAACAAAATAAATCCTGTTTGCTTAATCAACTCAGATTTTAGGTGCTTACAGTCTCAGTTTAAAGCAATCCATCTCTAATGTGAACACTGATTGTCATTCAAAACACAGTATATAAAATGGTCATCTTTAGACATTTCTACTTTATGACTCCATTGGAGCTATTTTATTATAATTCAATACATCTCTTTTGTTAATAGTTCCCATCCGAATTGACATTTTTTTTCTTGAGTAACTCTATTCTAGTATGAGTAGTTTAGGCAGGCATGGAGAGCCGGCTAAGTTAAGACTACTAGCTTCTCTTCTGGAACACTTGGGTTTGATTCCCAGTACTAACATGACAGCTCAAGACCTTTTGAAATTCCATTTCCTTGGCAGCCTACACTCATTTTGGCTTTCATTAGCACTGCATACATGTGGTTCTCAGATATATCTACAGACAAAATACTCATTCATATAAAATTTTAAAAAATGAAGAAGAATAGTTAGGGAAAACAACTTTAAAAGCTATTAAGTATTCAAGAGAAAAATAAATAAATTGTGCTTCTCAAGAAATTTCTAACTTCCTAAATATAAAATATGCTATTTAATGTTTATTTTAGCACGCTGCCTATGTCTCAATAAAACTGTATATCTTAGAAGTAAATAAGTTGCTGTAACTTTAAGAGTAGTAGTCATGAGAATTTTACATAAGATGTTTTCAAATGACTTCATATCGTTTAGAGTATTTAGGGTTCAAGAAAATTGATGTGATCTTAAGTATAAATATGAAGACTGTTAACTACCTGGAAGACTCAGAGGAATCACCAATGCATATCAAGTTCTAAGAAAGATCTACATTTCCTAATAATGTCAGTGATTTCTTTTTGTATTTCTTCCGAAAGATATATTTTATGTTTGTTTTCTTATCAGAATCACCAATGTGATTTATGTAAGTCTGAATACAGCTGGAATAACCACAACATTCAAGGCTATCTACTATCTTTGGCTCCTTCTTATCAAGCTTACATCTTTCTCCATCACTAAAGTTTCTCTTTTTCACTTGGCATTAATGCTTGAACCCTTATTAGCATTGTTATTCTCAATATATAACTCTCAGTCCTGTTAAAAATAATTTGCATTCTTCCTCAGCAGCACAAACGTATGGACTCTAGGAATAGAGCACCAAGCTGATCACTCATTTTTCCTAAATTCACAACAAACCCAATGTTGCAACCATAGTGACTCTCCACTCTTCATGCTGTTACAAAATCTGCGCAAAATATGTGTTCTTCACTGCTGTCCAACATAGCTAAACTATCCCTTAGTTGCGTATGCCCAAGTTTTTATAGTTTGAAATTTTACTTTCGAAATACTGTTACTACCGACATATGACTTGCCAATTTAGCCAGTCACCTATAATAAAGTATAAGTAAAACAAATGCTATTTTGTAAGGGAAAAATTTTATCATCTATTCTGCCTGAAAAGTGATTTATCTGGTCGCCTTGTCTGTCATCTGCTACCCAATGTCTTTAAAAAATTAATTCATCTAAAGTTTGATTATCTATTAAATATGCAAGCTTCAAATATCAAATGATTCATAAATGGATATAATTTCTATATTGTTGAACTTAAAATTTATGTGTAAATGCCTCACTGATATGCTTATATGAAAATTACATATTTATTCACAAGAAAAACTTGATTACCGGTTGCCATATGCAGCCTCTCTGTACGCATGTTTCCTTAGTTGCTGTGCCTACATCTGGGTAACAAGTGAATTTCTCATTGTCTGAAAAACTTTGGTTCCATCTAACTATAAAGCTTCTGCCGAGGTTGAAGTTGAGATCTGTAATTGAGAGAATCTATAAAAAAATAACGATTAATTGTTTAAATTGACGATGTTATATACTTCATTTAAAACTATGTTAAAATCTAACAAACAGAATTTTCGGGAGTATTTATTACTTTGATATATTTTTTGAAGAATAAGAAAGTAAATTTTAAAAAGTGTGTGTTTAGGCCTCCAAAATGAGTGTTAGAGAGCGTAAAGAAGCATATCAGACATGTAAAGTGATCAGTTTACCTTATTGGAAGCATCAAAAGTGAAACCAGGATGAGGAGCCATTTGCTGACCATTTTCACCCACTGTAACCTCTGTGACAGTGTCTCTCAGCCCAAGGACTCTGATTGTTTTAAATGCAAGGGCAGTTCCCTCTGGATATGATGAATGTGTGCAGTTAATAACCAAGTTATCCTGAGAAGAAACGGGATGACATGTCAGATGTTAAGTCTTGGTAGTAACCAGATTGATGAGAGGAGTAAGGGAAAAGTCAAAGGATGAGTCATACAGCTCCCCTTCCCACTAGCTGTCCCAGAGCAAATAACGCCCTTTGTTTGTACACAAGTCATAAAACATTATTTTTAGAATTAATGATAAAATCACATATGAGGTCAGTCATATGTAATATCTCTTATTCTAGTCCTTATATTGATCAGTGTTAACTCAGTAGTATTAAAAACAGTAAAGAATTCTAGCTTTTCTGAAAAAATCTTATTCAATATTTTAAAAAATTAAAACACATTGAATATATAGAAATTATTTTCCTAGGGATGTTGTTACAGTAGACTTTAAGACATAGAAAGACTATGATGTACAAGTTTCACCATAAATGTTTTTTTTTTTTTTTTGGTTTTTCGAGACAGGGTTTCTCTGTATAGCCCTGGCTGTTCTGGAGCTCACTTTGTAGACCAGGCTGGCCTTGAACTCAGAAATCCACCTGTCTCTGCCTCCCGAGTGCTGGGATTAAAGGCGTGCGCCACCACTTCCTGGCCCACCATAAATTTAATCTACTTCAGTTAATGAAATTTGTTTGCTTATAATGAAATAATTTAAATTTCACAATTAATTCAATAGGTTATTCTTCTTAATTTTATTGAAAATGAGAGGTAAATTTAAGTACTTCTAAGAAGTAACTTATAATACATAATAAACTAGATATTTAAAAAAAACATGTGTTTTCCACAAAATGCTTACATTAGAAACTGAGAACGTGTATAATATATAGATTTCCTGTTCTATGGTTTCTGAAATTGAAAAATAAATAGTTATTAGATAAAAATTAATTAACTTTTCTTTTCTTATTTTATACATATAATAGTTCTTTTAAAATTATAATAATTAAGAGCTATAATCAATTTATACTTTTATGTAGCTAATAAGTATTAAGAAAAAAGAGGAGAAATTTTAGGTAGAAATTGCTGGGGCAGCTCCAAGGGGATTTGAAGTGAGTCAGTGTGTAGAAGATGCTGTCGAGGAATTTTAATCCAGCAACATGGCTGCTCTGGCAAGGGATCACATCCCATGACCATCTAGGTCTATGTGATCCAGTCAGAATGCAGACACTCCCTGGATTACAGTATGATCTGTCTGGAATACAGACATGAATTTAGTACACACCTTTAAACCCTAGAAATGAACATAAATTTAGTTTGTAGAAGGAAGTGGCCATGTTTGAAAGTGATATCTAATAGAGAGGCAAACAAAATTAGGAATCAGAGGAAGATTTGACAGAACAAGTCAGAAATAGGATACACTCAACTCATACGCATATCACAGACAACACAGTCTAATTAAGAGCAGCATGTGATTTGTGTGGATGGCATTTTTGTTAGGACAGTTTTAGAGAGACAGGTTGCCAAGAGAACAAGTTAGATGCAGGTGATGACAGAATGAGCCAGAAAATGATGATTAAAACATATTGCCAAAGTTAGTATGAGGCCAAGTAAAGCAACTGAGTCTGAAGCCTAAAGAAGCCAGAGTGTATCAGTCATCTTGGAAGATTAGGAGGTATGGAGCCTAGAAGTTTCCAGGCATGGACCTAGAGAGGGTACAGAGAAAGAAATGCTCAGGCTGTGTGTTTGCTCAGCTTGGATACAACTTTCATCTCATCCATTCTCTGAGGGAATAAAAGAAACTATTACAAGATACAATTAAAATATATTGTATAATGTATTATGTATATGGGAAAATGTTCCTGAAGCTTCAACCCTACACAAACAATTACAGTCAGCTATGGAATGCTGAAAGTGGGAAAAAGCCTTCTGCAGTAATCGGTATCCTGTATCAAACATTCTGCCCTGAAAACATATATGTACAAGTAAGATTACACTTAATGAGCAGAAGATATGCACACACACAAGTATAGGAATGTATGTATGTACTAAAACTCAGTGGAAAACAAGGTCATGAATTAGAAAGAAAACACGAAGGGATACATGGGAGGAAAACAAAAGAAGTGGTATAATTATAATTGTATATTATAGTTATAATAATAAAAATAATACAGCTATGTATTTTTCAAATAATAAGTAAGATAATAATTTTGATGTTTTATATCCTTGTTAACAGAGATACTAAATATATTTTCTGGTTTAATTTTTCTATGAATAGAAAAATAGTCTAGAGATTCAGAAGAAAATACAACTTATTCTAGTCAAGTGTATTTGCCCAAGCATGTAATCCCAGTTTTGTAGTGTCAGAGACAGGAAAGTCAGAATTTCACCCAGGCTAGGTTATATGGGACCCTGTCTCCACTAATAAAGCACTAACAAAAATAATATGTTGTTATAATTTACTATTTCATGCAATATTGAGGCATAGGTTTTATCTATGAAATTATATATTTCTCTATGAAGAAATGAGATAGTACAGTCTTATTTCATGTCTCTTTATTCATCATTTTTAATTAATTTGGAAAAGTTAGAGAATATATAGGTATTCTAAAACTAAATTTAACCTGTAATGAAACTAATACTTAACGAAAGAAATGCAACAAAACAATGATATCTGTATCATATGTGTGCTAAAACATTCCTAAGCAATCTTTATAAAGTAACTGAAGATTAGAACCTAATTTTGAAGAAAAATGAACTTAACAAAATTTAAGGAGATTTGAAAAGTAATGAATTCAAATGGAAACTTTATGTTATTATTTGTAGAAACATATAAAGCTATTATTACTTAAGTATATCATATGTAAAAATTAATTAAACATGTTAAGAAAAAATTTAGATGATTAATTAAATCTAAAAACATAAAATTAATATGCATGATTTACCTAGCATAATAAAATGGCTCATGGCTATTTTATTAATTATTTAGTTTGTTTCTGGTTGTCCTAAATTCTCAAATATAAAGGATTCTGAATAATGGAAAAGGAATGTTTTTATGATTTATTTATTTATTAGGTACACAGTGTTCTGCCGAACACCAGAAGAAGGTGCCAGATCTCACTATAGATGGTTATTAACCACCATGTGTGTGCTGGGAATTGAACTCAGGACCTCTGGAAGAGCAGTCAGTGCTCTCAACCTCTGAGCCATCTCTTCACCCCGAAAAGGAATTTCTTTTGCTCAAATAATTTGACACTGACACTAATGCTAAGAGCATTGACTTGTTTTTTTTCTTTCATAAGTAAAATTTTATGTTTAAAGATTATAATTAATTATCCAAAACATTTTAAAACATTATGTAATCCAGACACTTGAAAATTTGACAAATTTTATCAAATTAAAATATTAACTTAATATAAAATCACATGCATTTGTCAAAGGTATTTCACAACACACCATTGACAAAGTTGATGTCAATCACATATACAATTCAAATTTTATCAAGTACTATAAAAATCATTATGACCGTAACTTGAATGAACAAAGCTAAAATACTGTTATCATACTGTATAATTAAGCATACACTACATTGAAACTTGCCTTTAGTTTCACCATCATCCCAGAAGAATTCTCCTTTTGCTTCCTGATTTTCATCTAATGCAACAATAAGGCCTAGCGGATTCTTTCGGCTACAAAATAAAATGCGGTTTGTATAGAATTAAAAATTATTTTGTAATCAATTTATAAATTATAACAATGCATTTCAATCTAAGTTTTTAGTTGTGTATCAGCATAATTTTTGTATTCTAGTTTTCAATATAAATACACACATGTAAGTAAAGACAATTTTTATATACTTTAGAAAATATTATAAATCTATGATATTATTTAGTTGTTGAAGGATATTACATCTGCAAAATTTAAACTATATAATATTTTCATTAAAACCAAAGAGTTAAATGTATCTGAAGAATGTTCTCCTTGGGGTGCTGTATAGATTGATTAGTGTTAAAACCATCATGCTATGTGTGAGGATCCATATGTGGTAACCAGTACTGACAACTCATGAATCAAAACTGTCTGTAACTTCATTACCAGGAAAACCACAACCTCTTGGGCTATCTGTGTGCACTGCATACATATTGTACACACACAGACAGGCAGGCATAGATACAAACAAATAAGATATAAAACTAACTTATTAAATAAGAATGTTCATTTCAACCACTATAACATTAAATTGAAGTGTATTAGGTCTCCAACTGATATGATAACACAGATGTGCTGGCTAAGTTTAGTCAATTCAGCAGAGGTTAGGGTCAAGGGGAAGAGACCCCTTTTGAGAAAGTACCCCTATAAAATCTGGCTATATGTAAGCCTGTAGAACATTTTCTTAATTAGTAATTGATGGGGGATGGTCCAGCTTATGGTGGGTCTTGCTGTACCTGGGCTGGTTCTATAAGAACCTGGATTCTACAGGAAACCAGGCTGAGGAAGCCATGAGGAGCAAGCAAGTAAGCAGCACCCCTCCATGATCTCTTGCATCAGCTCCTTCCTCCAGGTTCCAACCCTGCTTGAGTTACTGTTATGACTACCTTCAGGGATGGCCTACAATGTGGAAGTTCCTCTCCAACTTGCTTTTGTCATGGTGATCCATCACAGAATTAGGAATCATAACTAAAACAGCAGTATTTTTAAATGTTAAGAAAAGTGTAAAATAATTTTTAAAATTAAGTCAGATTTGTCATGGAAATGATTCATGAGGTCAATTACGTATTTTCATGCTGGATCAGCATAAGATCAAGCCTCTGAGTGTGTAGGGTCCTAGCAACTATTCTATGCAAAATGCATTACTTGCAGCACAATAATCAAAGTTTGATTCTCTTCTTCAGAGGGACCTGCATGGTGAGTAATTTTAAGAACATATTTGTGGAATGGTTTTACAAATAATCAATTTTAAAAATCAAACTATGAAACTGCTAATGCATACTGATGTACTCACTAGTCTTTCCTCAGTAACCATTTTCAGAATATATAGCCAATTACTGTTATCCTTGGGATATAAATTTGTAAAACTGTAAGTCCCTACATACATGCAGATTTTACTCCAAGCAACAGAAATACCTTATAGAACACAAAGTATTATGAACACATGTGAATAGGCAATATTCCTTCATGTTACCTTGCTGTTGTTGTTACATCAGGTTCCTGGGTAGGGATGATATAACCTCCTCTAAGATGTAATCCTATTTTATCTCCTGGAAGGTACATGTCAACCCTTTGTTTTCTCCATGGCCTTTTTTCACCCTAATAGTTAAAGAATGAATATCATTTTTATTGTTAATGCATATTTTCAATCTGCTTTATCATGTTTCTGATGTAGACTTTTTTAAATTTATTATTTATTAATTTATTTCTATGGGATGGATATAATTTATTCAGTTTTCTATGTATAGGAAAATAAGTTCATTTTCTTCTAAAATAAAAATAGGATATATAAGTATTTTCTCCTTAAAATAATAAGCAATTATACCCACATTTTATACTCTTTTTATTCATAATACTATCAACATTATAGAAAAAATGTGCAGTATTCATTTTCAGCATGGCTCCTTATTCAATAGAATGCCCTCTACTCTTACCCATTGTACTGCAGATGACAGTATTTTACTATTTTAACATGTAAATAATAATGCATTGTATGCAAATCACATTTTATTTATACATCCTTCAACTGGCATATGTTCATCTTGCTTTGATATATTGCTATAAGGATAGTACAGGCGTAAACATAAGAGTGTATAATTTTGAAACATTCCCACTACTGTCATGTGTACATTCCAAAGTAACATAATTGAATCATAAGGCAAGTCTATCAATAAATATTGGAGAAATTTCTGTCTTATTTTACAGAAATTAATGGTTGTGTAGGAAATACCAAAACACATGTTGATGGAAAAAGTAATAAATTGTACGATCTTTTCTATACCAGAGAAGTGTAACTATTGTTCAAAACGGAGGATCAAAATTACAATTTTGTAGCAAGATTCATTATTAATAAGGAAAGTTTAAAGGAAATAAAGAAAAAACAAGTAATGATAAGGGAATAAAATTGTAATTACATTCACTTGGCCAGTATAAAATAGACACATGAAGTAAAATATTACACTGAGTCATATATATGTATGTTCCTGATGTGGCAATCAAAGCACCATAGTAAGTTCTTGAAATACAAGTATCAACTTATTTATTCACTACACATTGCATATTTTCATAAATTACCATGTTACTTTATAAGTAGATATAATTAAAATAATAAAGAAGTAAATAACAGGAAAATGATGCACACAAAATAAAGTTTGCTTGCCTTAAGAAAGTCTTTTCAAATATTCTTTCAAACAAAAGTCCTACACAACCAAGCAAGCAAATATGAAACATAGTAAGTTTTTTAAAAATATAGCTAATTTAAAGATAATATGAATCTGAAGTGGTGCTACTAACCCCATTTTCAAAATAAATAAATAAATAAAATACTTGTTTCTATGAATTTGTGAATGTTATTATTTTGGCTGTTCTAGTTGGCCATGAAAAACGTACAAAATGATTTTTTAATTGAAAAACATGTGTATTTTTCTGACAAAAAGAGAAATGTAAATTCTGAGCAAAATTAAATGTTTCCATTTCTTTCTAAAGTACTTCATCAATTCCATTAAAATACAAAGATACATTTGTATGTATGCTAAAAATATGACTTTATATTAAATATTTGGCTCATGTGTAATAAATGCTAACTGTACACCAATTTTTAGACAGCTTTCCAACTGTGCAATATTTCTTACAATAATTTCAGAAATTCCCAACATTCATACACTGTGTTTACAGAAATATATAGATATAGATATTCATATGTGTTACTTACTGTTTCATAGTCATACCAGGTAGCATCAGGAATATATGCACTCACATATTCTACTCCCTTAATTAAAGAAAATCAGTGTAAATATATAAAATATATATTATATTAAACAGATTTTTGAAATCCCAATTCTTTTTTTCTTTTTATTTTGTTTTACTTTTTCAAGTAGTTCTAAATTATAAGCTTTACATTATAATGTAAAAATCCATTTTCAAGTGAAAAAGAGACTACTATTTAGGTGGCAATTTTAAATCATATATGCACTCTGATTGCTATAAACCACCTGCTTATTGAAATGCAAAATGTTCATTTCTACATAGATACATGGACACTAGAGTTTAGAAGCAAGAGACACTTATGTCTCACTTCTCGTTTTTGTTTTACATATTCTTAAAATTGGCTGTTTTAAGATGCAATAAAAATAAATTTTTCACTATAAAATTGATCATACACAAATCTCCTTTTTATGTTCTTTCTTATATATTTAATAATCTAGTTGTATCAAAGAACTTTTTAGGTATCAACATTCTTTGGTATTTATAATTTCATTGAGAGATTGTGAACTTGAAGTAGTTTATTGAGTAATAAGTGTTATCTGTGTTCCCGAAAACTATGTACAGATTTGGCTATGCAAAATTGTTTTTAAGCGATAAATATAATACATAGGTAATGCCTACCGGTTTCAAAACAGGAGTGATAAGTAGTGCGGGGCCCCATAGAAACTGGGTGTCCTCAATCCAGCTGTTTGGGTCTTCATAAAACCTTTAATATATAACATTACAAAAAGTGGAGGTAACTTGCTTATTTTCTTTATCTTATTATTTCTTTCTTGAAAATATTTTAAATTTATTTTTAACATGTCATCCTGAAGCAATTATTGAAATGTAGTTCATATGGCATACACGAAAACAGACAGACATAAGGGAAGGAGGGGAGTAAAAGAGAGCACAGAATGACAGACATGAGTTTTTTCCATAGTTAAAAAAGTAAAACCAAAAGTATACCATAGATATATGGCTAATTTTAATTTATAATAAGCAACTTGATATTTATTATTTTCTTGTAAGGCAGGTTCACAAATATCCAGAATCATTTCATTAACCACTTTCAATATTTTTCACAAAAAACTAATATGCACTTAAAAGAAACATTAGGTCATTTTCTAAGAAACATCCTGTTGGTTCATAACAAAAATCCAAGTAGTCAATGTACAGTTTGATAACTATACCACATTATTGACGGGTTGTAACAGTATGTGATTGTTATATTTCCAAGCTTTCTTAATAATATAATGTCCCTAACATAGTTTATCTGTATTTTCTGATAAATTCTCTTACTCATAGCTTAATCTTTTCTATCAGAGAATTAATTTTATTTAGTACAACCACTACACATATCTTAAAACTTTATTCAACTAGAAAAATAATAATATTAGATTCATTTTGGATCTTGTTTCATTACTATTAGTGTTTTATTGTATGTCTAAATATACTTTTTAATCATTATTTCTGTGTCTGTGGTATGATAACTAGTTTGTAATATATATATATTATATGTATGTGTGTTATGATATGTATTGGGTTTTATAGCTGTATTTGTATGTGATATAACGTATGCATGAGATATGTGTGTATGTGTATGTATGATATATTTTGGGATATGTGTATCTGGTGTGTGTGTGTGTGCATACACATGTGTATAGTATATTGTGTTGTGTAAGCGTTGCACAAAAGTAAACAAGTTGACATACCCATTATCACATGTAGAGACTGGAGAAAGTTGTTTTCCTGTTTTCTCTTAGCTTAATTGCCTTGATGAAGGTATGTCATTGAACTAAAAGCTCACCATTTAGACTAAGCTAGACTGGTAGATCAGCTAATTCTCGGGACCCACTTCTCTCTGATCCCCTTGATATCGCAGTTACATTCCAAAGTAGCCATGACTGTTTTTTAGCATGTGTTCTTGGTATTAGAACTCAAGTCCTGTTGTTTGCAAAGAGAGATCTCTAACCCTCTGAAATAGCTTTCCAATCTTTTATGTTATAATTCTTACTTATAATTCTCAATACTTACTCAAGAAGAAATGGCCTTGCGACTGTCTCACCAAACGTGTGGGCTCTATAGAACAGAGTGTAGAGGAAAGGAAGCAAAGTATAGCGAATGGTTAGGTAGTGCCTTGATGTGTTTACCAAAAGAGAGTTTTCTCCAAAAACAGCAGGATCCTGTTCCTATACAATAGCAAAGAAATAAAAATAAGTAAAGGATATGTAAACAAATGTTAAAATTAACCCATGTTAATCATTGTTTAAGGCAAATTGTTTGAATTTGAACTCTTCTATGAAAAAATTTAAAATTGTTCCTAGTATAACCTCTGAATGTTTTAGGCTTTGTATCCTTGGTTATCTTTAGTTAATCTCTATTTTAACAGATACACTTCTCACTAAAATATGCAGTTTAAAAAGATGAAAAATAGCCAGATAAGATTTCAAACTCTTAGTTTTCTTTAGAATGTCTCCAATTTTATGTTCTCAAAATATCGCCACATAATCTGTGGTCCCTTCCTGTTACAACAGCACGCCTATACCTGAATTTGTACTCAGCTACACGGCATAATTTGACCAATGGCTTAGATGTAACCCATTCAAACACAGGCCTGAGTGTGCTCAAGAATTCTCTCCTATGCATAGCCATTTACCTCAGAAGGAACAGAAACAATCTAAGGGTCCAGACAAACAAGGAACAAAGTTTCCTGGCTAGTTAGCAAACTTCAGCTTTAAAGTTTAACACTCCTCCTGAGACCAGAAGATCTACCTAGGAGCTGACTTCCTTCCAGTGCCAAGCTTGTTTACACAGTTTGCTACAGGGGTATACAATTTAATGAGTCTCCTAAGTTTTACAGTGAAATTATAACTTCCATTTACGAATCCCAGCCACTAAATATGCAGTGGGTCTGCTATGGCTGACTGTTTTCTGGAGATTCAAGGCTCTTCTAGTGCTCCTTCTCACTTCAACATCTTTGCCAATGACCTGGCATAACCTAGTGGAACCCAGCTGTGGAATGTCTCTGGACCCGCCAGATCACCACCCTTCTGTCAGCTTCAGGAGGCCCAGACTTAAGCAGTGAGTTGACAAGTCTCATTACTATGTTGGCTTAGAGCCACTCTGATAGCCTCCCCATGCGTTCTACTAACCAACACATTACAATATTCACCCTGGCATAATATTTACTTTTTAGGAAACTCAAAACGAGTGCAGAATATTTGTATAAATCTCTCCTATGAAATTGGATTCCTCAGAATCTCCTTTGTGTCCCTTTCAACTGTGTTCTCTGAAGTTCCCTCATAGACTGAGCTCTGCAGCTGACATGTCTCAATGGAATTGAGGTTTTGTAAGAGAGTAACTTATAAACACTGAAAACTGTCTTGATCAGCATGTACTTAACTGACTTGCGGGTTTAAAAGGATATTACTGTCTTAAAAGCAGGGCTATGATAGCTCACATCATACAGACTTCAGGTGAGAAGAGCTGAATTTCCCAGCACTTCTGTTCCTACCAGGTCAGACTAATGCTTTAAAAGTTAGTTTTGAGTTTACTGGCATGTTCATTGAACTCTTATCAATCATAACAAAATGTCTTTGGACTCAAATCATATTATCCTGAATTTTTTTTTCCTTTTATAAAAACAGGAGTCTTGCATAGAAAGTTATATTTTGTTATGAAGTAAACTGAAACTCAGAAACCAAGATGAAAATATGGTATAGATACATTTTGTTTTGTAATTTCCTTATGTGTCCATTTTAAACACAAAATATAAATTCAAAAATTTATTTATAAAACAAGTTATATACTTTACATCTGTATACTTAGAGAAGGACATTGTTTAAAAATAGAGTTGTGTTGGTTTCAAAACAAATTCTGGAGGGACGAGTGTCACTTACCACATAGCCTTCAGCATTGTGGTTTCTAGAAAACGGATAAAAGGCTCCCAGTTGCATCCATCTTCTGCAGAGTTCTTCTGTGGTGTCAGCCAAAAATCCACAGATGTCTGCCCCTACCTAAAGGACAGGGTTGCGCTTACTCAGTGTCAAGCTTCTACTTTACCTAGGACATCCCATTCTATGCACCAGTTAATCAGCATGGCTCATGATCTATGTGGTTTTTTGCCTTTATACACGTCCCCTAAAATGATTTACTCTTCATGTTTGCTCCTTCATTCTATCTACCCACATTATTATTCTCTGCTCCTGACTACCTTCATTTCTTCACCTCGCAGAATGTTCCTATTGTGAATTTCAGAATTCTTTTTATACCAGGCTTATTTTTTATCAGCGGTTTGCATCAAGTGTTTCTCACCAAGATTTAGCTTTAATTGCTCTGTTTTCTTTTTAGATTGAGATCCTTTGAAGTTTTTGAATATATGGGGGGTTCTCATTTACTATTGCTTATCAGACACATTCTACACAATTTTCTATTCTTGTTTTCTATAGATTTGCACTAGACATTGTAAATCAGTATTAATCATTTAAGATTACATAAACTGAAACTATCATTTTCCAGGATGCTGGCTGTTTTCTACTTTTAATCTTTAAGATATCTTTCAATTAGCTAAATGATTAATTTCATTTTAATCCAATTTACATATCATTGCTCTGTAAATTGTGTTCATGATGTTTTGTCTGAGACATTATTTCTCTAACATGTCATGAATTATCCTCTTACATTTTCTTCTAAAATAATTAAACTTTAATCACAAATTTTTTATCTACCTGGTACTTTGCTTTTTTTACAGAATATGTCGGAAATAGCAATGTTAATTTGTTTTGTTAAATGTATAATTAATCATTCATCTAAATATTTGATAGTTCCCTTAGATATCTGTAAAGATATAGATCATTTGGAAGGTATGTGTGTAAGCATGAGCCTGTGTTTCTCTTATAATAGTAAGCCTAATTGAAAACCCACAGACCATATATACATTGTGTTATTTCCTATTTCTTTATGTGGCAGGGTGAAACTCTGTTCAGTGAATTTGAATTTCAATTGCAAGTCTTAAAGGTAGAAAGGAAAGAGAACAAACAGAGAAGGTAGGTACTGGAATATATGCCACATGTTCAGATGAAGAAGGTGACCAGAAGTTTGACTTTAGGAAAGAAAAGTCCCAGCACAGATGGTGAGTGGACCGAAAACTCCACCCCTAGCTAAGGAGCTATGGATAGTAAATGGCTCTTGAGGAAGAGTTAGTGTTCTTCTAGAATGTAACCACTGAGAGGCTCTCCATGCTTCTATAAATTGCCCTATACCAATGTACATACTGGGTGCACTAAGGGGACTCAGTATGTTTTAAAATTTGCATATGAAATTGGGACGGAAAAGTTGAGGGTGATAGAGGAAGAAATGGAGGAAAAGGAATCGAAGGTTTGATCAAAAGACATTATAGGCAGATATAATGTTTTCAAATAATTAGTGATTGGGGTCAAGAAAAATGAATAAGAGCAGGGGAGAATAAATAAGAAGAAAATATGTGACATAAATTAAAAAGTTAATAAAAATATTTCAAAATAAATATCATATTACTAATACTAGTATTCATTGTTTAAAGAGTATTTTAATTGAAATCCTATGTTTTTTCCACATGCTTTAACTTACAGTGCTTGTGCAACTTTTCAAATAGTAAATTTGTATATTTGATCATATTTCACTTTGATTCATTGAAATAACTTTTATTACTATATATTTTAGGTTAATTACATTTTTTTCTATTTTTGAATTCACACTCTAACTAAAAATTGCACTTTTATGTCTTTGACATTGTTTAAATTTGCCAATATACATTTATTTATTTATTTCATTTTATTTTATTTCATTTATTTTTACTTTTTAAGACAAAGGTCTTGCTATGTAGTCCAGTTTGTCCTGATACATGATATTCAGAAATCTAGCCTGATCATGACTATAGCTTCCTTAATGCTGAGATCGCAGACATGCCTACTATGTCCACCTACATTTTTATTTACCATTTATGACTATAACTTTTTCATATGGTTGAAACCATGCAAACTTTGATTCAAATTACTAGCCTTTAATCATAAGTTGATTTTCCTTCCTTTTCTGAAATTTAGCTTGGTTTTGGGTGAATTTACTTATATATATCACGCTAACATTTTTTTTAACCTTCCAAGTTCACTATTGTATATGCAAGTCATTTTGTTTCATTTGATTTGGGGGGGTTCACTTGAGTCATGTACATGACAGAAAAATTAATAATCATTGTAAATTCACTTCAAATATTTTGTGATGAGGTTCTATAATTTTGACTCTGTTTATGCTAATTGTTTTAAATTATTATCAGGCTTTTTGTATTTCTTATTTAAAGTTTATTATATCTTCTCTACCTTAAAAATTTTAAGCATTGTTCTGTGCCTATCTTTTGACTAGCAGTTAACCATCCTACCAAAGGCATGCCGAATAGGCCAAACTCCAGCATTCCAGTGATGGACCATTCCATCTGCTCCCATGACGCTGTGTTGTCTCCAAGCCAATGAGCAGCATGCCTTCCTGAACCAGCAAATGTTGACCGAGTAAGGATGAAGCTTCTCTTCTTAGGAAAAACTTTTTCCACAGCTCTAAAAATATAACCAAGTTAAAAAATAAATACTACCTGTACTGGCTAGTTTTGTGTGTCAACTTGACACAAACTGGAGTTATCACAGAGAAAGGAGCTTCAGTTAAGAAAATGCCTCTATGGGATCCAGCTGTTAAGACATTTTCTCAACTAGTGATCAAGGGGGGACAGCCCCTTGTGAGTGGTGCCATCTGTGGGCTGGTAATCTTGGGTTCTATAAAAAAGCAGGCTGAGCAAGCCAGGAGAAGCAAGCCAGTAAGGAACATCCCTCCATGGCCTCTGCATCAGCTCCTGCTTCCTGACCTGCTTGAGTTCCAGTCCTGACTTCCTTTGGTGATGAACACCAGCATGGAAGTATAAGCTCAATAAACCCTTTCCTCCCCAACTTGCTTCTTGGTCATGATGTTCATGCAGGAATAGAAACCCTGACTAAGACACTACCTAAAAGTAAAATTGAATATATTAATTTTAAAAAAAAATACTAGTTTCAAATGTGTATTTGATCCATTCTCTGACCCAAGAGAAAATTTTGTGAAATTTTAACATCTATTTTGCATTTAGCTACCAATATGCAGCTCACTTGAATATATTCTGTTCAAACATATGAGAAGAATGTCTTTGAAAAAGATTAAATTTTGAATACTTTCATCTATTAATTACTAAACTGAAAGCATAATGTGTGTACTGGCAATTTGCATGGTTGAGAAACATTTGAACATTTTCTAATAGTTTCTAATAGTATACTATTTTTCTTTCTTTTATCAGTACCTGTCCATCAATGATAATTTTCCATCAATGGGACTTCATCAGAAAAACAAACAAACAAACAAAAGACCCATGTGTACTTCAAAATATGAAGTCAATGAGCTCCCTCTGTAAATATATGGCATTCTCACATGCCGTTTTCATAACATAAGCTATTTTATATTGAGCCATAAGATAATGATGATTTTTATCAAATAATTTGCCTAATTAAAAATGTAGTGTTCCACACTGCATTCATGTCTAATTTATTTATGTTTAAAAGTTATTAATTAGAACACAAATATACTTTCCTTCTTTTCTCCCTCCAGCATGCACCAAGAATTCTCCTTCCAAACCATCCCTTGTCTTTCACTCTCTAGTTTAGAGCCTATTTTTCTATTATTGTTATTGTTTTTTTGTTATTATTATCTTTGTTATTACATAGAGGTTTGTAAAATTAGAAGTAACAACTTTATAAAGACAATATACTATAGTTTTGGTTTATTGTGTGATTTAGCGCCAGCAAATCATTAATAGTTGAATATACACTTAAAGAGAATATTAAAAATACTGAGAAAGTTGGTGTGTTATCAGTTACTGCTCTCTAGAAACTTACAGAACAGTAGCAAAAGAACTGAAAATCAATGTGTGCTACATACCTGCTTGTGTTTTGTGCCATGTTCCTTATTCTATTATACTCTACTAATTAGAAACTAAATTTTAGTTGAAACACTTATTTTTGGAGGATAAAGAGCAGTTACTGTATCACCATTTTAAGCCAGTTGAGAATTTCATGATTGATAAAACAACTATATCATTCTTTTCCATAGAAAATGGAAAAAAATATTTTAAAAGAATATCCTCTACAGAATAAGCAAATCCTTGCTAAATACACATGTCATATAATTCTCGATAACATTAAAATTGATAACATCAATATTAGTAAAAGAGAAAGATATTTTAATACCATAGGATTTTTAACTTGAAAGTATTTTTCTTTCTGACTCTTGCAACATTCTGTCTAAATTGTTAAACTTCCAGAAACACATGTCTAAATAAAACATAGTGAGTTATTGAGTTTCTGCATGAAATTTTACTTACTTCTCTGTGGCTATAGCCATGCTGTATCCGTACAGGCTGTGTACATCATACTGTTTCCCCCAATACTGCACAGCATCCATGCAAATAGTTTTGGAATACATGATTTTGTCAAGAATACCTTAGAGAAAATAATATCACAATATTCTTGTGAGATATTTTATCATAATATTTGTATCTGTTTTTATAGTGTGTTCTACATACCTAATCAAAAAAATCACAAAAGACTGGCCACATTTAGTTAATCAAAATCCAATACGGTTCCTGCATTTCATTTCAGTAGAGACTGGACAATGATTTTAGCTACAGTAAGTATAAACATATTACAGATTAATTGCATTACATGTAATGTGTTGTATTTAATTAAATGATACTTCATTGTTTTAATAATTCATAAATCTATGGGGAATAGTCATTGATAAGTACATTGCAACTTACACATCGATATTGTGCAGCATTCATCTAATACTAATTCTCATCATTTCTAGCACACTAGTTGATTTAAATGTGATGATGGGTACGAGCTGGTGAAATGGTCCGGTAAGGAAAGCACTCAGCACACAAGTGTAAAGACCTGAGTTCAGATCTCCAGCATCCACATGAAAGCCACACATGGTCGTGACCACCTGTCACCCTAACCCTTGGAGGTATAGACAGGTGGCTCCCCATAACTCTCTGTCAGTCTCTCTGTCTATATCTCCCCTGCCCCCTCTCTCTGATTTAGTCAATCAACACACTCTAGCTTTAAGGAATAAACCTTGTCTTAAAAAATGAGTTTTGAGTAGGGTTGCTTGTCTCAATAATTAGTAATACTTTATATGAAAACCTGAGTACCAGAATTTAGATACTAGCACCCATATAACATGATGGATATACAGTGCAGTTCTATAATTCTGTGCATCATAACAAGAATCTTTAAGTTTTGCTGAGAAAATATGAGTGTCAGTTTCAGGGAGAAAAGCTACCTTAGTGGAATAAACAGAGGATGGTAGAAAGATAAAGCAAAGACTTTCTTCTGAGTTCTGTGAATGGGCACAGGTAAATGTGCCCATTATAAATGTGAGCTTATACTCCTGTACACATAGATAAGACATAATGAAAAAAATTTACAAAATAATATGAAGAAGAAAAAATTAACATCTAGTTTTACACGAGTTCATGTACACACCTGCAATTATATACATGCACAAACAATACACACAAAAAGTGAATAAAAATTATTGTAGAGATTAAGCGAGAAAACTTTCAGCATCTCATATATGAGCATGAAAAGATGTATACATGCATAGAACACAAACATAAATAAGTAGTATATAAATGCAACCATAGGGGTATTATATTTGGCAAAGAAGAAAGAAAAATAAATTTAGGATTAAAAATTATAACAAAATTTGTGATTTAGAAATATGCTTTAGAATTTATTAGTTAACAGAAATTTTGGCTCAACATTGGGTATTTAGGTAGGCAAATGAAGTTTACCGGGAGTAAAAGGAGGGTAATTCATTAGATCGGAAGTACACCCTTTCAGAGAACCTTGAATAAAGCTGGAAACTTCATTCATGTCCTAAAAAGAAAAGGATTCAAATCAGCATTTTAAAATTGTGAATAATAGGTTTCCTATGCTATTTAAAAATAAGTCATACTTGAAATTGTTTTACTCCTAGATGTAATCTATCTGATATATATATATATATCAGATATATATATAATGTAGGCAAAGGTTTATGTGTCCATGAGCATAAACATATACTCATATAGGTGTGTGTGTGTGTGTGTGTGTGTGTGTGTGTGTGTGTGTGTGTGTGTGTATATATGCCTAAAAACAGGGTACATACACTAAGATAGGTACTTTAGACTGGAGTGAAAGTTCTTAAGTGTTGCAAACAGCTCTCATTGTACAGAATTATAAATCTATGCAAAACACATCTACACATTTAACAACCATTTTTCAGAGAGTTGTGTCTGTCTTCTCACTGTAACTTACTTATAGCCATTTCCAGCTAGCCATTAATTATACATCTTTGATGCTGATGAGCAGTTGTCTAGTTTCTATCATGCTCTCAGCCTATGGCTTGGACCAGTATTCATTAAATCTACATCACTGTTTGTTCCTTCCTTCTACGTGTAGGTATGGTGTTCACATGTGTTAGTAAGTGATATAAAATATTTAAATTTCATTTAGAATACATTCTATAGTGTGTGTGTGCATATGTATGAGTGTGAGTGTGTGTGTGTTTGTGGTGTGTGTGTGTGTGTGTGTGTGTGTGTGTGTGTGTGTGTGTGTGTTTATGCACATAGCATTTTCTGGTCACCAAATAAAACCATTTGTTTTAACAGTTACTTACAATCCAAAATCCATCATATTCCACTTGCTGATGGAAAAGACTGCATTCATTTGCCCACCAGTCAATGGTTTTAGGATTAGTAAAATCTGGGTACACTGTCAATCCTGGCCATACCTAGATGAATAGATTATTCATATGTATAAATGAATAATAAAAATTTAAAGTCAGTAATATTTCAAATGCACATAGTTAATAATATTTAACCCATTAAATCCCCAACATTGTACTTCAGCAGTTATGTGTGACTCATATGCATCAGACATTCCAATTTGCTCACCATTATGTTAAACTTATGAAAACAGTTAAAGTAAATATGAAGAAATATCATTGAGTATTTTGAAATGAAGCAAAAGAGGGGTAATAAAGTTGCCATATGAAGTAAAAGTAAATGTTTTTCTGAGTATCCTTGTAGATTAGATTAATTATCCAAAGTAATATATCTCAGTTTCATTAATTAAACAAATTACAAACACATCTGTATTCAAAACTTCAAGAAAAGAAAGTTTCATTATTATTGCAATGCATGCTAAATATTGTGTAAGTGTTCTAAACATTTTTCTAATTGGTAACATATGATTTACTAGAATTTTGGAAGACAAATATTTTTTATTTTTTATTTCATTTTACAGATAAGGTAAATGAATTAAATCCATTCTACAAAGTGATACAAATGATAGACAGAGAGGTAAAATGGGAAGTTTAAGGTCATATTCCCCACAGCCCAGCAGGAATTTAAACTCAAGGTATCAAATACTTGATCCTATTATTTCAAAGATGAAGTATATTATACTGCCTCTTTATTATACATGTAATTTCAGATTATGATTCTTCACAAGCAGAATTCATTTCTAATTAATAATGACAGGTTTATATAGTTTTAAAACCAGATAAACACGATTTATTATCTTTTGATCTGGCCAGGATCACTGTGACAAGTGTCCAAACAACATAGTCTGTGACATCTCAGGGACTTGTGTAGGTCTGGTGGAGCTTATCATCACAGGAGAAAATGTTGCCTTGGAAAATTTAAGTTTGTATACTACAGTAAAGATAGATACACAGTTTTATAAATAATGGTTTAATAAATCCACATTTACATTTTTTATTTCCTCACAGTTTTATTTAGTTTTTTTTTTAACTGCAGCAGTAAATTAGCAATGCTATATGTCTAGCCATTATTTGTTTTTGTCACGAGATATGGCTACGCTTCTAGTAATATTTATTCTGCACAAACATATATATCAAGGGCTAGGAAGGTGCCTCCATAAGTTATATTGTTGCCACATAAGAATTTCATTCAGATTCCCAGAACAGTAGCCATTCTGAAATCCCAGCACTTCTAATGAACGATGGGAGGAGACAGGAGCTTGTCTGACACATGCACCAGGAAATATGGGACCCTGTGTCAAACAAGGTGACAGGCAAGCAATGACACCTAAGTTATTCTCTGACCCTACATACATGCAAGGATGCAATGCCTGCACTCACATGCATACACATATCGGTTGACTGACAGTCTTATGTGAATACATAAATATTCAAAGCTAGACACACCTTTTGGCTTCTGCTCATAATTGACTCTGTGATCTTTGAAATTTTAATCCAATTTTGAATATTTCAGTTTTCTTCCTTGCAACAATTTCAGTAACTAAACATTATTTTGAGTTTTAAATGTAAGTCATAAAACTAAGTGTGTATTTTATAGTTACTTGATTTGCAAATATTTTATATTAATTTCTTTATATAAACATTGAAGAATTTTCACAGGAATTTGAACAGTATATCGAATTTATTGGATTCCGTTTTGATGATTGAGTTTAAATGATGTTACACGGTGTTTCATCTGACTAGTTTCCTTGCAAAATTACAAATCAAATCCAAAGAGAAAAGCACATAAACACACACAGACACACACACACACACAGACACACACACACACACAGACACACACGTGACATTTACACAAGCACTTTTTGCAAGATAGAAAGTCAGAATTTAATGGATGTGAGAACTTACCTCTCCAATAAGTGGTGTAGTTCCATCTGCCTCACTCACCCAAACATTTTGCTCATTCCCCCTCACATATGTTTGATATTCTGCACCATTGGCACGCTTATTTATAGAGATAGCAGGGTCCTGATAAAGAAATAATATTCTGTAGGCAATATGTTAATATACCAATGCATAACAATAAAAATGTCTTATTACACAAATTATCTTTACCAGGATGATAATATATTTTTGTCCATGGTTATGTAAATCTTGAGCAAATTCAGGAAGTCCGTTAAATGCCACTTCATCATATGTAAAATCCTTTTTGTCTTCCATGTAGTCAATATCAGTGACTTGTGCATCCTGAAAATTAGCAAAGTTGGTTTTAGCATGAGTAGAAAGAGCTCTCTAGTAACCTCAGTCTGTAAGCAGAAGCACTCGTTTCATGCAGAGTGTGATCAAGTTAACAGTAACTCCAGCTACTCCCGGAGAGCATGCTAATGTAATGTAATCTTACTTTTTGGAGGGAAGTAGGAGGGTTTCAAAATGTAAGCATGAGCTACAGAGACAGATATTGTTTCAAGAAAAAGAGATAAGTTAATGTACAGTTTATGAAAAGAAAAAGTAGGATTGCTTATCAAACTGTTAACTTTTAGTCATTCTTATTGTTTATTTTGTTTCATTTTTCAGTACTTGTCATGAAGGTTAGAATCTAAGGAATGCTCTACTATAGAACTACTCTCCTAGCACTAGATTATCCAATTTTTAAGTGTAAAATTCTTAAAGGACAATCCATTGACCTGTCTCATTGGTAAAGTGTATTCAAGCCATGTGCGTGTATGTGTGTGTGTGTTATCTGTCTCATTTACAAATCGGGATGCTATTTTTTTTATATGCACATATTTGTTCCCTAATACTGTTATTTTCCAAACATGTCTAATTTCTAATTGCATTCACTATGCCCACAGATAAGTGCAGCTTTCACTCCTAATAGAAGAAACTTCTTTTTTTGTTTGTTTGTTTGTTTTGTTTATTTGTTTGCAGGCAATAGAGACCTTAACAGCAATGCACAACTGGTGAAACCACATAAATGCATAGAAGAACTGATCACGGCGTCCTTAACCCAGATAGATACATCTACAGTACAGTGCCTACAGACTCAAGGAGTGTTGCAGAAGAGTGGCAGGAAGGTTGTAAGAGCCAGAGAACCAGGACATCTGCTGTGAGGTAGTGTCACTCTTTGTGACAGGAAGTGGCAACACGAATTCTCAACAATATGTTTGCCTAAATGTGAGATGTCCAATGATCACGCCAGTTGATGGATCAGCATGGAGGAAGAAATCTCACAAAGTCCCAGTTCTATGCAGCCCCAGCATTTTCCTGATAAGGAATGGCTGTTATGAGAGAAAGAATCAGTGTACTCCAGGGACATGCCCTGGAATGGGTGGGTTACTTAATCCTAAATGGTAAGCCCTGAACAAATACAGGCAGCATCAAATGAGCGAGGCAAAAAGTATGTACATATATATATGTATATATTAATATTAATTAAATAAGTGTTTATGAATTTGAGAAGATAAGCTGTGGTGTGAACACCGAACTTGGGGTACAGAAAGAGAGAGAGAACAAGAGAGAAAGAGAGAGAGAGAGAGAGAGAGAGAACAATTATTAAATATAGATAGCACTCATGTATGAATTCTCAAAATTTAAATGGAAACATAATAATAACAAACCATTTGTATTCATATAACTTCTGGTAAGTTCTTCAAAAGTATAATTTTGAACAATTAATAAAAAAGTCATTAATTTTTTAAAAAGTAAAGAAATATATATGTGAGGGTCTGGAGGGTGGTAAAGAAAGTAGAAATGGATGTAAATATAGTCCCAAAAAAAGAAAAAAGTATACAAACTTAACCAAATTACAGACATCAGATATGGATACAGACTAAATTTACATTAAATCAGTGTTATAAGTATAAATATTCTAGACTGTCGATCTAACATACTTTATGTGTCCTTGTATCATGACACTTTGAGTCATTTCCTAATATGTGACCATGTTTGTCCTACAATGCCCCAGTCCCTAGCCCCTTCCACTCTCCTTACATATGGAATGCCAGCTTCCCGGTTTCTTCTTACTACTTCTTTCACTTTATCTAAAGACCCGTAATTCCAGCGACTCAGTTGAAAGCCAAGGTTCCAATACGCTGGCATTGCTGGTAGTCCAATGAGCTTGAGATGAAGGGACATTAGGTTAGTTTCAACAAATAAAAATATTTTTAGGAAAACTAATATTGGCATGCTTTTTATTTTACTATGCCTCTAACATTCATTTGACTACATACTGTAAGAACAGAATCATATCTAAATTCTATTTATTTTTGAAAAATCTGCCAGAATTTTCTTATAAATACTTACCAAAATACTTAGTAAGTTTATGTTATGTACCACATTTTTATGTATTTTGTGATAAAGAAACACTCAGGAAAATAACATTTGCAAAGATACACTTGTCTATCATTAAAAACTTAAGACAGGAATCAAAGTATCGTAAAGGGAATTATAACACAAAAGGAACACTTTTTGTCATACCCCAATTTGATTAAATTTGTAGATGATCTACATTTTCATTGGCTATTCTTATTTTCCCAAATTATATACTTCCTTTTGCTTTATTCTATCAAAAATCATCATGACTAAGTAAAGGCTTAAAATGTAAAGTCTTTTTTTTTTTTTTTTTTTTTTTTTTTTTTTGGTTTTTCGAGACAGGGTTTCTCTGTGTAGCCCTGGCTGTCCTGGAACTCACTCTGTAGACCAGGCTGGCCTCGAACTCAGAAATCCGCCTGCCTCTGCCTCCCAAGTGCTGGGATTAAAGGCGTGCGCCACCATGGCCCGGCTAAGGCTTAATATGTAACATCTCAAGTGAGTGAACTCTGAGCTCAGTGATCTAGTCATAAAATTAATCTAAAAAAATAGACATTTACATATATGTAAATTATATTATACAGAGGAGTAATAAAAATTATCATCTCACATTATTAAATTTTGGATAAATAAAACACATGTACATAGGAAGTCCCATATGTGTAACAAATTATTTAACAATTTCTTAAAGCAAATTATTGTAGAAAATAATTTACAAATTCAGCCTGAAACAAACCTCTTGGTATTGTTGAACTACTTGTTCTGGTGTGTCTCCAAGAAATATGTAAAAGTCTAGTATGCCACCAGTAACTCTGTAAGTAATTATTGGAGTTGGCTGGATGAAAATTTCTACAAAATAAAAATAGGAAACAAATATACATAATTTGTAAAATGTTCTCAATGATAAAAACAGTTGTGACACATGTTGATAGAACATCTTGTTAGCCATAGAAGCACATGTAAAATTCCATTATTAAGGAGAAGCAAGTTATTGACAATAGGAATGACTTGGTAGAAAACAGAAGGCTGCCGCTTGTAAGATTTACGAAGAATTGTCAGGAGGTCCTTTTCCAAATTTGGCACGATTCCTCTGAAAATTCTTTTAGCAAAGCCTAAGGTTCCAACTCCTAATAAGAACAAATATCTTGCTAAAACCATATCTCAATTATTTACTGCAACTTAAGATTAATTGTGTGTCACTACAGTGTATATACTTTCCCAAATAAAAGCACTCACAACTAAAATGTAATTTTAAAATCTTTCAATAATAATATCAAACTATGCCATTGTTTATAAAACAGATTTTTTGTGAAGTCAAATATCTATGATTGGAATAAGAAAAGTACTTATATGCCAATTTTATGCAACTTATATGCAAATTTCACACAGACGTATTATCAAACAAACAGTACTTGCCCATTGCATTGCTGTTCATAAGGAAAACACCATATGACTTCCCAGAGTTATCTTCAATGCCCATGAAGAATGTCTGATGCCCATAGAGATTATGATTATTCTGGAAGGTAAAATTTCAAATTTTAAATATGTAACTGAATATAAAATAATAATATTTAAATCAAAATGAAGATATTTGCTAAGATGGATTTTAAAAACTCATTTGCTTTTGTAATTTACCCTTCTATAGCTCTATACTATTACCCCTTATTTATGTCACATAAAAGATACAAAAATAATATACGGTACTTTAGTTAGTAACTCTATATTAGCAAAAGTGACATTGGCATGTGTTAATATGTCGCTTGCTTCTCTTTGTTTTATTAGACTTAAACATATTTGGATAAGCTATATTGATATTAGAACATGCATCACACACAGACACACACACACAAACACAGAGACACACAGACACACGCACACACAGACACACACACACAGACACACACACACAGACAGACACAGACACACACACACACACACACACACACACACACTTTATTTTCCCCATAGGGCCCAGAACAATATCTATATTAGATTCTGTGGTATGTTTTTCAAGAATAGATGAGAACACGAGATTATCCAGTCAAATCCTAAACACTCAGACAAGTGGAAAGGTAAGAGTTTCTAATTGGTTTTAGACAGAAACTTAAGCCTGGATAGAAAGGATAACAAAGCTTTCATCCTGGTGTTTATTTCAGATGGCAATGCTGTCAACACTGAAAAGAAGGAGTACTAGAATTTATCTGTTGTTTTGTACCAAGTACCTTCAAACCAACTATCCATTTACTCATTTGGAGAAATAACAGTATTAGCATTGGTGTTAAAATATAATAAAGATAACTAAGTAATAAGTAAAAATAACTTTAGTGGTTTATCTTTTAGTCTTGAGTTTCACAATAGTACAAGAAACAACTTTATATAACAGTAAAGCAGTGTGCTGATGTTCCTTCTATGAAGTGTTGTGAAAGTTAAGTTTTTGTAACATGTAACATGTGATTTTATATAACTTATTATGTGGAGTTATAGTACTTACAAAAATAAAACAACAAAACCCAAAAACCCTCTCTTTCAAAAACTGAGTGTTTTAGGAGATTTTATGCTGTGGATCACCCCAAACTGGGCAAAACTGCAAGGGATTGTGACTAAAACAAGATAGATGCCCCAACCTATGGACAGCATGCTATTTGGAATCATTCCACCAAGTTTTAACCACAAAAGAGCAAAAAATAGAATGATAAAAATACCAAAAATAAAGTAAAAAGGAAACAGTTACTATCTTCAGAGACATATTCAAGTACTGACAGAAACCAGTCAGAGAAGCTAAGATTTTTCTATCAGTGCTTGTTAAGATGAATTGGATCCATATATCTTTCTGCATAAAATTTACATTAATTGAGTCAAAGGCCTTGAAGGTTTTAATTTTAAAATTTTGAAATGATAAAATTAGTAGAGAAAAATATCATAAAAATATTTCAAGAGTTAGGTACAGAACAGAGAATATCATTCTGAACCAGTAACACAGAGGTGGCAAATTAAAGAGAAATTAATATCTATATTGTAAAAAAATATCAAAAAATAAAGTGATAATCTTAAGAACTGAAGAAAATACTTTCTTGTTATATTTCAGACAGGGTAGTTAATAACTAGAATAAATAAAGAATCTAAAGACAACCAGGGAATTAATTTGATAATAAGTGAGATAATGAATTGAATAGGTGGCTCTAGCAAGAGGAAACACAAAAAGACCCATAAATATCTTAAAACGTATTAAATATCCTTATTCATTTAGGAAATATAAATTAAATTAAATGGTAGATCCATTTCTTGCAAATCAGATTGGTTATCACCAGGAAAACAAATGTAAGCTGGGGAGTTTGCTCAGTGGTTAGAGTACTTGGGTCTATTGCAGAGGACCTAAACTCTATCCCCACATGAAAGCTCAGTTCTAGGGGAATCCATGAACTCTTCTGACCTCTGCAACTACTAGGCATGCACATGGTACACATCCATAGGTGCATGCAAAAAAACATACACATAAAAATAAAATAAGTATCTTTTTTTTATTAAAAAAGGAAAAAATGGCTAAAGCCTCAGGTAAGGATGTGTAGAAATAGGAACCCTTACTCATTGGTCTTGGCAGTGTAAACTGGTATACCCATCATGGAAGTCAGTATGGGACTTCCTCAAAAAAATGAAAAAGAAGTTAGCATATTCATGATGTATACCACTTCTGGGTATATGCTCTAAAGGGTTCGATATCCTACCAAACAGATATCTTTACATCCAGGCTTACTGTTACTCTATTCACAGTAGCAAGGAAATGGATCTGACTAGATGCCCAACAACTAATGAATGACTGACAAAACTGTAATAAATAAGCACAACACAATTTTATTCAGTTTTAAGGAGGAGTGTTTTTTTTTTCAGGAATATAAGTGGGGCTGGAGAATACTGTAATAAGTTGGGTAATATAGACTCAGTGAGACAAATGCCACATGTCTTTATGTTCCCTCTCAGATCTAATCCTGGTAATAAACCTACACCCTCACTTTTTCCCTTCCTTCTCTCATGTTACAGGTCATGTAATCAGAAAAATGAGCATGACAGGATGAGGATTAATACTGAAAAAGGGAAGCAGTAACAGAACACACAAAACAGAAAACGCAGAGAGGCTATGGGGCATCAGAAGGTACAAGTTGGGTACAGGAAAATAAGAGGGTTGTGGAGGAGGATCAAACCAAACCAATGATATTTGAAAATGTTATAATACACTTGGGACTTTTCTAGACATTGTAATTTTAAAACAAATTGGAAACAATTTTAGGGTAGGTATTTCTGTTTTGCAAGTAATTTCGTCAGCATTGTCATATAAATAATAATGTCAAATAGAACTAATTGTATCAATTTCTTCAGTGTGATCATTTACTCTATAAAGCCAAAAGTAATATCGTACATCACCAGGAATTTCATCTCGAGTAAAGATTGGCCATGTTTTCCAGTATAAGTCATGACGAAATCTCTTATGAATATGTTCCCCAAAGCCATAAATATATTCACTTGGAAGTCTTGTTGAAATCTGCAAATATTGGTTTGAGTACACCAGTGGACCAATACTGGTATCAAACCTGAGCAAAAAAAGAAAAAAAAATGTATGTGTTTAAATGAAACACTCTCTTGTTTTAGTTTAATGCAGACATTATCCAGAATATTTGACTTCTTAGGTGCTGTAGTCATGACTGGGAGAAGTACAAATTGTCATACAGACAGAACTTGTTTATGGTATCAATAGATCTCTGTTTTCATCAATAAAGGTTTTCATAGGCATCTTACCCTCTAGTCCTTTTCAGTCTTAGAATATAACTACCAGTATCATTCGTATTACACAGATGCAACATAATAAATAAATTAATTAATAAATAAAGATGTGTTTCAAAGATTATAAATCATATTCTGTGGACCCACGTTTAAACTATGCTCATTGTGCTGGGTACTATGTTTGTATGCATTACTAAACTGGTTTCCATTTAATTTCAAAGATCAGTGTTTCCAAAAACAATAAAATTATCATGCAAAACTCTTGAAAACAATATTATTCATGTGCAAAAGTCTCTTATCCTCCACTGCCCAGAGCCAAGACACACATCCTGTTTTGCTAATTCTATGGTTAGACTTGTTGAGATTTTACACATAAGAGATTCACTGAAGTATTTCTTTTCCTGGGCTGGACTATACTACTTAGAAGTAAGTACATTTTATGATATCGCATAAAGCAAATTAGAAAAATGTCCAAATATATTCTGTGGACGTAAATTTATGAGATTTGATTTTCAACATCATTTAATTAACATTATATAATAACAAGCCCGTGTCTTGACTTTTTTCTTTTTAAAAAATTGTTTCCTTTATTGTTAAAACATTTTTCTTTTATTTTCTGAGATTATATTACATCATTTCCTCTTATTTCTTCCCCCGATCTTCTCATATATCCCTGGTCATCCTTTTTAAAACTCATAGCTTTATTAATTCTTATTATATACATACATATGTATATATGTGTATTTGTACAGTGCTAACTGTGTGAATGCTGACTTTTACAGGAAATTGCTAAATTTTACTAAATTCTTTAACACCGTTACTCCTTGCCCCTGACTATATGTTCTAAATTAAGATATTTAACTTGTATTTAAATTTTATGTGTGAAAAAACACAATTTTGACATTGCCATGGAAATTCATACCTCCCTTCAGAAGCCTTCTACTTCTGAAAATTGTTTCGCAGAAGGTACAATAGCAAAGGATGCACATAGCAACCATTTCCAATATGATAGAGTATTGGCAATACAAACAGTTATTAGTCATGCCTGTCATGCCTTTGGTTGACATTAACTGATATTTTCAAATTTGTATTCTAGTTTCTTTCTCCTATGGGAATCAAAATAATTATTCCATCATCATAATATTCATAGATCTACACTTTCACTTTCTTTGTGAGAAATTTGTATATTCCTTATGAAGTGGCACTGTTGTTAAGATATCTGTATCATCCATTGGCTATATATTTGGACTGATATAAATGTAAGATACAAACAAGTATCACTTACAAGACTTTGCTGTTGCTTCTCCTGATCACTTTGATGCTGAATGGGTTTTCTGAGACCTGGACATCATACAGTGTGTCAGCAGCTGGGATTCCTGTTCCGTCTTTTACAAAATCATGTGGCACTTCATATCTATTGTTCTTTGGATCTGTGATCTGCCCAGATATTAATACACAAACTTAAGTGATTGCGGTATACCCACCTCTGAATTACTGCATATAAGCTGTGAAATTATCTATATCTATAATGTTATATTACATTACATATATAACATCGAAAAGTCATACAAATTATTTAGAAATAATTATATTTAATTGGTTGAGAGTTTTCTATATTGTTGAGTAAATACATTTATTGACAGAAGAGGTAGTGTCACTAAATATCATTGAAAACTTGGCTTATACATTTAATATTGTAAGGATTTTAGTATCTACTTCTTTAGATATTCCCAAAAGAAAAGTGATCATTTAATTTTAATTTTTAAAAATACCTTATTAAAAAACTCACAGATAAAATAAATCAAACTGAAATTAACCAGACCCCAAATCTATACATCTCAATAAAGCTTTAAATTATAAATAACCATTAGAGGAAGCTGTAGAACTTCACATTGGATTTTAAGCTTGCAGTATAAGAATATTCCCTAAGTATTTTTCCACCTTGACAGAAATATAACTAGAAAATAATTAGCTATGTAACTTCTTTCATAAATCCTGTTTATTTCCTCTGTTCAGTCCTTTCTTAGCCTGTTATTCCTTTAAAATTTGTAATCAAAATAGCAAATATATATATATATGTAAATATATGATATAACAACATATCATATATATAATACAAAATTTTAATTATCAATTATCCTGCTGTTGGGCAATGACTTTTACTCCAGTTCTTTGCAGTAATGAATAAAGCATTTGGAAATAGATTTTTTTTAATATACATTCTAGTAGTAATACAGTACTTTTTCAGTATATTCATTCACATGGGTTCTATTCTTATCAGTACAAAACTCAATATCTAAATAATTTATGTCATTTAATATTTTGAATGTGTTCCTAAAAATTTGCAAAGTTCTTATATTCTTCTCCAAATTATAGGTGTGTGTGTGTGTGTGTGTGTGTGTGTGTGTGTTTGTGTGTGTGTGTGTGTTCACCCACATATATGTGACTTCTTCTCATACATCAGTAATCTCTTGCCTTAACCTGAAGTATGAAGCTTCGCACTGCATTTATACAGTACTACTAAGTTATCTCAAAACAAATTTCAAATGAACATCCTGGAGAGATGTTTTGGTAGTTAGGAACAATCATTACTCTTTTAGGGAAAAGACTCAGGTTCAATTCCTAGTATACACATGGTGTTTAACAAACATCTGTAACACCATTTCCAAGGCTCTGATAACCTCACTTGGTTTCGGTGGTCAACAGACATACACAAAATGTAACAACATTCACACTGGCAATAAATACATTCATACACATAAAATAAATAAGTGTTGAAAATATTTTAAATAATAATCCAACATAGTCTACAATTTTATACAAACACTAGTTGAGCCTCAATCCTTCTCATGACAATAGCCTAAGTATTTCAAATGAAATATGTTTTTTTAATTCTTGAAAAATGGCTGGAGAAGAAACTATTATTGATATTGTCTTCAAGGAGAGAAGGACACATAAGAGAGTAATTAGTGTTTTAGTTGTCTTTTGGGGATAAATATTTCTCAGGGTGGACAATATATGGGAAGGAAAAAGAATATTTTCTTCACCTGCACTTAAGACAAAGCTTTCTTAGAAGTATATAGGGCAATGCCTGGAAAGATGACTTTAATAAATTAATATCTCTTTCTGTTCCTGTAGAGGACCTGGATTCAGTTCTTGGCATACTCATGGTTCCTCAGAACCATCTGAGTTCCAGGAGATCTATCACCCTCTTCTGGACTCCATGGCTACTGCTTTCCTGGAGCACCCCCCCCACCTCCACCCACAGACAGAAATTGCACTCATAAAATAAATACAGGTACATTTTTAGAAATCATAAAGCTCAAACCTTAAACCGGAAACGATTACGGGTCTGATTCTGAGTTGTGAGGACGACGCTATTAATGTCTTCCCCAAAGAGAGTGGGAGAAGGGATTCTGTTCAATGTGGCTTTAAGTCCTTAGACAAAGAAAAAGAAAAACACATATACTTAAAATAGTTTATAGATTGACAATTATTAATAATTTATTTCATATTAATAATTTTATTATACTGTTACAAATTGACTTTCTCTTTTTATTTTACATGAGGCAATGCTAAAAAAAAAAATAGATAAATCCTCAATGCCTTGTTTAAAAGTTTTGAGGTATGTACTTATTGGATTCTATTGAAGATACTATTTTCAAAAAACAACTTAAAATAGACTCTTTCAATTTGGAGCATTTATTGGACTATCATGGTGGGGACACTCCTTACCAGTGTTTTCATTCGTGAATGCCGCAGCATTATAGCCATGGTTATCTGCAAAGAAGCACCAAGGAATGACAGAGTTGTTCCATGGGCGCCAGCAACAGCCACGCTCTTCACATTTTGCCTGGAAAAAATTTTTAATAAAAAAAAAACATAATTGGCAATGCAATCAGATGTACTAGGTCTGTTTTCTTACTGTTCATACTCTAAACACACACATTTTAAGAACCTTTGTCCTCTCGATAATTATGTTTTTTCTTTCATCATGAAAACAACAAAGAAGATTTTGAATACTTGCATTAGTTATCAAATTCAGGTGAGGTTACATAACTCAAAATCTACATTTAATTCAATCACATATAACTTTTGTAGCTATGACTAGAGCTTATTAAAAGTAAGAGCTTGTCAATGGTAGATAACTGCTTGACCACTTAACCACAGTCTCAGCCCAGAGTATTATAATAGATTTTCAAAGAAAAATTAGCTAAACATTTTAGTAATTGAGTTATTTTAAATAGTCAAAACAAATTACCATACTTTATTAAGTATTACAAAACGTTGACTACACAGTAATTTTACTAACTACATGAAAATTGAATAAATTAGAAGAAGTCATAAATGCAGTTAACTTGTTGAATAGCATGGTGATCTGCATTATTAACAGTGTAATTATATATAATATATATATATATATATATATTATATAAAATAAAGTTTCAATTATGACACATATTTATAATTTTAATACTGGTACAATGTTTTCATAACTATTTTTTGTGAAAACAATTTTTAAATTACACAAGTTAATCAACCAAATGTATACATTAAGCTGCCTTCATATCACATTAAAATAGCTTTATTTACAGAAGCATATAAATGCACACATTGCAAACAAGAGTACTAATGGATCAGTTGACATCTTTCATAGTATTAGGTATGGCAACCTTTATTTGAACATTTTTATCTCTAGTTATGTAACTTATCAAAAGGTCCCCAACAATGCAAAATCCTATTGTAAAATAATGGGCATTATGGCAGTCTTTCTATGATGATTTGTTTTAACTTAGTTTAAATGCAAAAGTACAACCAGACATAGGTGTATTAGTCCAAACAGGTGTATGTGTTTGTGCAAAAAACAAAAATAAAACACATTGTAAATATATTTTAACAAACTGAAAAGTTAGCTGAGTAGAATTATAATAAATTTCTCAAAATATACTCTATTGCTACTTTCCTGGCTGGCATAAAAAAACATGAAATAAAAGATGGCTTAAAGCAACAGAAATGAATTCTCCTAGAAATACCCTGACTCGAGTTGTCCAGAGAGTCATACTGCTTCTGTGGGTCTATGGACGAATCCTCCTCAGTTTCCATGACTTCTAGTGATCCTTGGTAGATTTGGCATCCCTTGGTTCTGATAGTCATTCCATTTTATTCTGTCTGTCATTTCACGTAGTATATCCATTTAAAGATACTCGTTGAAACAGATTTGCAAAAACCCTTTTACCAAACAAGATCCTATTTCAAGACTCCAAGTTAACATAAATACTTGGCAGGCATACAGTTACTCCCTACATACATGCATTATAGAATTAATCTAAAAATATTACATTTAAAGGTAATCAAAATTAATTTTAGTTTATCTTTTGGAATTTAATGTTTCTTTAGTTTGTTTAGCTGCTCTTCCTATTATGTAAAATTTTAAGAGTTTTTCAATATTTTTATTTACTTCTCTAATTTCAAGTTTCTTTCTGATTTGTTTAAATGACAGAATATTAAGGCATATTCAATCCATTAATGGTCATAATTTCAGTAAACTCCAACAAATAAAATTGCCAAAAATATTCCTCAATACTTATTTTATTATGCGGCATGAGTATATATGTATTTTATAATTATAATTCTAATGTATACTTATATACATATTAAGATGAATCAGCGGTGCTACTTTTTTCTTTTCAAATTCAAATAATGAAGGAAGGCCTATCCTCCTCTTCCCATATTACTTTTTTGATAATAGGAACCTTAAAAAGAATAGAGTCTGCAATAAAGTCGTAACATAGACCCTTATTCAACTCATTCAAGACTACTGATGTCATTCCAAAATGACTTCTTACTTCCGGTCTACATATTGTAGAAATTTACTGTAATGGTAGCAAGAAGCACCATCTACAACAACAGTAGAAAAATTCTCTCTAGATAAACCCACAGAGGCAGAGCTCTTACTCCTGATCCATGAAGTGTCTTTTTGCCACACAAAGAAAGCTACAATGTGTCAAAATGTAGAGAGCAAGTAACAGGGTAGTGCCTAGCTCTGTTGGAAAATCTACATCCCGACCCTACACCTCAGGCTCATGATGAACAGGATCTCTCTACTGTGGCACAGTGACTTCTAAATATGACAAGGAAGACATACCCATGAAATCTAAATAGTATGATTGTCCGCACAAAAGCTGAATAATAATGCCAGCACTGGATAGACCACTGTGAATGGAGAAATCTCACAAGATCCCACTTCTAGATCAAGAATTACAGCCAACAATGTCTACTGAGAGATGGACAATGAGTCTTCATCAAGGACAAGCCACCTAGTTGGTTATCTAACACCAAGTGGTCAGTTCTGAAAAGGTGCACAGACAAGCAACAACAAATGGACTTACGAAGCTGTACTTATTCATTTATATATGTATATGTAACAATAATAATTAAAGAAAAAAAGGCCATAAATATGAAGGGGGTAGGGTAATGGAAGTTGTTGGAAAAAAACAAAGGAAAGAGTGGGAATGATATAAATAAACAGATATACTTAACCAATTCAAAGTCCTCACTAAAAATTGGTGAAAATGGCTGTTTTTGTCTCAGACAGCTAGCCTCCAGTGCTATCGAAAATGAGTGCAGAAGCTACCAAATGTAAGATATTTGTTATTGCAGCCTATGCTGACTAAAACACTTTGAGTGAGAATTTAACTTTTTATTACATTACCATTTTGACTCTTCCATACCTTGTTATTAGTGAACTTTATGTATGCATACCTTCTATATACAATATATAGCCTATTTCAAATTTAAATATTTTGTCAATCATGATGAGTTTTTGACTATATAAAATGCAAGATAAATTTTATATTGAATAAAACATGGAAAATCAACAGAAAATAATCATTTTGACTAATTTAATCTTAAATGTCTTATTTGGAGGAAATAATATTTATTCAAAAGCTAATTTCATATGTAGAGTTCTATATGCATTGTTAATAAGTCATTGCTATATGTTATCATCAAAGATATTAGAAAACTAATGGTTTAAGTATCTTAAAGATTTTATAAGTTATTACTGGGAAAATATTATGGGAAATACATAATTTGAATAAATATCCCTTTAAAGTACACATTTAGACCATTTTCCTGATTTCTGGGACATTTTACTTTTCATTCATTCAGCATTTATTTTATCAGTTTTCTGTAATAAAAATTACCTTTAAATATTATTTAATTAAAAGCATTTTAAGACACTGGTTAATGACTAAAACCTATCGAGTTTATGGACAATGAGCTAAGATCAAACTTTGTACCTACTTGCAGAAATCCTCTGACCTATTCATTTTGCCTTGATAAACTCTTCGATTTTCCAGTTAAGTCTAAGTTCAATGAGTGAGAGTTCATTTGATAACAGAATCTCATTTAAACCATTTTGACTAATTTTTTATCTGAATGTCAAGAAACTCCTTTTGTGTTCCTGTCTTTTTCCAGTTCGACTATACTTCCTATCCTTTGAATCAAACCCAGCAATGCTATGTATGCACTCTACCACAAAGACGGAATGCAGATGTGTATATATCCTCTTGGATCATTTAACCAGGCTAGCCTCAGACTTATAACCGTCTTGCCTCAGCCTCTCTAGTAGCAAGAATTACAGTCATGCAGACCAATGTTGGGCTCATTGTGTCTTCTTAAATGACAAATGCAATTATATTTGCTGAATTGGAATTTGTTTACTTCATGGGTTTGGTTTATTACTGTGCTCATGAATATTGAAAAAGAAAATATTTTTCATCAACTTAATGGACTGAATTAACAATAAAGATCTCAAGGTGACAAAGCCAAATCACTGCCTGTTTATATATCACTTTCCTAGATGAGTCATGTTTGTTTTTCTAAAAAGATTCAGTATTAATATTCTATCATTTCTTAAAAAGAACAGTAATCAGAATATCTACTTTTTTCAATGTACAACAGTAAGCACTGCTTTATATAGCTTCTTCATCAATAGATAAAAGAAGTTATTACTATAAGTTTACTGATATACTTCATTGATTTGTATAATTTCTGATAAATAAGAACATACTGTGTAATTTATGATGCATAAAAGGACTAGCAAATAGTTCATTATGTCATGTGATAAGAAGGGTGGAATCGAGATTTAATATCATACATATTATAGAACTTGTCAAATATGATCATAAAAAACATACACTCTTTGACTTTTATTTTCACAAAGTTTATGAATTAAAAAGTCTGAGTCAATGTGTGGACATCAATCCAACAAGTTTTCCCACTAATTTTCATATGATAAAATTTAAGTATGTTTAGAAAAGTGAGTCATATATACTTTTCTAGAAATTCTTCATAAAACTCCCCACTACAAATAGTGTAATTTAAACCATGCAAGTGTTATTTAAGGTCCTGAACAATAAGGAGTAGACAAGAGCCATAACATTTTCAAGAAAGTGTTATAAGCTTACTATATAGCCTGTTGAGTATGTGTGGATAGTAACCTCTTAATTTGAAATAACCAAACGAATTGAAAGGAGGCTCGTTAACATCAATTCTGTCACAAATTTATACAGAAAGGTAATGGAGCATAAGTGGAGGTTGTGTCTAGATCTTTAATAATATACAATTATTCTATAATGAGTAGAAATCATCATATAATGTTGTTTATATTTCTAAAATATAGAGAATTTTTGGCAGACCTTTGTTGGATGTTCTTCTGGAATGCAGTTAATTCTCTCATTGATAGGTTCACCTTGCTCAGGCGGACATTTCCCAGGACTAGGAGTTGAAGTTGAACTATTTATTTCTGGAAGAAGAAAATATAAAAATCACTTTCATTATGTAATGAATACTTTAACAAATGGATTCATTTCTTTTATAATTAAAACAACAATAATTTGTGATTCTAGTAGACCCCCCAAAATTCAAGCCTTGGTCAGTATAATAATAAGGTTAAATAACATTTTAATAAACTATATGTATAGTCTAACTTCTAGAAAAGAGGAATGCTGACTTTGTAGAGCTGTCAAAAATTGGGAGAAGGTATGATAATAACACCGATAGGATCTGCAAATGGTGTTTGACACCAGTGCAACAGATGACATCCTTTTCAGTCCTCTAGCTGGTCAAGAGAGAATGATAAAAAGGGACAGTTCAGAGGTCCACAGTGCTATGTAGACCTATTAGAGACACTGATTAGGATAGGGAAAGATCACTAGGAACCTGAAGCCTTAACTGGCCTTTCTTGTAGTTTTTCATATACTCTCTATCTCATCAGTCATAACAAGGACAAAAAGATTATTGTCTACACCATCCATGTACTGTTCATATTTCTGAAAACCAAAATAAAACCTTGGCATTCTCAAGTGTGTTAGAGAAAGGGAGAGGGAAAAGAGAGGGAGAGAGAGAGAGAGAGAGAGAGAGAGAGAGAGAGAGAGAGAGAAATTTATTTCAACTATTTTAACATTTCAACTCTTTTTCTCATATCATTTTATTTAAAATAATGTATAGTCAGAAGTCCATCGATGTCAAAGTTCACAAAATCTTTAATACAATGACTTTCTATTGAGAACATGAGACTCCAGTGGACAGAGAAATGTAGTAATTTTGGAACTTACACCGAGATCTTCACATTTCAAGTCATTTCACATACATTATCTAACAAATATTTTTAACCTCGTTTATTTGTTCATTAGTCTGACTGGGGAAGGGTTGGCTTTGGCGCTGTAGCACAATTATGGAAACAAGAGGACAGCTTGCTGCTTGTGAGAGTTGGTGTATCACTTCCCCCTCACAGACACTAATACAGTTTTAAGCCCACAGCTACTGTGGAATGACTTTCCCCTGACTTCTCTGCACTCTGTAAAGCAGACAGCATTACATACCTTCCACAGCTGGCACCTTTGTTGCCAAAACAACAATGAGAGCAATAGCTATTATCGTTACTATGATGAAGAGGACAATCAGAGAGATTTCTAAACCACTGAATTTCTTCTTTGCCATCTGTGGAAAAAAAGGAAACTGTGTTTAAATGGAAATTTTTGTATGTAAGCCACAATTAATTATGAATTTCTATGTATTAATTTCTAAGCTAACAAATATGTCGGCATTTATATATGCAACAACAATTAAAGACAAAGAAGTCATGGATTTGAAAGAAATCATGGAGAGAGTGTTAGATGGAGGAAAGAGGAGAAGAATATAATGTAATTATATTGTAATCTCAAAAAAATTAAAAATATATATTTTTACAAATCACAATAATATAACAAAAAGACTTGAAAATTCATACTATATGATGTCAACCCTCTTTTATTTATGAAAGTAGGATGAAAGTTATGTACAAAACAAGCATAAAAGTTATATACAAAAATTAAATTAGATAAGCATATTCCCAAACAATAAGGGCTAAAACTATCCATTTTCTGTGGCTGAAAATCACAGCATTTATTTCTCAGATCATACTAATTTTAAGCAAAGCTTCAGGGGAAATTACAATTGACAAACAATTTTACATGAATAATAATCTATTAGATGATAGTATTTGATGTTATTTTAATGTTCTGCTAGCAACAAATATTTAATAAATCTAGAATCTATTCTGCCTATGCAAATATTCTTAAATAAATATTTTCACAATACCTGGAGTATTCCAGTATTGTTTAACAAAATTTCAAATATATTCTCTGCTATTAAAAATATTTAAACCAAACCAAGGTTAGACTTATATTTGGATTAAAAAAAAAATGCTAGAGCAAGCTAGAAAAAGATTCTTATATTTTATGAAACTTGAACTTGTTCCTCTGCCATTAGAAGAAGCAGCATACTTAAAATGAGAAAGTTACTATTTGACTATTTTTAAAATATGCAGATATAGCTAACATAATTAAAGTGAAACATATTTTTCTTAGAAACAGGACCATAATGATACGCTGGGACCTGGAGACTTACCTTAGCTCATAGCCTGTCCTGTTTGCTGTGTTGTGCTGGAGTTGGGCAAGGCTGTTAAGGTAATGATCAGAGAAAATTGCTCAGGTATATATTGACTACTCATAAAGTTTTATTGCACTTTCACAAGCCTATCAATGTTTAATATTCTTCTGTTCAACATTCAATTGCTGAAGCCCTGAAAGTAGTTTATATAAATATAGCTCTCTGACATGCCAAGGTAATTAATAACTGTGTTTTTAGATAGTCTTTCACTTCTAGAAGGCAGGGAATATTGAAACAACATATAATCAGTTTTTGAAATTGGGATTCTTCTTTGAAAAAGTCTGTACTTCCTTCAATATTTTTTTAAAATTATCTCATTTTGTGAAATTTGAGTTTATTTAGGAAAGTAGAAATGTTTGAACAATATAAATTACAAAATATTTTCAAGGATAAACACTTAACTGGATAATTTTCACTGTTTTAAATCAAAAAAGGCTAGAGCTTGTATTTTAAACCACAAGTCTTGAAATGACCCAAGAGAATGTGCAGAACCACAGGATATGGCAGAAGAAGACTCTCAGAATCACTTCTAAAGTTCCTGCATTTTCCGTTGTATAGGATATTGGAGCTGTTTCTTTCCTGACTACTGTATAGAGAAATAATCAAAATCAAATTCTTCTAAATGAAAACAATAAAAAATAATATTTCATGAAAAATAATAATTACATAAGAGTTAATCATGTAGATTATTATCTCCAAGGCTACAGAACTGAGAAAATTCATAGGAAAAATTAATTTTACATGACACTAATTTACTTTACAACACCAATGCAAATGTTTCTCAATTCATACTGCAAAATTTAGAGAATTGATTATTCTGTTACTTGAAGATATTATTAACATGTTTTGTTTTTTTTTTACAGCAAAAAGATATATGTTGCCTACAAAATCTATGGGCAAAACATTATTGAATAATAAATGTCTTTATCCCAAAAGTGCTAAATGAACTGCCTAATAGTATGCTCAATGAGAGAAGAAAATAATTTGACACTGTCTCTTACAATTATACCACCTTTACTGTCACAAAAGGATCTGTTTTGACTCTTACATAGTACTTGGATTCTATACACAGTCTCTCAATTTGTTTTCAACAGAGTAATACTAAAATAATGTGATCACAAAGGATAGAGCAACTCTCTTTCAAGGCAATCTGAGTATACATACAAACATAAACAATAAAAGGCCAGCATGACTGAATCATTGCAAGACTCTGGGGAGAGATGAAAAACTTCTAGTTACAGGGAAATAAGATGAAAATTGCCCTAGACTGGCCTCCAGGAGCAGAAAAATAAGTTTAATATAACAGAAAAGTTGTGACTATAATCCTTCTATATAGACTTTGTGAATTTATGCAAAAAATCCCATCAACTCTCCCCAAGTTCTCTTGAAATAATGTGTGAATGTACTTTGTACCAAAGGACAAAAGGCTGATACATGATAGTACATTAAGTTCCAAAGTAACAGTGAATATTTGGAAGCTGAAACCAAAGCAAATATGAATATAAATAAAAAAACATTCAATCACGTTATAAGAAAAAATGACACATACATGGGCAGAGAGATTTCAAACTATAAGAAGATAATCTATTCTGAGGAATTTAAACTTTTGATGAAAGAAGAGCCAAATAAAGGAGTAGGTAGCATTCCCTTTTATTATCAAGCTGCTGTTTCTATAAAATAAGATATAAATTTTCAAAACTACTAAAATAATCTTTCAGTTCTACTATTTATCTTATAGATGTTGTACTGTACATGTACTAATTGGGACTGTGTATCCCATAGTCACTTTTTTTTCTGTACTTTGACCAGTTGGGGATCTCTGTAATTGTCTCCATCTCTTGTTGAAGAGAACATAGATAAGAAGTGAAATCTTCACTAATTTGTTTGTATAAATATATATTTTAAAATACAGTTAGAAGCTATATTGCTCTAGAAAAAGGGAAGTAGTAGATTATTTTCTGGGCCTATGAGCTCCTTAGCTATGAGTAGGTAGCTGCAATTTTAGTGGAAGGCATGAATTTCCTCCTATTGAATGGACCTTAAGTCCAATTAGACAGTTATTGACTAGTACTTATATAAAAGTGCCACTATTTAATCATTGCTGTATACTGCTGGGACAGTCAGTGTTGTGGTTCCTAGAATTTTCTAATATTTTCTGAAAATTGGCAACTTGCACAGTACCTTCCAATAACATTACAGCTTGTACTCAGAAAGGATGCTAACAAGTCATCTCCACAGGATTCAAATAATGTTTACAGTGTGTATGTTGCTTTAATGGTGTCTTAAACTCAAATTCTGGGAGTCAACGAAAGATGACAGAAATACCCTGAATTATTTTGGAAGTCTCCTGGACTATTCTAAGAATTTAAAAGTAAGTTTTCATGATAGGCAGACACTAATGATTTGTGATATAATCTATGGCTCTTGTGGGGACAATTATTCCTTCCAAATGTTTTAAGTTATATATATATATATATATTCAGTATCTTTCCTACTTCTACCCATATGCTTATGAATTTAATAATTTTAATTTTTTATAACTAAATAGACTTCTATTGTAAATAGACCATGCTTTCATTATCCATTGTTTAGTTAAAAGACAGTTGAGTTATTTATATTTTCTATTATAAATAGTGTATCAATGAACAAGGATGAGCAAGTGTCTCCTTAGTAGATAGAATCTTTTGGGTACTTGACTGTCAGTAGTATAGCTGGGATATATAGCAAAAAGATCGGTCGAGTCAGAGGAAGAGGACGTCTGCTGTGATAGGGTGTCTTCCGTGCATGATAAGGGAGTTGAGTTCATGAGTTCTCAACAATATGGTTGCCAAAACAAGTTCTGTATAATGACAATCCCAGGTGACATGTCAACAATGAATTTTCACAAGGCTCCACCCCTAGATGAAAAGCTACAGGCAACCACACATGCAATTATATTACAATTCTGTAGTAAATCTCATTGTCAATATAATCTGCTTCTTCTATACCTTACCCTACTCAAGATACATAATCTCTCAACTATGTTTATTTAGTTCCATGTATGATTTGTAATATTATATATATATATGTTCCATGTATAATTTGTAATATTTTATATATATAAATATATAATTTATTTTCACTTTACATCCCGATCACAGCCCCCATCTTCCCAGTCATATCCTTACAAAACTCTCCCCTGATTGCCCCTCTTTTTTTCCTCATATAAGGGAGATACCTCCTTGCTAACACCCTACTCTGGGACATCTATTTCTAGAAGAAATAGTCATTACCTATCCCAGTGAGGCCTAACCGGCCCCTGCATGCTTTCTGGTTGGTGGGCCAGTCTCTATGAGCTTTCATGGGTCCCAGTTAGTTGCCTCTGTAGGTCTTTTTACAGGGCCCTTGACGCCTCCAGCTTGCTCAATTCTATCCCACACTTTTCCACGAGACTTTCTGAGCTCTGATGTTTGGTTATGGGTCTCTGCATCTATCTCCAGCCTCTGCTGGATGATGGCTCTCAGAAGACAATTGTGCTAAGTTCCTGTCTCCAAACACAGCAGAGTGTCATTAATAGTGTAGCATGTTGGCTCTTTCCCATTAGATGGGTCTCAAGCTGGGATAGTGATTGGTTGGCTGTTCCCTCAGTCTCTGATCTATCTTTATCACTGTACATCTTGTAGGCAAGACAAATTTTGGGTATAAGGTTTTGTGAGTGGATCAATGTCCCCCTCCAGGTTCATAACAGGTTTATTCATAATAGCCAGAAACTGAAAGCAACATAGATGTCTCTCAACTGAAGAATGGATAAACGAAATGTATACATCCACACAGTGGAATATTATTCAGATGTTAAAAACAAATATATCATGAAGTTTTCAGGCAAATGGAGGGAACTTAAGAATATGATCCTGAGTAAGGTAATCCAGATCCAGAAGACATGTATAGTATATTCTCACTTATAAGTGGAATTAGCCATAAATTGCAGGATAACCATGCTACAATCCACAGACCCCAAAAAACTGAGTAATACGGAAGTATAAGGTTCCATTGTAAGCCTTCATGTGCTGGTCTATGTTTTAGAGCTGCCTGAGTAAATTCAGTTTGATAGAGAAAAAATATTCATTATTTCAAATGTAAATCATTAAAATAACTCCTAATACTACAAAAAAACTGTCCTTCAATCATCAATGGAGTAAATGGGTAAAATGTATTGCACCTATTAGTTATTCAGTTTATGATATGTAAAAATTTTATTTGTCAGCACTACAAAATTCACATAAAATAGCATATTTAATAAATATAAATGCCATAAGAAATATCTTGTTATAAGTCATAAAGTAAATATTTTTTAAAAATCTACCTCATTTCTAAAAATGTTCCTAAAACTTGCAACTTGTTCATTGATTTCTTTATACATATTTCCATACTTGAACTATAGAAAATTTGTTTCCAAAAATCCTACTTTGATAAGATGAAATGCGTGTTTACATATTAGATACAGCAAATAAATTAAGAACTTTGAAGACTGCCTACTCAATATTTGTCATTTTGATATAGAAGTTACACACATAAAAATTGAAATAAAGATTTAAAAAGTAAGATTTCCATGAAGTTAATCTGATCACTAATACAATGAGATTTACTTCTCTGAGCTACACATCTAGATATGTAAAAGTATATATTTTTGACATATAACGTAAAATCCCTAAAAGTAGCTTAGAAATTTACATCTTAAATATATGTAAGGTGATTTCATATGGTTAATAATATACAGTAAAACTTGCTGTATATTATATACTCTGTTCCTAGGACTTCTTAAAATTTATCTTAAATGCTAATTCTTTTAAATATTTAATAATAATTATAAGTTATGAAGAAAACATGGACAAATATCACATTTAGCATCAGGGTCATAAATTTTATTGTCTACCTGATACAAGGTTGAGTTATTTGGGGAGAAGAACTTCAACTATGAAAATGCCTCCTTCAGTCTATAGGCAAGGATGTTTAGAGCATTTTGCTAATTAATGGTTAATGTAGGAGATCTCCTCTTGTCAGTGTCATCTAGAAAAGGCTAAAGGCATGCAAGTAGATTTTCTGGAAATGTCCCAGCATTATGCATGGCCTGCAGTGGGTAAGCTCTGAGATGAATGTCCCCAAAGACTTCATCCTAAGATTGCTGATATTCCTTTTCTGTCACTACTACATAGCCTAATGATTATGGACATCAGCCCACCCTATTGAGCTAATTTCCTACAGATCAGCACAAAGAGGAATTTTAATAAATTAATGCTGTTAGGATGAAATATTGACTTTATAGAATTTCTGACTTTATTCAAATAATTTTAGGAAGGAAGTTTTAGGAGGTTATAGTTGTTTTGACAGAAAGATGTAATAAGATTAGAATCAAAAACAGAATGTGCCTACTCCTCATAGAATAGTAAGTAAAGTTGCATAATAAAAAGATATACATTGAGCTTTCACAATTAGCCTAAAAAGAGAGATGGGCTTGGGACAAATTTTTGATCAAGAAAAAAAATATTCAGTCTGTGTCAGGTCGAAGGATGAAGCCAAGGTGTGCACTATGATAAAGGAAGGCCATATGAAACAGTTGCTTTGAACTTATAATGAGCTTGTAGAATGAAACTTTAATTTGAACTCACTGTGGACATTCCTTTGTAACTCTCCTTCTGTGTCACATTTTATCTATGGAGTAATTTTCCAAAGCAGTTTTGTCTAAGAAGTTATAAGGAGGCCAGAGAGAAGGAATAGTGTGTGACATTCCCAAATAGGTTCAGCCCATCCACCAAGTGTATATATTTGCTAGAGAGAGGGGGGGGAAGGGGGAGAGAGAGATGTAAGTATGTATGAACACTTGTGGAGTTGGCTGTCAGGCCATACCAGAGTTTGTGTGTGTATGTGTGTGGGGGTCTTTGATCATTGTCTGCATACATGGTGTTTTCTTTTCCTTTATTTTCTCTCTGATTTATAGATTTAGCTAGTTCTCAGCATCTTGCCTGGCCAGTGAGAGGTTCTTGAGCTGGAGAGAAAAGCTACCAGCATTTGTGAGCACAGAACAGTAAGAGAGAGGTAAGGGTCCAGAGGCTATCCACTTCTAGCCCTTAGGAGAGTAAGAGATTTACAAGGCCATAAATCCTCTGTCTTTGGCCTTCCTCTAATGCTGTGTCCCACCTCCTACCATTCATTCTAAAGACTGGGGAAGGCCTCTGGCATCTTCTCACTGAGGAAGGATTACCTCTGAGCAGATGGTCCTGAAGTTCTAGGTTGTATAATAAATCAGTTTAGCAAGCTTGGGGAGCAATTTGGTAAGCAATATCCTTCTCATGTTCTGTGCTTCTGTTCCTGCTACAAGGTTCATTCCTTTATGAGTTCCTGCCTTGATTTCCCTTCACAAAGAACTATAGACTGCAAAATAAAATAAACCCTTCCCTCCTCTAAATTCCTTTTGGTCATGTTTTATCCCAGCAATAGAAAACAAAGTAAGACAGAACCTAACTTATAAAATGTTTATGTATTAACTCTCAGTGAACACAATGAATTTGTAAATGATTGTCAAAGTAAAATGTCAACAGTCATAAGAAAACCTTTATATATGACCACATCTATAAGATATTTCTAATGTTACATCTACCAACTCCTAAGAATAGGCTTTTGTATATCCAAATAATGAGTCATTTCAAGAATAAGATTCCAGAAAGAAAAGACAGATATAAAGGTTCATTTAGCCCATATAATTTTTAAAACAATGAACAGCTACTGTACCAGGAAACTTGCCCAACTCAAATATTAATAAGTGCCACATTTTGAGATTTTTATGACCATGGTTACATGTTAATGTATTAAGAGAAGCCAGTTCTGTGTGAGGGCAGAGACAGGAGACTTATATTCTCATTACCGGTTTGTTAAATAGGGAGGAGTTTGTATTTGGAACAAAATTCCAAAGTTATAAAATTCTTTAGAAAATAATGAAAACTACTAATAAAAATGAAAACAAAGAATGACATTTTATGATGCCAGTGCTTCCCTAGATTTTTCATCAGGAATATACAAAGTAAACATCTAATATTAACTTTGCAATTATTCTTCACAGAATATGTAAGAGACTGTAGCTACAATACAAAGTCATAATGATATCTGAGATTAAATTTAGGTTGAGACTACATTATGTGCAATAAATATGTCTTACAAATATTTAAATACATAATTTTTATGAGTAAATTTTAATATGATTTCTCAAATAGATTGTTTTTTCTAAGATAATAAAATCTAGCTTCTGTTAAAAATACAGAAAATGGGAAAGATGAAAATATTATCTTTTTTAAACAAAAATTATTGAAAATAGATAATTCTCTCATACTATACATTCTACCCACATGCGAATCCCTCAATTCCTCCTAGATATACCCTATATCCCATTTTCCCAGATCTACTTCCTTCATTTCCTCTTCAGAAAATAACAGGCCTCCAAAAGAGGGCCACCAAACAAGGTAAAACAAGATTCAATAAAACAAGCCAAATCCGCTCATATTGAGGCCGGACAAGGCTACCCAATAGAAAGAGAAGAGTTGAAAGAGCAGGCAGAAGGTTCAGAGACACACTTACTCTTACTGTGAAAAGTCTCTCAATACTACCAACATGATAGACATAATATATGCAGAAGACCTGGTACATGACCATGCAAGTCCCTTGCTTGCTGCTTCAGTATCTCTGAGCCCATATGTGCCCTGCTGAGTTTAATGATGGTCCATGTTCTCTTGTTGTCTTCCATCCTCTGGCTCCTAGAGTCATTTCTCTCCATCTTCCACAGGGTTTCCTAATCTCCAAGAAGAAAGACCTAATAGAGACCACCTATTTAGGCTTTCTTTCTGCATAATGTCTGCTGTGGGGTCTCTGCACCTCCCCCACTCTGCTCGCATAGAAAGTCTCTCTGATGAGGACTGGACAAGGCACTGATTGATGATTATAGCAGAATGTCATATGAATCATTTCATTGATTTATTTTTCCACTAGTGTTTTGTTTTACCCTGGGTCTCTGGGCTATCCAGGCTCTGGATCCTTACCATCCAGGCAGTGTAGGTCATAGGTTCCCTCCCTTGATGTGGGCTTTAAGTTAAATCAAACATTAGCTTCTACCAAAAGTTTCCTATACTCCTTTAGCACAGTACATCTTTCAAGAAGTCCTAACAAATTGTAGGTCTATGGCTTTAGCCTTAGAGTACCTTCTTGCACATCAAAAAGAATATAACACAGGGATGAAGACTCTATGCAGTCTTGAGCTTGACCTCTGAACATTCAATGAGCTATGTAGAAGTTGTTCTTGGCAATGTGGCACCACTGTCAGTATTCAGAGAGTGACCATCTGTCCTAGCATCAGTCTGAGTTGTTTGGGGATCTCCAAGGAACCAACACATACACCATCTCAACAGAACGCAATCCAGTCTTACCAATTGAAGCTTTGCTGGTTAAAAGGATGGCCAGTTCAGACTCCATATCCTCTATTACTAGGAGAACTCACTGGGATTATCCTAAAATATTCCAGGAAGTGTCTACTAGATTTCCATACTACATCTAAATGCTCCTCAGTTTCAGCTATGTCTTCTTCACTCTTTTCCTGTATCCTTCTCTGACCTGATCCTTCTCACTGTCCCACCTGACCCAGTCTACCTTCAAAATCTATTCTATTTCTCCAGGGAGATCCATGCATCCTACCTAGAACCCTCATCTTTACATAACCTCTCTAGGACTGTAGATTGTAGCTTGAATATCATTTACTTAACAGTGAATATCTACTTAAAACTGAATGCACATCATATTGTCTTTCTGAGTCTGGGTTTCCTCACACAGTGTGTTTTGTTTTGTTTGTTTTCTAGTTCCATTCATTTGCCTGCAAATTTTACATCATTGTTTTAACATTTGAGCAACACTCTGTGTAAATGTCCCACATTTTCTTTATGTTCATGGTAATGTAGGTCATTTCCAGTTTCTGGATATTATGAATAAAGTTCCTGCAATGAGAGTAGTTGAGCAAGTGTTACCTCTTGGAAAGATAATTTGGATACTCTTCTAGATTATACTATAACAGACAATTCCTTTAGCCTTTTCGATGATAATGATATTCTCCAACACTGTATCCTTCATTCTTCTAAATCAGAGTAGATATTCATTTATATAAGTAAATATTTATTACAAGTGAGTGTGAAATCAAGAAAATTAATTTGTCAAGTTTTAAATATTTTGCATGTTAATCACATTTTTATTATAGAATGTGATGTTAATGCATATTCTAAGTTCTTTTCAGTCTATTTCTAAGAAGCATAACATCGAAAAGGTTACTTTTATAGAATATGTGTGTATTTAAGCTTTTATTATTTATTCAATAATGACCTGGCAACTTCTAAATATCAGGTTCTGTTCTAGATACAGAGAATAAAATGTTTTCTTTAAATGATAATAATTTGTCTAACACAGTCTATCAGGAGAGAAAAACAATTAGTGATTAAATAGTCATATGTAGCATGAATCAGTCTGAGACTTTGTTATCAATAATCTTTTTTTTATTTATTTATTTATTTATTTATTTTTTTGGTTTTTCAAGACAGGGTTTCTCTGTGTAGTCCTTGCTGTCCTGGAACTCACTCTGTAGACCAGGCTGGCCTCAAACTCAGAAATCTGCCTGCCTCTACCTCCCAAGTGCTGGGATTAAAGGTGTGTGCCACCACTGCCCGGCATGTTATCAATAATCTTAAATGAAGTTCTTTCCATCTCTTGTCTAGCTTACTTAACGCATAAGTGATATTTTTGCAATAGATTTGGTAATCGTAGGCAATACATAATATGAAATTTATTTATTGTCACTACTCTTCCTATCACTAGATAAATGCTATGATCTAGTCAATATGTCATTACCATATGTATAGTTATAATTCATCTGCATGTAAATAATTAGAGCAAGCAACCAGTATAGTTTACCATATTCCATTGTCTTTTAATTCATCCCTGATTAAGTACAATTTTCTTTTATATTTGTTTAAATATCAGTCTTTAACACATTACTATACTAATCAACAAGACAGACTTTCACAGGTCATGAGTGATAGGAGCACACAAGAGTGATCTATTTTGTCTGACAATGTGTTAACAGTTCTTTTGAGTAAAATTGTTCTACTCACTAACTCAGGCAAGAATGTTAAGATCTGTAATATGCTTGTGATGTGTTATAAAATTGCCATGAATTAACTTTAGATGAATTTCTTTACTAAATTTTTTTAAATAAGTAAAATCATTTATGCTACAAATAACTTCAAGTGAAACATTAAATGTTTCCTTGTAAGGACATATGTGTAATGAGGACATGTGTTCATGATGATGCTTATACACATGTGTGAGAGAATATGGAGTCTAAATATTGCCATTTGGTATCATGGGCCATTGACATTATCTGCTATCCTATATAATGAACCAGTACCTCTCACTTGAACTCACAACTTTCAGTTTCATCAAACCTGGCTAGCCACCTTGCTTAAGGTAGACCCTGTCTCATTCTTCCAGGCTTGAGATTGCAGAAGGGCTGTCAGTTCTTCCTGGCATTCATCTGTGTTCTATGCATCTGAACTCTGATCTTCATGCTTGTACATGCAGGCTTTACCCATTGAGCTGTTTCACCAGCCATATCTACTAATCTCTTGGTTCTAGGGAAAAATGGTAATTATGGAATTATCTAACATTTCTTTTTACCATTTATGATACATAAGTCAGAAAACTAAATGCAGTCTAAAAGTAATTTCCACAAACAGCCTTTTGCTATACTTATCTTCATGCACAGATACAACTTATTCCAAAGCTCAAGAAATGGCTGTAAATACAATTCTCCCTTACAATAATAGAATGAAGATTAAGGACCTAGAAAAATAGACCTGGGAGATAGCTTAGTTATTAAGAGTGCACACTGCTCTGGCAAATGTCCTGAACTTGATTCAAAGCATCCTTTCCTTGTGATTCACCACTGGCTGTAACTACATCCTCAGTGGATACAGCACTTCTTGTGGGAAACTCCACTGATTTGCACATCCCCACACATAGACACACATATATACTCAATATAATAAAATAAATTAAAATAATTCTAAAAGAATTCTAAGAAGACAGAATTATATGAAAATATACCTTTTATTACAAATTAGTAATAAAAATGAGAGATTCATGTTCACATTATCCAATCTGGATCTTGAATAAAAAATTTTCTCTGTCTGAAGTTTACCTAGTCACTTCTGAAAAAATAAATATATGTGTCCTTTTTCTATGCCAAAGGAATAAAGCATTTGGGTAAAATAAATTCTTCTATAAGAAAAGATGTGGCTTTTCCAATATATATAGATGTGGCTTTTGCTATATATAGATGACTTCCTGCTTTTTAAAAAGTATTTGATTTAAATGGAATTTGATATAAGCCTTTTTTTTTGAGAAAGGTGTTTGAGGAAGCAGCCTTTCCTTTCTGAACATGTACTCTTCATATTTTTCATGATTGTCAAGAGAGTATTGAGCTAGATATCAAAAGATAGATCAACAGAAATTTTTATTGGCTTTTAAAATTACTTTAGACCCATGTTTTTTCTTACAGTCCTATTCCTCAGAGAGAGGAAATTCTTCAATTGTCATCTCTTTGTTGAAAACAACTAAACTTGTTTTTCTACTTTTCCTTCTCACCTAAACTATAGCATGCTGAACTCTCTCTTCTATATTATTTCTATTTTCATCTTCTCACTATGAACACAAATATATAACATTTCGTGGTAAATTTTCTCTTGAATATGTTTTCATCCCTCAAGGTCAATAGTTCTGGAATCAAATTTTCCGTCTTTTCTCTTGGTTTTCTCCTAAAACATTCCAAGAAAGTTTTGTGCTGCCAGTTCTAGAGAAAACATTAAGGATCTACCATTTTCAAGTTTTCATTATTTCATTAAGATTTAATCATCCATACAAGAATAAAGGAAGGATGTCTGTTGCCAAGTCTGCATTCAGTCCTTGAAGACAAATATCAGAAAGAAGAAAATATCTCACATATGCAAGTTTGCCTCTGACTACCACATTCACTTTTTGACACATGTACAATCCTATCACACACATACATATACAAAATTCAGCTTGCAAGGAATCTTCTCTTCTAAGAATTTTTATGGTATTCCTGTGTACGTGTGTGTGTGTGTGTGTGTGTGTGTGTGATTTTCTGGGTTTATGTATTACATAAAATAAATTAACTTTTAAAAAATACTTTAAAATGTACTTAACATTAGATAGATCTCATTTTGTTGCCTAGTGATATAAGCATGAGTGATATAGCTATAAATATCATGCATTGTCCCCTTATACAGTCATTAGTTCATATCAAATCCTCCTCAGTAGAAATTGTAGTTCCTGCTATACATACAGTTAAATGGTTTATAAGGATACTGATATATCTTTCTCAAAATCACAGGATGAGAGCTTAGTTTAATTCTACTGTGATTTACATAATGTGTTTTAAAAAATATGGAAAACATGCTATTAAACTGTACCTCTGGAAATAATACAGATATTAAATAAATGACTATTATTAATCTTTGAACGATGTGAGGCTTGGAAGATAGAAATGATTCTACTGGACAATGAAGAAGGAATTACGAGCTCGCATGGATAATAAAATCATTGTGCATTCATGACTATATTCTAGGTTATTTACAGTCACAATTAAGAATTGTTGAATCATAAATAATATGCAGGAAGTAATAAAAATCTGAAATCACAAGGTATGTTGCCAAATGTCAACCTGTTAAAAGTCTATAAAACCTGATATTGGAGAGGATGCTAAAGGACAGCATCTATCAACTTTAAATGTGCACAACATCTGATGTAAAGTACCATCAGTTAAATCTACCATGTCAGTAAATCATACAGCGTAATAGTTTCTACCTCAAACAGAGACATCCAGAAGAAAGCATTGTTTCAAGGATCTTAAAGTCCTTTCTGTTTGAGACCCGAGAAGTAAGGACCATTCCAGAGAGTCTCCTGTGAACGCAACAGCAACATCAACTGTGAAAGACAGTAGTAGAGCTGTGGGGCAAGCAGAACTGGCAGAATTCTAAGTAAGGCCTTCCTAAACATTTAGCATGGTTATATCAAACACTAATCGAGCTACTCTGGATTCTACCTATTGCCCCAATTTTCCATTCATTAGAACAACTAAACTAGTGCCTATTAAAGAGTCCATGAAAAAGCTGTGTTTGAAATGTAAGTATGGGTGCATAATTAAAATGTTAAAACAATATGGAAAATTTTGAATAATAGAAAGTCATTCACCCCATATAATGATTACCATGATGTGCCAAGTTTTCAATATGACTTCAGAGTTAATATAAAAATATCACAGGATGTTCAATCTTTATCAAAATATATTTATAATTAAATGTATTAATTCTGAAAATTAATCTTTTATCTAACATTTCCTTGAATATGACTGTCTTTTTCTAATACATATCTGTGTCTAGTTTAGTTACTTCAGCAAACATAGTTTCAAAGATTCCTTAAAGACCAATAGCCCCAAATGAGATAAGAGGTTCCTTGGTTGTTAGAGTCACAGAACATAATCAGTCAACATAAGTACCTTCCAGGGAGGGAAGGAATAGCACATAACACAAATTGGACTTTAATGTCAAGGTTTTAGTAAATTAGGGAAGTTAGAAGTCCATATTAGACATCTAGAAGTTAGAAGAAACAGCTCATTTAATAATAGCTACCAAGTCCTTTCTGGTTTCTGATGCAGACACCAAGTGGTACCAGATGGGCCTGGGGGATAGCATAGCAGATAGACAAGGAGGTAAATACGGAGGGAACTTGCTTTAGGTGTCTGTAACTAGAGTTCTGAGTCAGGGTTCATATGATACGAGAGCTTAGTTGTGCTGGAAGTGGCCAATGTAGGGGAGATGGACTGGCTCTGGGAATTCCAAGTTTTTGTTAAAACTCCTAATCAGAATCCAAGTAGCCCCAGATCAGTACATTTTAAAATGCATGAAAAAATGAATAAATTAATAAATTAATGAATAAATAAATGAAAACCTTCCTATTTCAGCCACTTCAGGATAAGCCTCATATTTAGGAGTACTTGCCCAAAATATAATGGACTCCACAGTTTCTGTGTCTGGTTTTGTTTGGTTGCAATTTGTTGGGTTGTTTGTTTCTTTGTTTCATTTGTGTTTTTTTTTATCACAATAAAAATCTTTCTTTTGTATGCACATTTTTAATAATTTTCAACATAAACCAGGTGTGGGCATAAGCTTGTTGGTCCAGGTCTTAAGAGGTGAACGAAAGGTCAAGAGATTAAAATTTTCCTTGTGCTACTTGAGCCACAACATATATAACAAATAACCCCCAGGCAAAACAGAAAAAAAAGAGACAGTATTAGGGAATATTTTGTCTCTTTTTGTCTCTGGATATTCAAAAAGATTATTTAATGAAAGTATATGTATGTAGCACTGTTAGGGCAATAGCAAAAGAAATGTCTTATGTTTGACAATACTCTTAAAAGGTAGCAAAGATACATTAGTGTTAGAAAATTACAGCAAATGAAGCTATATTTTGAATTCACAGGAACAGGTGAAAAGCACAAAATTGGTTTAACTGTTAATACAATAAAATTTGTAAATAAATCAAGATTGTATTATAATCTTCAGAAACTATAATACACTTTAATATATATGAAGTAGCTGGGCGGTGGTGGCGCACACCTTTAATCCCAGCACTTGAGAGGCAGAGGCAGGCGGATTTCTGAGTTTGAGGCCAGCCTGGTCTACAGAGTGAGTTCCAGGACAGCCAGAGCGACACAGAGAAACCCTGTCTTGAAAAAAATATATATATACATATACATATACATATACATATACATATACATATACATATACATATACATATACATATATATATATATGAAGTGATGATTATTTACTCTCCATACGTTCACACACAAGTAAAAATATCTGTATTCATGTGCATAAATACACATATACCTGACACAAAGAGGAACACTTCTGCATTGCTGGTAGGACTGCAAACTGGTAAAACCAGTTTGGAAATCTATCGGGTGGTTCCTCAGAATATTAGAAATAGTTCTACCTGAAGACTCAGCTATACCATACTACTGGGCATATACCCAAAAGGTGCATCAACATATAACAAGGACACATACTCCACTATGTTTATAATAGCCATGTTTATAATAGCCAGTATTGGATACAATCCAGATGTCTCTCAACTGAACAATGGATACAGAAAATATGGTACATTTCCACAGTGGAGTACTACTCAGCTATTACAAACAATGACTTCATGAAATTTGCAGGCAAATGAATGGACCTAGAAAATATCATCCTGAGTGAGGTAACTCAGTCACAAAAGAACATACATGGTATTTACTCACTCATAAGTGGATATTAGCCCAAAATCTTAGAATAACCACAATACAACTCACAAACCATTCCTGTGAAAAAGCGATGGTGTTAATGACTGCATCAAAGTTTATATGATTAAGATAAGTACTATCAGGTTGCAATCTGCACATGTAGAAATTACATAAAAAACAATATATGTACATTTATTAATAATTTTACCAATATAATTAGTTATACAGGGATAGATATACATTTATGTTTATGGATATATATGTATATATGTATGTATTATGTATGCAAATAAACTGTGATATTTATTCACAAAAAAGAAGGAAGACCAAAATATGGATGCTTCAATCCTACATAGAAGAAGGAACAAAATAATAATAGGAGGTAGAGGAATGGAGGGACCTGGACCTGGGAGGGAGAGAGGGGAGAGGTAAAAAGGGAGAGCAGGATCAGGTATTGGAAGGGACAGAAGAGAAATACAGAGTGTCAGGAAATCTAATAAAAATATGTAGCAGTGGGGGGTGAGGAACTAGCGGTAGCCACTGAAAAGTCCCAAATGCTAGGGAAGCTACAGACACCCAGGATCCAACTGGGATGACTTTAGCCTAAATATCCAACAAAGGGGAGAGAGGATGTGTAGAGACCACCTCCAGTAAAGAGGCACAGCTCCAGCTGAGGGCCACCCACTCATCTCAAAATTTTTAACCCAGAAATATTCCTGTCCAAAGGAAAGACAGGGACAAACAAATGGAAGAAAGACAGAAGGAAAGGCCATCCAGAGACTGTCCCACCTATGAATCCATCACTTACATTCCAAATGATATTCCCTCTCCCGGTTTCCCCTCCAACCCCTCCATCCTATCCCTCCCCTCCTTTGCCTCTGTGAGGATACTGCTCCACCCACACACCCACTTCTGCGTAACCGCACTAGCATCCCTCTGTGCCAGAGCAACAAGCTTGCACAGGACCAAGGCCACCCCCCTACTGATGCCAGATAAGCCCATCCTCTGCTCCATATGTAGCTGGAGCCATATTTCCCTCCCTCCATGTATACTCTTTGTTTCATAGTTTAGTCCCTGGGAGCTCTGGATGGTCCAGTTAGTTGATATTGTTCTCTCTATGGGGTTGCAATTCCTTTCAGCTCCTTCATTCCTTCCCCTAGCTCTTCCTTTGGGGTCCTCAGGCTCAGTCTGATGGTTGGCTGTGCATATCTGCATCTGTATTAGTCAGGTGCTGGTAGAACCTCTCAGGGGACAGCCAGACCAGGCTCCTGTCACCACGTGCTTCTTGGTTTGGTGTATTTATTTCTAAAGCCAGAGCGAACTTGGGATAGTTATATCCATCTTTAACTTTATGGGAATTGTCTCTTCTAATCAGTTAACTGACTTGGAGACAGGTGATGTTCCACAGCTGAGTGCTTACATTTGAGACTGAGCAACTCATTTCACATAAATCTCTGTTTTTGAATTGATACGCTAAGTTCTAGTTTTAATGAAGGTCTGCCAGCTTTATGCATGGCAGAGAACAAAACAAAATTACTACATCATTCTCTCTTTTTACTCTATACCCAAGGAGCTGGATGGACAGAGATAATAGGACATGAAAAGGAGAGAAAGAAAAGAAATCCATAACTAAAATGTGTACTCATTGAGCACTTGTTCAGCACCTCTGTAGTTCAATGTCCATAGTCAATGGAAATGTCGTAGACCTATCGCTAAAGGCAATGTTCTTTCCTTCAATTATGAGCAACATTGGAGTTTAACCTGTCATATATTTTAAATAATAATTGTAGATTCATGTACATTATCAATATTAGAAAGCTTCTTGGCACTATTTGAATAACCTGGGTAAAGTTCCAAAGTTTCCTAAGTCACATTTACTTGGAAGAATTCTTATCTTTATGACATAACTCACATGCAGTTAGCACGTGCTATGATTGAGTGGTTTCCAACCCAGCTGTCTTCCGAGAGAAGTAAATTACATTTCTATTTTGTCATAGTGATTAAACTCCTGGAAATGGTAATAGTTTAGACTTAAGCAAAGATGATTTCAAAGGCATTCAAATCACAAATACGTTGGGCCAGTGATTTGTTTTAGTTGGTAGAGTACCTAACTAGCATGCATGATGCTCTGTGTTTAGTACCTAGCACCATAAAAACAAGGCATGGTGGTACAATGCAATCACATTAGCACTCAGGGGATGAAAGCAGGTACAGAAGAACCTCAAGGTCATCACCTACTTAGTTCATTGGTGGTCAGCCTGGGAAATAAAGATATTGCCTAACACTAAAATAAAATTAAATAATTTAGCTTACTATATTCTCAGGAGTGTCATATAACCTAAGTTCATCAAAGACTACCAGCAGATACTTGTTATATTTGAGAAGCCAAGAAAATTTCTATAAGTCAAGAATGCTTAACTTATTATTTTATTTCTTCATTTTATTTTACTTGAGGATTTGTGATTATGGCTCAGCTTTGCTATTGCTGTTGTTTTGTTTTGTTTTGTTTTTTGTTTTTGTTTGTTTGTTGTTTTTTATGGTACCCTGTCAAAAATACCTTTATTCTTAGCTTCCCATGATATGGGATACAGGCATACACCACCACATTGCCTAATTTAAATGTTTGTGTTTGTAAGGAGGTGGTAACCATGGATTTGCTTTTTTAATTATTTTGTGTTCAGAATGAAATCATTTGCCATTTTTAATCTCTAATTAACGTGCAAAAAGTTTCTGATATAATTTAGATTTAAATAAACTTATCTAGCAAATTAAAATAATGAGTTCAATCCATGAATTACTTACAAAACTAATTTCCAAGGAATAATGAAATGGTTAAGTAAGTAAAGGTGCTTTTTGCCAAGTCCGAAGACCTGAGTTTGATTCACAGAACTCCAAAGACAGAAGAAAAGAATTGGCTCCTGAAAGTTGTCCTCTGACCTCCTTGAATGTACAGTTATATGTATGCCCCCCCAACAAAAATGAAAAATAATAAATTTAATATATTTTTAAATATCCCAGGTTAAAAAGGCATCAAGATTAGTAAAACATAAATGTGATAGAAAAATATTAAGACATACTCTTATTTATATTTTTCTTTATTAAAACAAACACTTGATCAGGAATGTATCTAAATGTGCCTCAGAACTAGGTCTTACAAAGAAAAACGTTGATAAATAGATGAAAAACAGAACTATCTTCATTATTCAAAATACTGTAAGTCAATAGACAATTAAATGAAAAGCTGAAAAATTCTTACATCACAGTTCTTCTATGAATTTTCTTGGTTAGTTACTTCAGCTGTGCCTCCTTAGGTTTTCAAATCTCTTATAACATTAAGATAGAATAGTATCTATTTCAAAATACTTCTAAGAAAAACACAAAGACTCAGAAATTCTAAATACTTTTTTCCGGAGATTGTTACAGGCAGTAAAATCTTAGTCTAATTTAAATAATGCACCTGTAACATCATAGAACACACACTCAAACACAGTATACATTCTGGTATTACAAAGAAATTATGAGCACACATGTGATTGGCTATATTGCTTTTGACATGATTCTTAAGGTTATTATGTAATTTAAAATGGTTTTAAAGACTGTGATATGATTAGTATATTGACTTTAGAGTTTCTTATTAACTACTGATTGAGTTAAACAGGGTAGGCTGTAACATCTTGTCCTTGTTTTTATTACACAAGTTTTCCATAAGATAATTTTGAGTAAAATTTGGTTTGTCTTAGATTCTTGGGAAGTGGAAGGGATGGAATTTGAAGCTAAGTTATAAGACAATTGCAGTGATCATGAGTTTAAAATTAATAGCTTGAACATTTGTATTAATGTTGGTTGAGTTTGTACTCCTCCTATAAATTATTTAATTCCATTTTGGAGATATACAGTTTGGAATACTTTCATGTTAATTTTCTTCAAATTAATCTGAACTATACTAGTTAGATCAATTTAGCAAGACTAATCAAATCTGTGCGATAGACTAATAAGAATAGCTTTTCAGAATAACCCTAGCTGAACATCATGAGCAATATATTTACTTGGCTAAAAACCTATGCATGATACATACACGAAGTTTCCTAATGACTTCGTATCTGGTGCTGTGTAACATTATTGATGTCCTGTCCAAAATTAAGTCCACCAAATAAATGTGTCTTTAAAATTTCCTCTTTAATCTGGTTAATGCTTTGCCAATTTTGTAAATTTTTCTCAAAGAATCAACTATTCATTTCATTGATTCTTTGTAAGAGTTTTGTATCTATTTTATTGATTTCCACCCAAAAATTGATTGTTCATTTGTATCAACTCATTTTGTATATAATCTCATCTTAGTTTTTCTAGAGCTTTCCACTGTTCCATAAAGTTATTAACATGATATTTCTCTAGTGTTTTTTGGTTAGCACTTAGTGTTATAAACTTGTCTCAAAAACACCTTTATTGTGTCCCAAAGAACTGGGAATTTTCATTTCATTAAGTATAACAATGTTTTTATTTAATTTTTTATTACTTTTAATTTTTACAGTCTAGTAGTTATCCCTTCCCTGTATTCCCTCCCACAGTTCCATATACCATTCCTCCTTCCCCCTGTCTCAAGAGGATGCTGCCTCCCTCCCCCACCCCTGCCCCTGCACAATGCCTCCCCACTCCCTGGGGCCTACATTTTCTCAAGGGTTAGGTACTTTTCTCACTGAGGCCAGACTAGGCAATCTTCTGTGGTATATGTGTCAGGGGCCCTTGGACCAGCTCATGTATGCTGTCTGGTTGGGAGCTTAGTGTCTGAGAGATCATAGGGATCTGAGTTATTTGTGACTATTGGTCATCTATAGGGTCATCCTCTTCCTCAGCTTCTTCCAGCCCTTCCAGAATTCAACCACAGAGGTTCCCATCTTTAGTCCATTGGTTGAATGTGAGTATCTGCTCTGCATCTTTCTCAGTCAGCTGCCTGTTGGGCCTCTCAGAGGACATTTATTCTAGGTTCTCGTCTGTAAGCACATCATAGGAACAGTAATATGTCAGGCCTTGGGGCCCCCCTTGAGATAGATCCCAGATTGGGCCTGTCACTGGACCTCTTTTCCCTCAGTCTCTTCTCCATTTTTGTCCCTGTAGTTCTTTTAGACAGGAACAATCTTGATCCAGTGGTTTTGACTGTGGGATGGCAACCCCATCCCTCCACTTGATGCCCTGTCTTTCTACTGGAGGTGGACACTACAATTTCCCTCTCCCTACTGTTGGGCATTTCATTTAAGGTCCCTGCCTTTGAGTCCTGAGAGTCTCTCATCTCCCTGGTCTCTGGTATATTCTGGAGGGTCTCCCTACTTCTCACCCCCAGAGGTTGCATAATTCCATTGTTTCCGCTGACCCTCTGGGCTTCTCTCCTGTTCTGCCCCGATACCTGACCATGTTCCCCCTCCCTCTCCCACCCAGATCCCTCCCACCCTTTGCTTCATGTGAGTGGGACTGAAGTATCCTCACTTAGGCCCTTCTGCTTGCTAAACTTCTTGAGTTCTGTGGATTATATCCTGTACTTTTTTGGGCTAATATCCACTTATTAGTGAGTACAGACCATCAATGTCCTTTTAGGACTGAGTTACTTGCCTCAGGATGGTATTTTCTATTTCCGTCCATTTGCCTGCAAAACTCACAATGTCCTAGTTGTTAATAGCTGAATAGTATTCCACTGTGTAAAATGTACCACAGCTACACCAGCTTACATCTTGTTTTCATTATCTGGAATAACTTTTTCCATCCTTCTCCTTTGATGATAAGGTATGTTTCTTGGAGACCACAAGAAGATAGATTCTGTTTTCTAACTCAATCCGTTATTCTGTATTTATTTATTTATTTATTTATTTATTTATTTATTTATTTATTTATTTATTTATTTATTTATTTTGGTGTTTGTTGGTTTTTGAGACAGGGTTTCTCTGTATAAACCTGGATGTCCTAGAACTCACTCTGTAGAACAGACTGGCCTCAAACTCAGAAATCCACCTGCCTCTGCCTCCCAAGTGCTGAGATTAAAGGCATGTGCCACCACTGCCCATCTATTCTGTTTTTATTAGGGAATTGAGATCATTAATTTTGAGTTATTAGTGAGTTGTTTTTATTTGTTGCTATTATTGTGTTGTGGTTGTGTCGGTTTTCCTCTTCTCTTCTGGTTACCTGCTCTTTGATTATTTGGTTTTTGTGTTCTTTCAGGTGTGTTATAACAACTGTATTTCTCATCATCGTCATTTAGTATATCTTTCATTCAGAGAACCTTATGCCTAAATATTTATATTTTTAAAATATTATCTACATTTTTTTGCAGCTCAATGTTAATCAAACATCAAAGTTAGGTTATAAAATGTTATCCAATTAGAAATAAATAAAGAAACTGTATATCAATATCTGAAGCATATTTTTAAAAAATATTTCCCATCTTCTCTAATAATCAATTAAGTGCAGTTTAACAGCATTACTCAAGATTAGGATGGAGTTAGTACAAAGTCTTCAAAAGAACATGAAATGAAGTAAAAATGGTATTCTATCCATTCCTATAAAAGTTGATGGTGGCTGGTAATATTGGCTCACAGCATTCAGTACTCTGAAGGCAGAGGCAACTATATTTTGTCAGTGCAAAGACAAAGTCAACTTACATACATAGTGAGCTCCAATCCAGCCAGGGCTTATAGAGATCATTGGCCCCAGGAGAAAACTTAACACTATTAATCTCTAAAGGAACAAGGCAATAAAATGAATTCCAATTATATATTTCTAAATCCATATATCAGAAAACTATCTGCTTGCAGTAGATGGCAATAAACACAGAGACCCTCAACTGGACAATATGCTGTAAGGAACTTAGAAGCTTTCAACCCTAAATGGTGTGTTTTTATTAAATCCCTCCCTTCGAGTATTTGAGATCTTGGTAGAAGAGGAGGCAGAAAGATTGTAAGATGAAGACGTGATGACTGACTCTACAGAAACAGTGTCTTTCAGACATAAAAGAACTTGTGCACATATGAATTCACAGAGACTGTGATAACACATGCAAGACTTGCACTGGTTTAAACTGGACAAATCCAAGAACTGAGAAGGGAAGTGGAGAGAAATCTTTATCCTTAAACAAGGAGCTATGTATAACAACTTAAAACTATATAACTATAAAGCTATATAACAATTTAAAAAGGGAAAATTGATTTTCTACAATTAACTATTATAGAAATACAGGTATTTCTACTGTTGTAGAAATATATGTATACCAACCATGTCCCAGGATAGGTCCCTATGCCTAAGAGCAGTTGACCAACACAAAACAGACACCATTTGCTAGTAGTAATGGTGGTGGTGGTAGTGACAGTATCTAGTTGTAATAGTGGTAGTAGTGTTGGTAGTAATGGTTCTGTGTGTGTGTGTGTGTGTGTGTGTGTGTGTGTGTGTGTGTGTGTGTGTGTGCTATAGTTTCCTCTTACATTTTTTATTTTAGTTTGTTTTGAGCTATTCTTTGTTTCTGTTTTGGTTTTGGTTTTTCTAGAGGAAAATGAGAGGGAAGAAGGAAAGAACATAAAGTTGTTTGGGTAGTAAGGTGGGAGGACCTGTAGGAAATCAAAGTTGGAAAGGAATATAATAGAAAAATATAATTTATTATAACAAAGTTGATGTTGGATAAAGGAAGGGCAAGAAAGCAGAGTGACCAGAAAGAATATTATATGGGAGCCTCAGGGGAAGGAATTTAAATAGAAGGGATAAACATAAACAAAATGCATAATACTCATGGAACAATAAACCCATACATTTATAAAATTAATATAATCTAATAGAAAGGGAACGGAGAGTGAAAGTTTCCAGATGAACTTTGAAACGTTTTTAGACAGTTTCATAGTTGCTACCTATAGCTATAGGTAATTCATTCATTTAGTTATGAAGGCTTTTATACAAACATTTACCTAACCAAAAAAATCCAGCATTAAATATTAGTTTTGTTTTGTTTTGTTTTGTTTTTACCACATTATATACCTATGAGCAGGTATAGGGACTTGTTAAAAAATATTCACCTAAGATCAATCCAGTCCACGTTTATCAACTATATCAACTGATTCCTAGGGTAAGTTTATTTACAATACTATTTTTATTTAGTTGTTCTCTCTTAACCATCAATTATTCAGCACAGGTTTCTAAATAGAATCATTTTGCTCAAGTTTCTATTATCTTTCAAATTAACCATCATTACATGAACCTGTTTTCTGAATTCCACATATAGCCTTATTCATAGATCCATTGAAATCAGGAATTCAAGAAATAAATAAATAAAAAGAGAGTATAAATATGAGGAAAGACTAAAAATCTCCTTTTTTGGTTCATTACATCAGGTAATGGAGTGAAAGAAGAGAAAAATATGACATCGGCACTTCCAATGTCACCTTCCTAAGCGTAACAGAGCATTAATAGTGGCCCTACTACCTTTCAACTTATATTTTGCCAAAAAAGTTAAGATAAAATGTAAAACACCTTGAAGGTGAATTACTATCTGTACAGGAAATTGAGACTAATAGGCACAGCAAGATGACGCTTTAGTATTACACTGGTCATTAGGAAATGGATATTTTACAGGGACGAGAATCTTTCTCAGTGGTAGCATGTACAATGCACTGTGTTGGAACTCTAGCATGACAAGTAAAAAGTGAATATTTATAAATTCAAAATTAATTTAATGATGCCAGATTTTTAACTTGTGTCTCAATTTAAGGTGATTTATTGTGGTTATAAACAATTATTGCAGTTATATATGCAAGAATATGACTATCATAAATAATATAGCCATAAAATTTTCATCAATATTTATCATTTTGACAGATTCCAAATAGTTTGGAAAATTTGATTATAGTAAAGAAAATTGTCTCGTCTGATTATAAAAGGTAAGAAATATCTGAAGTTTCTGGTACCTGAATCATTAATAGACAAGCACCTTCCGTGTTTATAAGCAGCAAGTTCATTAAGATTTTCTTAAAATAGACCAAATATACTCTATCAGAACTGCCTATAATTTTGTCAAATTCAACCTTCCAGCCTCCAAACATAATGTCTCAAAACCAGGAAGTCAGCATGTCCAAAATCTTCATCTTCATCAGATTCCTAGGGGAAACCCCTAGGGGCCTGCGCTCTCTCTCTCTCTCTCTCTCTCTCTCTCTCTCTCTCTCTCTCTCTCTCTCTCTCTGTCCTTAGAACATTATGGTGCTTATCCAGGTAAGAGTCTGTTACTGTCACTTAGTTCATAGTGACAATGCCACTGACCATCATCAACAGAGAAAACTGTGTGACAGAGTAATGCACAGTCTTTAAAGATACCTCTCTCAGATATCTAAACAACTAAATTATTATGAAAACTTACATGAGAATCATTTAACATTGGTTATTTTTTCTTTTTGGCTATGTCTTTGGAAGACTTCCTGAGGAAACTGCCAGAAGAAATTTTTCCTTTCTTGAACCTCACAGTAGTATATGTTTTCTATTCACCACTTACCAAACTTCTATTTCCCCATTACTTTCTGACTCTGAAGTTTCACTGTATGCTATGCAAGTTTCTCCTTTTTGTATTTCCTACATTGTTGCAAAATGATCAATCTCGTTTCAAGTGATAACCTTACCAAGCTATGATATACCTTTCGTACCTGTTTTGTAAAATAAGATTGGAGCTAAGACTGCTGCCTTTTCATAACAATCTATACTCTCACATTTTCCTGAACTGGTTTTAAATTGATCTTTGACCAGCTGGCAAAGTGTATAATAATCACTACCATAAAACTCTCTAGATAGCACAGACTACTACAGGGCAGCTTTTCTCCACGTGAGGCAAAACGTGCTTTCAGATAACTTAAGTGCTAATTCAAACAAAAGTATCAGAACAAAATACATAATCACGTAACAAGTATGGTATCTACTCACTAGGTCTACTAAGAGAAAATCAGTTAAATTTCTTATTCTATTCATTCTTTCTGGTCTTTAATGGCAAAGAAAAAGCACCAAACACTGGTATGCACAGTGAAATTGATGCCACAAGTTTTACTGAAAAGCACATTAATGACCCAAGACAGCCAGAACATTTCAGATGGTGAGTGTACCAGGAAGTCACAAAGGGTCAGCAGGATATTTATGTGGTGCCATTTTAAAATGGACTAAATTATTGATATGACCTTATTTCTTTCAAAAATATTTTGGAAACAAGATGTTTTCAAAACTGTAGAATTGCTTCGGTAAGCTGAATTCTTTAGTGTTAATGGAAATAATTGAATGCCTACAACTAAAATTACGACAAAGCTACTAATTAAAACTGATATATATATTTTTGAGTATAATTTCAAAAAACTACATTATTTACACAGTATCATTATTAAATCAGATATTAAATCAGATAGGCTTACTATTTTATTTTTACTTGTAGATAATGAGTTTACAGTTATGTTATTTAGGTTATAAAGGTACTTTCCAATCCAAAAGGGGTTTTTAATTTATTTTTTTATATTTTTGAGATTTTTATATAATTACTTTATTCCCACTTCTATTTCCTTCTTATAATTCCTCCCTCCAATATTCCCCTCCTTAATTTTGTTTAAATTCATGATCTCTTGTTTTGAATTTTTGTTATATACATAAGCATGTTTATCTATTTTGAAAGTATAGATGCATATTCATTCCTAAATTAATAAATACAATCTGCTAAGTCTGTATGTTACTTGAATGTATATATTCTAAGGTTTGATAAATAGGTATTCTGTAACCAATTGGTGTATTCTTCCTTCAGGAAAACTATTAGTCTCCTCTTAGCATTCCACATTTGCCCTGTCTGCAGTTCTTTGTGAAGGGATAATAAATCTTGGGCCTTTGCCCTTCCACTTTAGCATGTCTGTTGTTACTCTCTTTGCTCAGTTCATGTTTGGTTAGTTGTGTTGATGAGACTTCATGGGTATAGCTTCTGACATTACCAGGTGACAATTTCACAGCAAACTCAATCCTCTTATTTTTAGAATCTTTCTGCTCCATCTTTCATAATGAACCCTGAACATTACATGTGGAAATTAAGTTTAGATGTATCAGTTAGGCTGAGCTCTACAACATTGCACTTTGATTGGATGCGCTTTTCTTTAATGGTGTCTGTTGTAAAGAGAAAGTTTTATGATTAGAAGTGAGGACTATATTTATCTGTGTGTATAAGGACAAATATTTAGTTATGGATTATGTCCATTTAGTAAAGAGGCAGAAGTTTTTGTTTGTTTAGTGTAGTTGATTTTGTTTCAAGACATTATCTCATACAGCCCAATATGACTTCCAATTAAATCTATAAATAAGACAAACTCTGAGCTCCTATCCTGCAATCAAGTGCTTGGAATTGAGGATGTCCCCAACACACCTGGCTTTCAATCATAAGAGCATGTTCCCCATGATAACTCGTGTGTGTGTGTGTGTCTGTGTGTGTGTGTGTGTATGTATGTATGTATGTATGTATATCTGCGTATATAACTGGGATGTAGCTGACATGGGCAGTTACAGTCTCCTTTGGAAAAACTTACTTGGTCAGATCAGGCAAAGGCAGGCACAGGTATACGTTTCGTTCAAATTTTGGACTCTGTTTCTTTCCTTCAGCATCCATGTGTATAAGTTCTAATGGAATGGGAATAATCACATGTTATCACTTGTAGACTAAACTGACTATCTTTTAATTCACTAGTGAACCAGTTCTTCAGTCAAATTAGCTTCTTCAAATTTAGTTTCCTCTGCTTCTGCTGTAATAGTCAAAGGTATCCAACAAAGGTATAGTCACTCCTTAATCTTGAAGAGAATAAAAAGTCTTTCACTTCCTTTTGGTTTTATTATGTACAACAGGAATTCTCAGTCATAGTTTCACGCCTTCAGAAAACCAAGAGACCTAAATGGTGAAAGCCAAAACATAACAGGAACTGGATAGCTCAATTTAAGGGCTTATTTCTTTTGTAATGATGTGTCATCGACTAGAGTGGTATTAGTCTAGAAAGAAAATGCACCATTGAAACATGCTTTTAATAAATTAGTAGTTATCATTGATTTTGAATGTTGGATCATATTGAAGAATCATGTGATAATAATTGTAATCACAACCAATATAGAGTATTGCCATTGCCGAGTTGCCTCCTAGAAATCGAAAGTTAAGTACCTCTTGATGAAGATACCATATACTTCGTATACTTCAGACACAGCAATTGGAAGACTCAAACTGGATCAGATCTGGAAGCCTCCACCCTAAGAGGTGACTATCACAGAATCTGAAGATATTATGCAAGGGCCCGAGAAGAAAAACAATCAATAAATCTTGCCCAAATATAATGTTCCCTAACCACAAAACTGAACATCACTGCAAGATACCCTCAAAGGTGGAGAAGAATCACTTACAGCATCGGAATAACCAATAGACATCTAATCAGACTTATGGTCTGGTCTGCTCTACAGAAGGGAATCCTTGCCTAGTACTGAAAACCTAGCCACCTCCCTATGGCCCACTCTTCCATCCTTTGTAAACAATTATCATTTCTACCTGGAAAGGGGAGCACATTTGAAATGTACATAAAATAAATACCCAATCAAAAAAACAATTATCATTTCTAACTGTATTCTAAGTTCTAAACATAAATATCCTTTTCCCCACAGATAAATTTAGCTCTCACCCTTATTAAAAACATTTTTATTGCAGCAAAGTGTTCAAAATACATTGAGCAACTGATCATGGGTGCCAAGCCCCAAATGATACATCTAAATACAATCTTTACAACTAAGGCTCAAGGTATACCTTAGAAGGGAATGCAGAAAGATTGTAAGAGCCAGAAGAACAGGAAGTTTGCTGAAAGATTGTGTATTCTAGATATGAAAGGGAAGCAGAACCCATGATCGCCAATATATGATTGCCTAAATCAGAAGTGGACAAACATCTCTCGATAAGCCAACGTGAAATGGGGAGATCTCACGAGGAACCCTTACCAGATTAAGAACTTCGGGGATTTATGGTTTCTGAGAAATGGAAAAATAGTCTTTTTGAAGAAGGAGCCCTTAATTGATCATCAAACACCCAAACTCCAAGTAATCATCCCTATAAACATATATGTATAACACTAAATCGACTCAGCAGCAGCTTATATTTCACATATGTGTGTGAAATATAAATATATACAAGTATATATAACATATATATACAAATATATACATATATATTATTTATGTATACAAGTAAAAAAGAGGTCAATTTGAAAAGAAATTGAACTGTGTAGAACATGGGAGAAGTTCAGAAGGGAGAATGATATAAATGTAGCATTTATTTAGTTAAAAATAATACATAACAATTGTAAAACTAAATAAGGAAATTTCTAAAAATAGTTATGCTTTTTGCAAGACCAATAAACATTGTCAGAAGAACACTCCTATTCATTTTATTTTTCTATATTTAGTGTTCTATTTTATGTAAAGAATAACTGAGTAGTGATAAATCATGTATTATATTTAAAGCAATTAGCATATATTCATTATAGAATTTATGAATTTATTAACCACAAATATAGAATGCTGAACATTTTGTGAGCTGTGGGTATTTGCCTTTTCCTGTCTCTACATCTTTGCCAGTTGAAATTTACAACTAGATTGACAGACTGTTTTTATCTTTACTTGTTTTTATCATGGGTTTCAATAATTGCTCTTCAAATATCGCCATCCTTGAGTCATTGAAAAAAATCACATTATATTATGGCATGTACTTTTTATAAATTCTGCATTTTAAAGGATACTCCCAGGACATGTAATTATATATATTTTAAACTGTGTGTATTGGGCTGGGGAGTTGGTTCAGTCATTATGATTGTTTATTCCTCTTCTAGAGGACCCAGGTTTGATTCCCAGCATCAACTGGTGGCTCACATCCCTCTAATAACACTAATTCCCGGGAATCCAATAACTTTTTTCTGAATTCTGTGGGCACCAGGTATGCACTTGGTCCACATTTATACATGCAGTCAAAACACTCATGCATATACAATAATAAAGGAAATCCATCATAAGTTTCAAAAGATATTTTATTGCCTTCAATTTGATATCTAGGTATTACCATTTCAATAAAATTATTAACTATTTTGGGGATTTGGGGGAAGTATAACTAAAACATTAATTATTAACTTAATTATTTCTCCAAAAATTAGTAAAATTCACAAGATTAATTCTCTAAGCCTAGATATTTGGAAGGAGTTTTGAAGCAAACTCTGTGTGTGTGTGTGTGTGTGTGTGTGTGTGTGTGTGTGTGTGTGTGTGTGTGTCTGTGTATGTGTGTGTCTGTGTGTGTGATTCCTTTAATAGTTATGCTGCCACAAAGTTACCTATTTCATGTTTTATACCTGATGGTTACAATTTTTAGTAGTCAACCTGTTTTTTTTATTTATATGTATAATTTTCTCATTTTTATTAATTGGTTATTTTGTGAATTTTACATTTCAAATGTCCTCTTCCTGGTCTCCCCTTGACAATACCCACACATTCTATCCTCCTCCCCTTTGCCCCTAAGAGGGTGCTCCTCCACCCACCCACCCACTCCTGCCTCATCCCTCTAACATCCCCATAAGCTGGGGAATCAAGTCTCCACAAGACCAAGGGCCTCCCTTCCACTGATGCCAAATAAGGCAATCCATGTATGCTCTTTGGTTGGCAGTTTTGTCCCCGGGAGGTCTGGGGGATCTGGTTGATTGATATTGTTGTTCTTCCTATGGGGTTGCAATCCCCTTCAGCTCCTTCAGTCCTTTTTTCTAACTCTTCGATTGGGATTCCTGGGCTCAGTCCAATGGTTGGCTGTGAGTGTCTGCATCTGTCTTAGTCAGATACTGGCAAAACCTTTCAGAGTGCAGCCATACTGTGTCAGTACAGAAACTATTATTATTGTCAGTTGTGTCTCCATGTTCTGTATATTGTTGGAAATTGGTTTGTCTCTGGAATTTTGTCATGTTTTTATTTTTTTTCTGCTTTTTTTGATTCTTTCAGAGAATTGCTTTTTCAGTGATATTCTTTACTATTTTTCTCCTTTCAACTAAGCCTGATTGCCTTTTCTGAGTTGATCTTTCTTTGAATTTGTGTTGATTGCTTATTTCTCAGCTAGTGTTAGAGCTCACACAATCAAATGAAGGCTTCTCTCCTTGTTTAACCCCTGGTGATACAGTGAGTGTGTAATGTAACTGAAGTCTCACTCTCCTCCATTCCACTCGGTATTTTAATTTCCTTGAGATTTCCTCCTGATGATTTAAATTATTTCTTTTTTTAAAAAAAAATACCATATATTTTCATATTTTCCTATATTTCTGCATTGAATTTTAGTTTTACAAGAAGATATTTTGTATGACTTTAATTCCTTCTATTTTTTTTTTATTTTGTTGGACACATCAAATTTACTCTTTTAGTGAACTTAGGGAAACTAAAAGAATCGCTGCTGTGCAGCTGTTAGGTGGAGAGTTCTGTATTTTTAATTATATTCTTTGAATTGATAATGCTGCTAATGTCTTCATTATCCTTCATTAAAAGTTGTTGGAAGAGTAATATTAAAGTTTCAAACTTCAGTTGTTTGCCATAGCTATTCACTTTTTCCATGTTTCACAATTAGTTTCACATACTGTACAGAGTTATTATGTGATTCATACTTGAAATGCCTCAATATAAGTGTGCAATATATAGACTGTGTTTGTTTGAAACCATAGTTCCCACATTATAACAGTCTTTTCAACAAGGCATAGAATCTGTAATCTTTCCCTCTTTTTAGTTACTGTAAAGAAACTAACTCACTGTGTCTGAGAGTAGAACGAAAATGTTTCTCCTGTCATAGGGTCCTGCTCCCATCCATAAAGGAAGACATCTCTCTCTCTCTCTCTCTCTCTCTCTCTCTCTCTCACACACACACACACACACACACATACTTGCCCTTAATTACCTATCTTCTTTCATTTCCCTTTTTTTAAGAAAATGATTCAGACTTTCTTGGACTCCATCTTACCTTCCTCCTGCCTCAGGAAAGTGCTAGGATTATGGTTTTGCATCACGAGGCCCATCAAATCTATTTGCATAGATTATGCTCTTCTGGTCTACCCTAAGTCCACACACCTGTCCACATGTAAATTTTCAAGTCCCCATTTCCTCTCTCAAAACCATACCCTATTCTGTTTGTAGTCCAGGCTCTTTGTCTTATCTTTTATGATGAGCCACTAAGAATTTTTTTCTCAGTTCTGTCATCTGCTTCGGTTAATTAGCCGAACCTAAATTGTAACCAAGGTGACAGAAGTGTAGCTGTATGAAGGTGGGATAATCTCCTATCAGAATTTCGTGTATGTATAGTCAGTGTCAGAATAAAATGGAAGAGAGGACCCACCCTGTTGTTAATACTGCAGAAATAATTGTTTTCTTGCTGATGGGGAGAAATCTAGACATTTTAAGATTACAAAAGTTGTCTGAATTGATGGTTATTACATAGCAACGCTTTTTTCACAATACTTAAAATGTTGAGTCTTCTTGATAGAATGATACTTTATTATATAATGTCTTCTTTCTTTCCTACTTTCTTCCTTCCTTCTTCCTTCCTTCCTTTCTTTCTTTCTTTTCTTCCAAATTGTGATGTTCATAGGACTTAATCTGTAATTCATACAGCCATTCATGCTATTTGTTTTTTTTTAAAAACTCCTATAGACTTTTCTCATTCCACTTCCAACTTAAGCTAATGTGTTAAATTTTACATAAGTTTGTATAAGACTCAAAGCTTTTAATCCAATCTAACAATAATCTTAAAGTTACTGTGTGTCCATAATTAATGTAATATCTCGAATTCAGTAATTGTGTTCCTTTTAGTGTTTTTTGTCTCCTATTTTCTGAGGGTTACTTGGGGTTTTCTTAGAATTGCTTTTTGGTGTTTGTATGATTTTTGTTTTTCTTGCATGGCTTCGCTGGATGTTGCATTAGACATTATGCTTAATACAAAGGATACATGACTCATTCCATCATTTCAAATGACTTCTAGCTTTCTTGGTTGTTTTGGTCTCCCTTACTTACAGCATTTTTAAATTAGTTCTCTAAGAATTTCATACTGAGTATTTTGGGGTTTTGTTATTGTTGTTGTTTGTTTGTTTGTTTTATTGGATAGTTTTTTATTTACATTTCAAATGTTATCCCCTTTCTAGGTTTTCCCTCCAGAAACCCCTATCTCGTGCCCCCTCCCCCTGCTTCTAAGAGGGTGCCCACCCATCCACCCACTCACTCCTGCCTTCCAGCCCTGGCATTCTCCTACACTGGGGCATCAAACCCTCACAGGACCAAAGGGCTGCTTCTCCCACTGATGTCCAACAAGGCGCCATTGGTCCCTCCATGTGTACCCTTTGGTTGGTGGTCCAGTCCCTGGGAGCTCCGAAGGTCTGGCGTTTGATACTGTTGCTCCCCCTACGGGGTTGCAAATTCCCTCAGCTCCTTCAGTTTGTTCTCCAACTCCTTCATTGGGGACCCCATGCTCAGTTCACTGGTTGGCTGCGAGCATCCACCTCTGTATTTGTTAGGCTCTGGCAGAGCCTCTCAGGAGACAGCCAATGAATCTATTCACTACCAATTCCTTGGAGATCTGCCCACTTTCCCTTCTCAAACAACTTTGTTTTGATGTACTCCCCTTCTCTCTTTAAATTAATACTAAAGTGCAGTTTGCATTGTTCATATACTCTTGAAGTATGACCTTCCACTGGAATGTGGTTGACTTACAAGTGACTACACTTTAGAAGGAAATTGACTCTCTCTCCTAGCAGCTATCAATTGTCAAATATCCTTGACTGGAGGTGGTATTTTATACCTACCTCCTACGTGCTGACGTTTGGTCTGGTTTGGGCTTTATACTGGTCTTGTGCATGCTGCCATAACTACTTTTATTTCATATGTGTAACTTCTCTGTTTTATTGTTCTTTCTAGAGATTTAATCTTCACTATTGTTAATATTTGGAAATGTGTATTTAGTCCATCTTCCACTTTTTTTTTCCTTCAATCTCTGATTCCCTTTTATTTCTTGTTTTCTCCTTATATTCTACATTTTCCATTTTCTGGATTTGTTTTATGGGTGGAATTTTTGATTTGTTGGTAAAGAGGAGCTTTCTTGTCTTCTTTCTTCTTTCAAGGTTTATGAGTGTTTCTGTGAGCATCTTTTTATGCCAACTTTGTCATGAAATTAAACCATTCTGTTTCTCTTGTTTCAGTGCTGACCACCATTTATCACCTTCATCAAAATCTTTCTGATATTTTGATGTTGAATGTTTACATTTGTCACCTAACATTTTATATTTATTATATCACATCTTATGTAATATCCACATATCACTATGTTATAGGAAAATTTTCATTATAATTGTCTTTTACTGTTACTATTGCTTCTCATTCTAACAAGGTAGAGACAGATATTCAACTTATCCATTGGTTCTCCATTGTAGCCTAGATGAACCCTAAATTCATGGCCATTCTTCTCAACCTACTATGTTTATCTCAGACCTATGCAACAATAGACACATAACAATGTAATTCTCCAATTTGATTTTGTGACTCTGTAGAGAAAACTAAATTAAAATCATATTTCATGTATGTAATGGAACTAATTCAACAAATAGCAGTAAAATTTACCAAGAAATCAGTATTAACTGAAGAAAAATTTGGGATACATTTTTTCTTGTACATTGTCATTAAAATAACAATTCAAAATAGTGATACAATTTTTTGAACCACTCAAAAATTATATAATATGTATCACTGCACTTTTACCTGCTGGAATTTCTATTATCAATAAATAAACCATTACCAATACATTGAGTACTGGAGAACAAAGAATTTAAAAACTCAACTCAGTTGAAAGGACAAAGTCCAAAGATAACTTTCACATGTCAGAAAGTACCTCTTAAACATCAGTAAGATAATGATTTGTTTGAAGCCAAATACAAAATTACTTTTGTAAATTTAGCTTTGTTACTCATATGCAATTTGACTTTAGATAACCTAAGTTTTCTCTACTTCCTGAATTGTAAAATAATGTACTATTAACAACTCTATCTCAGCTATTCAATTCGCTTTAAAAACTTTATGATTTTATGATCCAGGTCTACTTATAAAAGCTTACCTCTTTGTGTTAAATTCCAAGGGTCAAAAATCTACCACTCACAGACCATGTTATTCTGCTTTATCGCAGTCACACCTAGTTCTATTTACCATGCTACTACTTCACCTTCATGTCACTTCCAGCATCTTCACTTTACAGCTCTAGAAGCAACAAGCACTCACAATTCACGTGCACAGTTGCCTCTTTGACCTGACTCAAAGGTGCTTACTTCCTTAAAACCAAACTCATAATTCTTCTGGCCACTCTCATCTTCCCAACATTCTTTTGACTACAACTACAGACTATATAATCTCTTTTTTATATTATTTTACTGATTAAAAAAAGTCCAAATCCACAATCCTTTAACTGCAATGTGTGTGTGTCTGTGTGTGTGTGTGTTTCCTGCACCATCAAACTTGTTGAGAATATTATAATGTCAATCAATTGCTCCACCTGCCACACCCTTATTTCTCATTAGTCATTATGTTAGATTTCTCCTGCTATCCCTACGCTAAGACAAAATTTCAAAGGTCAGAAAACCAATGTTTAATAAACTAGTGAAATTAAAATAAATGTATACATATCTAGTTGGACAAAGACTAATCATTTTTATCAATAACTTAATACTTACTGTTGAGAAAGGACTAGGATATATTTTTTATTCTCTGTAAATTATAACTAAAAAAGCAGTTTCTATAATTTGTGCCTATCAAAAGATATCTACTACACTTATGTTTTCTCTTGGGCTCTTTTCCTTCTGTTTGATTCCTCTAACTTTGAAGTGTTGGGTTTTATTTTATTTTTTCTTGTTTTGTTATATTTGGTTGTTATCTCTTAGAATCTTAGAAAGCTGGCTTGTTTTGTTTTGTTTTTTGATTTTTGTTCATTGTTTTTTTGTTTTGTTTTGTTTTGTTTGGTTTGGTTTGGCTTGGTTTTGTTTTGTTTTATGAGAGACAGAAGAGAGTCAACCCAAATGGGAGGACTGGTGGGGAGGAACTGGAAAGCATAGATGGAGGGCAAACTGTAATCAGGACATATTATATGAGAAAAGAATCTCTTTTCAATCAAAAATTTAAAAAAATAATGTGCAAATGGAAATTGCATTATATCTGTCTTTAAAACCACTGTCAACCACAGGTTCTCCTAGGCATAAAACTTCCACTGAGTCACGTAAATGTAAGGCCTCAGAGTTCTATTTCATCTATTTTTTTCCATTGGTCTGAATCTTTCAGAGGTTTCTTCCTTAAAAGAAGACATTAAAAAATGTTCTCTGTTCTTTACTGTGAAAATCTTAGACCATATTCCCCTAATTATATACTTCAACTGTTTACTTACTTCCCATCCACAAAGACTACTGACCCTTGAAATATAATGTTCCCAAATTTAATTTATTTTCTTAAGATAGCTCACTCTCCCATAATTCCTTGTTACTATAATTCTCATGACACTAATAATTCATTCCTTTCCTGTTGTTGAACACAAAATATTTCCTCCAGTGATCCAACATAATATCAAATCTTCCTGCTATTCAAAAAAGAACAAAAAAAAATCATAAAAGAAAGGCAAACATCAGTCAAAAACTCAAGAGGAAGTAGATTTGCAATAATGTCATAAGGGACTGGTTTTAGAGAAGCCCATCCTAAGAAATAAATTGGAAGGAACTAAACTAAATATATTTTATACTGATTTTAAGATAGAAATTTGGGGCATACAGTGACAAATTCAGAAATAAAGATCATCACTGCTTACTTACTCTGCTTGGGACATATGTCTTCTGTTGATAGAACTGACCAAAAAAGGAGAAAAACATGGAACTTCAGAGCACAAATTTTATAATTAGTCTCAAAAGAAAGATACATCATCTATCTATATTATAAAGGAAGATACAAAGATCTTAAAACACTGACACTAAATAATGATAATCAGAGGCAATATTTACATAAAATTAAGTTTTACTAGGAATGATTCCTAAATGTTAATTCAGAGACTTGGCTTAAAAATGATACCATAAATAATGTGTTGCTCAGAATATTTTAAGGATACTGTAAAAATTATTTTTGACTTTTTTCAGGAACAAAATGAAGACAATAGAAACAAGAAACCTGCTACAAAATTTAAGTAAGACCACATGGTTGGGCTCACAAATACAGTAACAGAATTAACAAAACAGAATTGTTTCGAATTTTACCTACATACCAGGCATGATTCATTTACTCTGAACCTACTATGTGCAGAATTTATTATTCTGATTTTGAAATGTTACAAAGGCTAATTGGTGAGCCGGGCAGTGGTGGCGCACGCCTTTAATCCCAGCACTTGGGAGGCAGAGGCAGGTGGATTTCTGAGTTCGAGGCCAGTCTGGTCTAGAGAGTGAGTTCTAGGACAGCTAGGGCTACGCAGAGAAACCCTGTCTCAAAAAACCAAAAAAAAAAAAAAAAAAAAAAGGCTAATTGTCATAATATTGAAAAACTTTGTCTAAGGTCTCAATATTAGACATATTAAAGTATTATGCTTTTAGTAAATAACATACAATAAAATTCAATTATAATAATTCAATATGTGAGTATGCTGAACATCCATTGGAATGTTTTATTTTACTTTTAATGAATAATTTATTAATGCTTTAACAGTTTCACGCAATATATTTTTAACATATTCACTCCCAATTTCTCTTAGCTCCTCCCAGATCTTCCCCAACCTCCTTAGCAACCAACCGAATATTATTTCCCTTATTTTTAATTCACTCCATTTTGTACTTTCCATGAAATTCTAGGTGTGCACAAATCACTGGAATTTGGTTGAACTAACAGCAATAAAATCATTAAATAAAATCCAGAAAGCATCCACTCCTCAGTTAAGGGTCTGTCTGATGCATTCGCTTCTATTCTGTATTAGAAAGCAAACTTGGATGATCTTGGAATGTTTTCAGCAGGTAGCCACAATTTTGGTGAGTTTCTCAATTTAACAAATACCTCATTTGTGACTGGGCACTTCATGATCACTTTAGTTCTATATATTGACCAACTGTGAGTTTCTGTAAGAACCACCACCTATTGCAAAAAGAATTCTTTCTGTTGAACTCTAAAAACTATTAATCTAGAGATAAATACACAGTTATGGGCAATTCTGAATCTATGACCAAAATCATAGTAACAGCTTTACTCTTGAGGCCTGTGAGCTCCCTAATTATGAATTCTTTGCCAGATTTGCAGTACTATGCATATCACTTCTCCTGTGAAGTATGCTTTAAACCTAATCAGAAAGCATCTTCAGTTATTTCTATGGCATCCATGCCACTATTGCTATGCCTGTCATTATTACAGTCCACAAGATTGACAACTAAGACAGTTGATGACTGTCTTAGTCAGGGTTTCTATTCTTGCACAAACATCATGACCAAGAAGCAAGTTGAGGAGGAAAGGGTTTATCTAGCTTACACTTCTATATTGCTGTTCATCACCAAAGGAAGTCAAGACTGTAACTCAAGCATGTCAGGAACTAGGAGCTGATGCAGAGGCCATGGAGGGATGTTACTGGCTTGTTTCCCCTGCTTTGCTCAGCTTGCTTTCTTATAGAACCCAGAGATGACGCCACCCACAAGGGGCCCTTTGCCCTTGATCACTAATTGAGAAAATGCCTTATAGTTGTATCTCATGGAGGCATTTCCTCAACTGAAGCTACTTTCTTTGAGATAACTCCAGCTTGTGTCAAGTTGACACACAAATCAGCCAGTACAATTGACCCATTGTCAACTTGACACACAATCACATTACTATTAAGCCTCAACCCTTACTTTCTTATTCATCCCCAAGTTCTAAATAACTTTAAAAGCCCCAAAGTCTTTGCAAATTTTTTTTTTTTTAGGATTTATTTTTTTATTTTTTTATTTTTGATACTTTATTTACATTTCCAATGTTTCCCCTTTTCTGGGTCTCCTCTTTGGAAATCCCCTATCCCCTCCCCAACCCGCCTCTATGAGGGAATTCCACCTCCCACCCACTCGCCCACCCATCCCCATATTCCAGCCTTGACATTCCCCTTTACTGGGGCCTCTAACATCCTCAGGCCCAAGGGCCTCTCCTCTCTCCCTGATGGTCATCGAGGTCATCCTCTGCCACATATGTGGTACAAACCATGAGTCCATAGATGTGTATTCTCTGGTTGGTGGTCCAAACTCCAGTGCGACTGGGGGGGGTCAGGCCCATTGACACTCTTGCTCCCTCCATGGGACTGCAAATTCCCTCAGCTCCTTCAGACCTTCCTCCAACTCCTCCATCTGGAACCTCACCCTCAGTCCAGCGGTTACTGTTAAGTGAAACTTGGGCATTCTGAACTTTTGGGCTAATATCCACTTATCAGTGAGTACATACCATGTTCCTTCTTTTCTGACTGAGTTACCTCGCTCAGGATGATATTTTCAAGTTCCATCCATT
>CM052704.1:52131363-52147419 GCA_028551405.1 Uromys caudimaculatus
ATCCCACCAGCAATGGAGGAGTGTTCCTCTTTCTCCACATCCTCGCCAGCATCTGCTGTCACCTGAGTTTTTGATCTTGGCCATTCTGACTGGTGTGAGGTGGAATCTCAGACTTGTTTTGATTTGCATTTCCCTGATGACTAGGGATGTTGAGCATTTCTTTAGGTGCTTCTCAGCCCTGCGAATTTCCTCAGTTGAGAATTCTATGTTTAGCTCTGTTCAGATCCATTCCTATCTCCCTGTACAAAGCTCAAGTCCAAGTGGATCAAGGTCCTCCACATAAAACCGGTTACACTGAATCTAATAGAAGAGAAAGTGGGGAAAAGCCTCGAACACATGGGTACAGGGGAAAAGTTCCTGAATGGAACACCAATGGCTTATGCTCTAAGATCAAGAATAGACAAATGGGACCTCAAGAAATTGCAAAGCTTCTGTAAGGCAAAGGACATTGTCAGTAGGACAAAAATGGCCACCAACAGATTGGGAAAAGATCTTTACCAATCCTATGTCCGATAGAGGTCTAATATCTAACATATACAAAGAACTCAAGAAGTTGGACTCCCAAAAACCAAATAACCCTTTCAAAAAATGGGGAACAGAGCTAAAATTATCTTTAAGATAAAGTAGTTTTAAACTTACATGTTTACTAAATAGCAATTATTTTCCAAATATATGTTATATGAAAATCAAAGCCAAATAAAATAATTTCTGTGGGCTTCAAAACTCACTATCTAACAAAATAACCAGATCTCTTTACCTCTACTTTGGCCATATCCACAAAACTAATTGTATGAGCTCCATTGGATTCTAGGCTATAATATGCAAATATTATCCATGCAAAAGCAAGATCATCCACTCCTTCCCTAAGAAAAGGAACAATGGTGTGTGAAAACCTGCTGAGTTACGTTAAACCAAAGATATATATTTCACTCTTTTCTCTTATAAACTATTTTCTTCTTTTTTATTAAAATTTCTGATTAAAATATAAATACATCAGCCCTTTTCCCTGCCCTTCCTCCAACTCCTTCCATCTCTCCCTCTTGCTCCCTCTAAAATTGGTAGCCTCTTTTAATTATTATTATGACATACATATAAGTGCACAAATATATAAATACAACATGCTGATTCTGTTTAGTGTTGCTCTGTGTATATGATTTCAGGGCTGACAACTGTGTTTTGAGTAATCAATAAGGGGACTCATCCATTGAAGAAGCTAACTCTCCTTCTCTCAGTAGTTATTAGTTGCTTATAGTTCCTTGTCTGGGGAAGGGATGCATTGAAATTTTCCCCTTCTGCATCAGTATACCTACTGATAATATAATATTCAGGTCATGTTTGGGCACAATGACTAGCATGGCATGCTACCTCTAAGGTTGGAATAGTGGCGTTCATGTCTTGACAGTAACAAACAGCTTTCTAATTGGACATATTAGGGGGAGGGATTCATAGATACATGGAATTGTAACCAATCAAATACCTTAAAATCATGGATCTTAGAAGAGAATCTACTACCATCACTTTACTAGACCAGCATAATTCCTAACTGAATTTTAAGACATATTCTTATACCCACAGATAAACAGAGGTCACGTCTCTCTTCAAAGAAAGTTTTGTTTACAGCAAACAGCAACCACTACAAAAAATCACAGCAAGTCATAGTGCAGATCATGGGTTGTGTAAAGCCAAACCCAATGAATGCATCCTCAATACAACTTCTGTATGCTATTTTGCAGTGGGATCAAGTGGAAGAGTTCACATGCATGAAGTCATCTCTTGAAACTTGTTTCCCTTAGTTTTAATAAATTATATCATAAACAAGAAAAATAAAGCAATTAAAAATTAGTTAATAATAATAAACCCTATCCACCAGAAATGTAGTCTAAGTTCTTTATTTATATGCTGGCTTTAAGGAATGCTATTAATACTCTATGATATTCTGCTGAGTAAAGTCCTTGTTTTATATGATCATTATATCTTTTAGGCTTTCCACACCATATATTTAATTAATATTTAATTAGGTGATAAACTTAAATATAAGGATATGTACCTGCTGATGCAGAAAAACGATTTTAATTGGCCTAAGGAAATTGGCTAAGAAATATGGTGGCTGCATAAAATCCTCCAGAAATTACTTTCTATAGGTACACAAAGATGAAATCACTTACCATATCGCCACCAAAACAGGGGAGGAAAACAGATGACAGACACTATGCTTGATATTAAGAAAAGACTATTTAGGGATATATGAAGGAAAGAGCATTCTACATTAAACCAATCATCCATTAAAAAATGCAACTTCCACTTTGGGTAAAAGACATCTAACAAATTTTCAAGTTGAAATCTAGTATGGGACATATTACTGTACAACCCAGTAATCAGCAACAGTCCCACAATTCCCATTTCCAGGTCAGTATCTACAAACTGGGTCTAAAGAACATGGGTAGATCAATCAGCAGAGAGAAAGGCCTTTAAATCCTCCCCAAACTGAGTCACTACAGTACAATATGGAACAGTACTCTTTTGTGAGCAGTGCAGAAGAAATGGCCCACAGCTTTGTCCCAGAACCCAAGGTCAAGCCCTGCAGTGAAGAGATAAAATGTGTAATAGAAACTGAAGAACCTCTAAATGAGCCAAACCTCATTGATGGGGCCTATAAACTTATTCAAGCATCATTCAGAGACCTGTACCTAGAGAACACACCTGTTTGGTTGACACCATTTATGGCTATTGAATAGAAATTGGAGAATGTCTGCCTGATACATTACCCTGTATAGTCCAGCACAGATGGCAGACTCAAGTAAAACTTAGAATGGATTTTGTTGGTCAAGATCAGGTCTATATGCCAATCTCTCAACTTCAGTTAACATATCTAAAGGAGAGTTCTTGAAGGAATCTAGATTAGCTCAAGAACCAGACAGAACCTATGCTAGAATGGGTCAGGATCATGTTTCAGCCTACATTACTGTTCGCTGTGGTGTGTGTGTCATGGTGCACCACTGAGAAAACACAGGGCCTTGTACCCACAAGATTCAGATAGAAGCCAGTCAAGAATTGGTCTATTAATGCCAAGACTATTGGGTACTCTCACAAACTAATGCTACAGTCCTATTTGCTATGGATCTATTACTGTAGGCCACACTTGCATGTCTCATTGAACATGAAGTCTAGCTGATATGTGTCTATAGCCTTTACTCCTACTGGTTCTTGTTTATGATTTTATCTCGAAATTGATGTTACAACTTTTAACTTGAACATTCATTTCTAGATCTGATTAAAATTTGGTTTATTCCTATTTCTCTACTATATCATTATCTGAGGTTTTAAGTGATAACTGGTTCTACACCATGTATGTATCATATGTTTGTTCACCAAAGCTTTTTAATATGAACAAAAACAAGAGTTTGCAAAGTGACAATAAAGAAAGTACTTTGTATGCTACCAGAAAAGAAAACAAAAAATTAGTCCAGCTACAAACTCTATGATATACAACAGTGTCCTGCCTACAAGTTATGCTGGTGAAAGAGTAGTACCCACGATGTGAGAGTTATCAACCATTCTCTTGTTGGATTTAAGACTTACTTCTTGAGATGAAATATATGTCTGGCATGACACTGCTTAGGTAGCAAAGAAGGTGTGACTGAATAAGCCACAGGTCTTTGGGAAACCAAAAACTACTTTTTTTTTCTTTTGCCAAACAAATATGGCAAAAGAAAAAAACTTTAAATGACATTGTGCTATAACTATTGAAAATTTTCCCTCTCAGACATCATCAGAAAAGCTTCCTCCTGCAGGAGATAAGAATTAAAACAGAGACCACAACTAGGAAATGCCTCCTCCCAGAAATCCCCTTTTTCTAGGACACCAAGTCTCTACAGTATTAGACATAGTCTCTTCTCTTCCTCATAGAAGTCTTCTGTGTCTAATTGACTAAAATCTAACCAGGACATGAGGTAATCAGGAAGAAATTCAGGAACATTTTGGTGATTGTGATAGAGTCATTCTGATATGATATTCTTATAGGTTGATTATGTAAATGTGAGAACCAAGAGAGCTTAGTATAATTAACTGCATTTGAGACACCTGGACAGAAGAATGGTAGAAATGCTGCCAAGATCAATATCTAACAATACAGTGTCAGAGATGACCAGCAGGGGCTTCCACCACCTGGAACACAGAGTGGCACAAAAATTACACATGATCATCTCCCTGGCTAGGACAAGAAGACATGAATAGAGAATATGGACTCTCTAATGGCTCAGCCCATAGTATCCCGAGAATTAGATAAGCTCACATTATACCAGTCTCTGTTCAATGTCTGCCATGGCCAAATTTTAAAAAAAATCTAGACAATGGACATAGATTTTCCTATTTTGGTAACCACTCCCAATCTCCGGAGTTTTGTTTTGTTTTGTTTTGTTTTCTCTCTCTCTCTTTCTCTTAATTGCTCCCATACAATTTCCAGCTATGCTTTATATTTACTTAATAAAGGCTGATTAAATTTTATGTACTCTTAGTTAACTCTGCATCTTTAAATTTCATTGAAATGAGACACAAAACTCAGAATCACAGTGTCAGTCTGGTGTTTAGTGACATTTGAGTATGACATATTTTAGGACAGCCGAGCATAGCAAAAAACAGCTCATCCTTCTAAAACTTCCAAGCAACAGTCTGATTAAATATTATGTACATTCAATACATATGTTTCAAACATCATTACATGGTACCCCAATGAAACATTTATTTTTATCCTTTCCGTAAGATTAAAATACATTTTTAAAAAATCGAAGTAGTCAATGTAGTAACAGATTTTCTCATTTTCTATAAAGTTTCTAATTAATTCGATCTGTCCTTGGTTATCATGATCAATATATTTTATTAAGTTTAATAGTCATTAGTTCTATAAGTTATATGTTAATATTTCATGTGTATTTTTAGTGTTGAAAGTTAATGTGGCAAATACAATCTATTATTTCACTTTGTTCCTCAAAAGATAAATGAGAAAGATTCTTTGGTCTATGAAGTTTTTTAAATATGTATTTAATGCGTAACTCAGTGCTTCTCAGTCATCATAATGCTGTGCCCCTTCATAGAATTCTTCAGCTTGTAGTGATCCTCAGTCATCAAATTATTTTCATTGCTACTTCATATCTATACTTCTGCTACTGTTTTAAATAACAATGATTTGAATACCCATTTATGTGTGTGTGTGTGTGTATATATATACACACACACATATATATATACAAAAAGTAAACAACTAAAGCATTTAAATTATATGTCACTTTTTTCTCATCTTCTTTTTCTCCCTTCTTCATCCTCCTCCTCCTCTTCTTCCCTTCCTTTCTTGTTCATTATTATCTAGAATTACTTAGTATATACTTCCATAGGCAAAATTTTGGATTAAAAAATCAGTTAGGGCTATGTATGTAGTTACTTTTTCATAAATTGTGTGGAAAGGTGTGGTGGTTTAAATGAGAATGGCCAACATAGGCTGATATATTTACATGCTCATTTACCAGTTGGTGGACCTTATGAGAAGAATTAAGATGCACGTTTTGTTAGAGGTATGTCACCGGGAGTAGGCTTTGAAGTTTCAAAAGTCTAACTCAGACACTGTCTCATTCATTCTCTTATTCCTTCTTTCAAGTACAGTAAAATCTATAATCTACTGTTCTAGTGCCATGCTCATATGTCTGGCACCCTGCTCCCCATCATGACCCTGGATTAACTAACCATTTGAAACTTTAAGCAAGCCCCAAATTAAATGCTTTATTTTAAGAATTACATTGCAATAGTGGCACAAAGCTTGTGGGAGTAACCAACAAATATCACCATTGAGTAAAGACCCACTCCAAGAGATGGAATACATATTCAATACCACCCAAGTGTCTAGGAACCTGAGAAGAGACAGGCCTGATACCTAAAGTAAAATGAAATATTACTGTTTTACTAAAAGAACATAGCAGTATAGTAACTCCTAAAGACTTTCTTCTATACTTAAAAATCTGTGCCTTGCTCAGGAATCATCAGAGAAGCTTCTTGCAGCTGATGAAAACAAATACAGAGACCAACAGCAAGACAATAAAGAGAGCGTAAGAGAGCTTGGAACATTCAGCCTTAAAAGGGATGTCGCCAACAAATCTCTCCACTCAAGTCTCAGGAAACCCTGGAGAAGAGGAGGAGAAAGGAATGTAAGAATTAGGGGGAGGAGGATGGAGGAGTGGAGGACATCAAGGAAACAAGATCTTCTAAGCACAGCACAACCTATACACATGAACTCAGAGACTGTGGCAGCCTACCAAATTCAGCAGCAGATGGTGTCCTAGAGCTAAAAGGATAAGTGAACACATGTACCCATCCCCAATCTAGATGCTATCTCCAATTGATACCCACTTGAAAAAAAATAGTTTTTCTCTATGCAAGTTTCACTGGAGAAACAAAACTCAGAAGGATACACCCATACACAGCAGTAGATGACCACAAAACAAACTCATATGAATATTTAGAAGTCCATTGTCTCATAATGTTAAGTTGGAACATTATTTTATAACACATACTTCTTTTGAGTATGTATAATCGCTTCTGGTTTTCAGTTTGTATGAGCTTCCTGTGTGTGGGAAGATATGTATCTCTGTGTCTATATGCATATATTGAGCTTTGTCTTTGTCTCTTTTTCTTGTTTGGTTGTATGAACATGTTCTGATTTATGTTATTTTATTTTAGTATTATTATTAAGATATCTGTTTTCTTTCTAGCAAGAGAGAGAAAGGTGTGGTTTCAGGTGGAAGGGGAGATGGAAAGGAACTGGCAGGAGTCGGGGAAAGGAAAACTGTAATAGGAATATAGTGCATAAAAAATTCTATTTTCAATAAAAGAAAAAAAGCTTTTAAAAGAAAAGAAAACAAAGAAGAGTTACATTGGTTATGGTGTAACTTTTATTTTTTTTATGTAATTGTCATCTCAGAGGCTTATTGGTGAATAAGTTCACCCTTTCTAGTACTTTCTGAAACATGGCTGTCTAGTTCAACTCAGCTGTTCTGGCTTCACCTCTCTAAGTTGACTGACTCAACCTGGCTGCTCTTATCTTCTCACTGATTTGCTCTGCTTGGCCTCAAAATAACTCTAGAACTTTGTCCAGATCTTTTGACTCCTTTTATTTCTATTGCTTCAACTGACTTTGCTGATCTTCACTAAGCTGCGTGAACTCAGAAATGAACTCAGCTCCATTGGACTACACTCAATCAGTTGACTGACTCCCAGCTCATATTCTTTCTCTCTCTCTCTCTCTCTCTCTCTCTCTCTCTCTCTCTCTCTCTCTCTCTCTCTCTCTCCCTCTTGTAAATAGCTTCTCTTTCCTGTGCTGTTCATGTTAATGTTGGGAGTAGCCTATCTCTGACTTATTCTGTCAAACTTTTCTCTGACTCATCACTTTGTCTGCTTGTCATTTAGACATCACTTGCACACAAATGGCTGCTTCATTCTACAAACTAATTTACCTTCATTGTTTGGGATTTAAAATATGTACTAAAAGTGTGTCTGTATTCCATCCAGCATTAATAGTGTGTGGTATGTCTGCATTCCAACTGGACCACACAGATCTTGATCTGTTTTTTTTTTTTTTTTTTTTTTTTTTTGAAACTTTCTTTACATTTCCAATGTTTCCCCCTTTCTAGGTCTCCTCTTTGGAAACCACCTATCCCCTCCCCCTCCCCCACCTCTATGAGGGAATTCCACCTTTTACGTGATCCCTTCTCAGAGGAGTCATGTTGCTGAATTAAAATTTCCCTACATGGTACCATAGCTAATACAAATAGAGAGAAAAATAAATGTATGTGAGGCATCCATGTGACATGTGATATGAACATGACATTTACTGATCTTTCAGTGTTATATCTTATATTTCAAGTACAAGCAAATTCTTTTGTGTCTCCAACTAGCTAAAATAATAACAATGTTTATAACATGAGCAAGAGAAAATGGCTGTTCTCTGTGCTCTGTTATAAACCTCATGCCTTTATACTGGTTGCAATAAGTTGGCTTCTATATTTTCACAGGAATCCTGTGAGGAAATGTTTTCTTGTAAGTTCTGATATGAACTCTTGACTAATATTGCACCAAAGTTGTTAAAATGGTTTGAACCCAGCTAACCAGCCTCAGAGGCTGTGTGCGTAAAAACTCTACTGCTTCTCATGCCAGTTGTCTTTTATAACACATCAACAAATATTAATAATGTCATCATATATCTATGTGTGTATGCTTATGTATGAAGAACACATACTTATATATGGATGCCATGTACAGCCTGGGACTGAGATCATTGTTGTCTTGTGATCAATTCTGTTATAAACTCAGTGCAATTTCCAAAGAATAACATTGGAATATGTCCCTCTTCTGTATTTTGTAGAATTACCTCCAAAATTATCCTCAGCGCACAGTTTACAAGGGCATGTATTGGACTCTTACTGACTGTAAATGCTACAAAATTTATACTTCTGAGACTAGTTATCTTTACAAAGCGCATTCTTCTCTTTTACTTACTATACTCTTAATTCTATTTTTAGATATAAAATAGCTCAAATACTTATCACAATTTCAAAATGTGATTCCTCTATTATTTTTAATTATTTTTATCTAAACAGGTGTAAACAGAAAGTGAGTCAGCCACTGCAATTATGTTAGTAAGTTTAAATATCTTTTTGCACATTTTAAATGAATTGTCCATCTCTACTTACAGGAAAAGAAACAAGTGCCCTCAATTCAACCAACTTAATTTCAAGCAATGTTTGCTATTACTCCTACCAATATAGGTGTGTGGTAGAATCATAAGAAACATTTACAGGGTACTAACCTGTCGGGCATAGAAATAAAACTAGAACTAAAGACATATCTATGCTATATTCACTTCAGGCCTAGTCATCCATGTTCACCCAGAAGTTTTTCTTTATTTGTTCATCTTCTTTTGTTTTGCAGATTTGTTCTGTTAAGTATAGCAGAGGTAAGCAGAAATATTTGTAAATAAATGGAAATATTTCTAATTCTAACCTCTGACTTATCTCATTTGACACCATGAAATGTTTTATTTTTCTCACACCAAAGTTTAAAGCAACCTCTTTTATCTCATTTTATGTTCTTGTAATTCATTAATAACATGCAGATATTCTTTTTCCTGATTTAACAAATCTCACCATCCTATCACTTCCATCAGTTTGCCCAGATACATTTATTCTTCCTCTTGGAATAACAGGTGTTATTCAACTAATCCAAGAAAATATTGCTTTCTTAGTCTTCTTAAATTTGTTCTTTCTTCTTGACCAGAATTGCTTTTTATGTTTTCTAGTTGTTAACATTCTTTGCAATGTCCTCCCTTGGCAGGAACAGAGAAGCTAAATATAAATGATATGTAGGTATGAACAAGTTCATTTATTTCAAAATCAGTAATGAAAGAGAGAATAAAACTGAAGTTTCTTCTTCTGGTGAAAAACTATTAAATTCATATAAACAGGAGTCTGTGCATGCAAGAAACCTCTAAATGTATGTTATACCTAGGAAAGCCAATAACAAAAATATTATAAGATAAACAAGTAGTTGATAATGTCTGTATCCTCTTATATCTCCTGGGGACTACTTATCACAGCATAAAATTTTCCTTTACAAAACATTTAGATTTCCTTAAGCCTACATCCTCAATATATAACTTCAAGAGAATATGTGATGAATTTCACCAGTCCCACACTTCATGTGACCATTACCACCACTGCCAAGAAAAAGTTGATTATATGATCATATGATATTACTGTGTCATAGTTTTTATTATGTTATTAAGGTGAACCAAATCAAAATGAAGGTAAATTATCTTCAGGAATTTTGCTCAATCATTTAATTCTTTATATTATTCCAACATGGGTGATCTCTAAGAGCTTTAGGCATGGTTGACAAAAAATGAGAGAGGAATAGTGAAAGACGGTGATGAGAAAAACTAAGCTCTGAAAAAGTTGGAACATAAAATTCTTTGTTACTTATAAAATTGTCTTACCTTATCTCCTAGACGTTCTTCTCAATTCTGAGTCCTTGATTAAATGCAATTCACTGAGCATTGTTGAATCAATTGATATAAAATCCTTTTCCATAGTCTTTTCAAAAGGGACTCTGCTTATATGTTTAGAACCTATTGCAGCTAGCTGCCATCAAAATGAACCAACTTAGTTAGCATTCCTACTGCATGGAGGAGCACCATCACTGAAAACAACATTGGCAGGGAACAGTTTATTTCATCTTACTCTTTCACATCACAGTCCATCACTGAGAAAGTCAGGATAAGGACTCAAGCAGGACAGGAATCTGGAGGCAGGAACTGTAAGAAACGCCATGGAAGAGCACCACTTATTAGGTTTCTCATTCTGTTTGTTCAGCCTACTTCATTATATCATGTGGAGCCACCTGACCAAGGGTGGCCCCACCCCACGTGGGATAAGCCTACCTACACCAATTATCAATCAAGAAAATGCACCACGATCTTGCCCACATGGCTATCTGCTTGGAGCATTTCTCCACTGATATTTCCTCTTTCAAAATGGCACAGTGTCAAACAAGAACTCAAATCTAGTGTTCGGCTTTTTAGTGTAAACAGTAGTCTCTTATTAGTATTGTTAAAGCAGCCAAATTACAGTTTACTTTTATACATTACTGGTATCAGTGGCTTTAAACTGCTCAAGATCATTTTCCATTATCAAATAAACATTCTGTGTATTACTAGAAAAATATAAACATGATCTTCTAATTTAACTTTTCAATAGCTAGTGCTACAATTTATTGCAAATGCCACTTGTCTAGAATATTTATGCCAGGACAAGATGTAATTTCAACTGCTCTTATATTGATCGTTATGTTTTTTCTCTTTACTTTGAAAAATTATCCATTTTTGAAATCTTTTCTTTCTCCATTGCAAAATGTGCCATGATTACTGCTCAGAATATTTTAAAGGAGGTGAAGATAGTTTCATTATTACTGTTCAGTTATACCAATTATGAATCCAAATAGTTTGTGCCATTTCTTTTAAACTGGACCATTTACATGGATACTTTACTTTGACAGGGAATACTATCCATCCTAAACAATAAGCTTACTTTTCATATTTGTAAATAATTGGATTAATTATCTTCTAGTAAGTTTTATAAACTAAATTTCACGCAAATAAAGTTTCAAGTAGTAGTATCTGAAGTCTAACATGTAAACATCTGTATTTTAACTTTCTTCTTTTTTTATTTTTGTTTTGTTTTGTTTTGTGTTTTTGGGGTTTTTTTTGTTTTGTTTTGTTTTTTTTTCGGGTTTCTCTGTGTAGCCCTGGCTGTTCTGGAACTCACTCTGTAGACCAGGCTGGCCGCGAACTCAGAAATCCACCTGCCTCTGCCTCCCAAGTGCTGGGATTAAAGGCATGCGCCAGCACTGCCTGGCCTTTCTTCTTTCTTATATCACCATTCTTATCTGCTAATATCTGTCTTAGATGAACAGTAACCTTATTGGCTCATACATTTTTTTAATCTGAAAAAAATCCCTTGCTAAATCACAGAGGCTTATATGAAAGAACTCTTTTTCTCATTCATCTCAGAAAATTTCTTTTGTAAACAGTGGAATACTGGAATTGAGGGCCATCCATTCAAATTTCATAGCTCATCCTTTGCCAAACTATACTATACATTTCACCTTCAGTGGCTTCACTAGGGAGTTCAATCGTTACCCTGCTCACTGTCTTGTCTAGATTTACAAGTAGTTCTGTGGTACAAATATTAAACGTCCCATGAAAAAATTGGTGTGTCAAAGAATTGGTCTATAATGAAAAGTTATGGACACTTTAGGATATGTAAAAACTAATGCAGAGGCTAGTTGGAAGTTTCCTCTGTTGGTGCGTTTATATGAAGATCCTGGTACCTCTCCTTTACACTGTCTTAAAATGATGTTTCTCTAGTCACATTGTCTATTGTTGCTGGTTTCATCATCATAACTGACAGGTATGTAACAATTTTGTCAAGGTTCCTCTCTTGTTCTACTCAATCTCTTCCCATTTTCATTGACTGGGATATTGAATTCTTAGATCTATATGATGTTTTTAATACAAACTTCTGTGTTCTCTGTATAAAGTTCCCTGTACATATTTTTAATTATTTCTTTTGTTTTTTATGTAATAATTGCATAATTCCCCCTCCATTTTCTTCACCTCTCTTCAAACACTCCCATATATGCCTACTTACTTTCTTCTGCACAGTCTGTATAATGCTACTTCCATATATATATTTTCAGTGATGAACACTTAGTACTGAATAATCGATTGGTGTGCTCCTCCCTGGGGAAGGCTATTATTCCTGCTCTTGGCATTCCTTAGTTGGCTATAGTTTTGTGTTATTTTGTTGTTGTTGTTGTTGCTTTTTCTGTGTATGGGTATGTGTGTGTGGGGGGGAGGGTGTAGTTGTGGGTTTGAGTAGTCATGGTCTTTTCTCCATGCACTTTAGCATGTTGATTGTTGCCCTTGTTCAGTTCATGGTTAGGCAGCCATGGTGGTAAGAGTATATAAGTGTAGCTTTGAATACATCTTTTAAAAACCTGTACTAGAATGTCGATTTCCATTTACATGGGTATGGTTATGCATTTTAGGATGGTTGCTGTCTTGAGTGGTTTGCGTTCTTCAACAAATGCTCCTGATAAACCTTTTGTACTCTCAGTACAAACTTGTATGTAAACTTGGGGCACTGATGACGGTCAGTTAGAATAAGAAAGGAATGTCCTATAAACCAAGATATTAGTGTTTATATTTATAGTGAGAACTGAGAGATTTATTTACAGTGAGCGATGAGAAATTACCCTAACTTTACAGAACTCTTTTAATAACTGGTACAAAAGTGAGAAAGTGACTGTAGCTTGCTGAAAATGAAGGGAAGCATGTGTAAAAACAGGAAATTTTTACCAGCAGTGGATGATTGTTTGCACGAGGCACCAGACCTCATTGTCTCATCAAGAAACTTAAGCCTCCTTATGGTGTCAGCAATATGTTCTTCCTCCAGGGCTATTAAGTTAGTCTTGGAGTTTAATAGGGGATCTTTAAACTCATCGCAGAGCATTTGTTTCAGCCTTAAAACTCATATATTCATTAATTAATCAATTCAAAAATATTTATTAGGCAGAGATAATGTGCTAAGCACTGCGCAAATCAACTAAGACATCACATTAACATTTAAAAGGTACTACCTAAGAGATTTCATGTATAGAACCACTCAGAATCTAGCGACATAGTTATCCTAAGAGAGCGGATCATACAAACAAAGCATTACAATTGTCTTCATTACTCTAAAGAGATATTAACTGGTGTTATGTGATTGCCGTACAAAAGACCCATATTTCCATGAGAAGTTAGAGAAAACATTCCTGTGGAAGTGGCTTTCAGGCTGACACTTGGAAAATGAAGATCTGAATACTACTTAGCACTGATGAAGGAGGCTTTGGCACCATCCTGCTTTCCAGACACAAAGTTAGAAGTGTCACTGGAAGCCAGAACTTTGAGAGAACACCCAAGAGAAATAGAAAAAATACTGTGTAAGCAAGAAATAGCCTGAAACTTAATGAGTGGCTTGGGAAGTAATCAATGAAAAGAGGGAAGGACTTAGTAGATGGGGTTTTCTTGTTGATTTACAGATTGTAGAATTGCTAAGAAGATTAATGAACGCTTATGGAAGGGTTTTGACAGGAATAGGAAACAGCACTTTGAAATGATCACTTTGTCTGCTGTGAAAAAAACAATAATATGGGGTCAAGACTGAGGAGAAATTGTTATTACAACAATTCAGGAAGAAAATACTATGGCTTGTACTAGATGCAGAGAAATAATTATGTAAATAGATTTAGGATAAAGACACTGTAGAAAACTATCCCAGTTATAGACTTCAGACACAGCAATTGCTGCATTGAATACTCTAAAGATGGCTATACATTTTCATTATGAAGTATCTGCCTTATGTATCTGGTAATTTTCTGTATGATGGTGTTTTATCTAGAAGTTGATAATTCTGTTATATCAGCAGCCTTATCCACCTGTGAACCATGTGAACTACAATATAACTAGTATGGCAACATATGCCCAAGAGTGCAATACTAATACGAATGTTCTGCTATTTCTTAACTGCGTTCTGGTTGGACTTAAAGTTCACTCCACAAAAGAAAACATATTGATGGTACTACAAACACGACTAAGAAACCTTGGTCAGGATTCCCAGGCCCATAATTATACTTATTACTGCGATTTTGCTAAATGGGCATAATACCACACTGACTTCCTACTTCAAATCTCTATACCCATGGATAAATATAGTTATTCAGACCCCAGCAAAGACTATTATTTTCACAGAGGATGATGTTTAATGCAGAAACTCACAAAAAGTGAATATGCAAAGAATAAATGACTATGGAATACTCAGTAAAGAAAGGGTCATCTTCATCACAGTCCCCTCTCCAAGGGTCAGGGACCACTCCAGAAGAGGAAGTAGGAAGATTGTGAGATCTAGAGATTGGGAAGGATGAGAAAAATTACCCAGCATCTCCCTGAGCTGATGTACTCCTGAACTCAGGAGCTACGGTCACCTAAAGTAAGAGCTCAGACGGTCAAAATTCTAGAATTATGAAGAAAAATAAACCTCAGACCTAACTAAGAAGATATAGGTGCTATGGGAGACTGATGGTTTCTGGGGAGGAGAAAATCAGTTCTCTATAAGATTTTGCCTCCTTGTAGTTTGTCCATGCTCAAGCAGTTCGCTGCATAGCCAGAAGTATGTGGGCAACACTATTTGGAGTTGGTAGACTATTTCAAAAGAGGTTGAGTGTCTAGGAGTTGGGAGAATGTGGGAGGACTGAAGGGAATAAGGTAAGGTTATTATCAAAATACATTGTATAACTTTCAACAAATTAATGAAATATTTTAAAAATAACAGTTTTGTTGATGTTAGTGGAATATTTGAAGGACGAAAACAGGGACAGCAAGCTGGAGAGCTTAAGGAAATCCTACCTATACTGTAGAATTGTCATGATCTCCATTAATCTAACTTAGCAGCACTTTAATCACATTCAGAGAATATATAAAGATGGCAATAAAATCAAGTTCAAGGCAGTACGATCAAGTTCAGGTTATCAGAACATCTCACTATAAAATAGGCAGTGCCATTTTAAAATGTAATTGCATGTGATGCTTTTGTTCTTAGTAGAAGGAGTGCTTAATAATTTTAGATGTTATTTGAATAAGTCAGCAACTTTCTAAATTGGGAGGCCTTTTAAAAATCTACAGAAGTCTGGATAATTACAACCGAGTCACTAAGTGATTCTCCTGGTAAGAGCTTTTAAATGTAACCCACACACCTATGGTCACTTGATTTTCGACAAAGGAACTAAAACCACCCAGTAGAAAAAAGACAATATTTTCAACAAATGGTGCTGGTTCAACTGGCGGTCTACATGCAGAGGAATGAGAATTGATCCATTCCTACCTCCCTGTACAAAGCTCAAGTCCAAGTGGATCAAGGACCTCCACATAAAACCAGATACACTGAATCTAATAGAAGAGAAAGTGGGGAAAGGCCTCAAACACATGAACACAGGGGGAAAGTTCCTGAACAGAACACCAACGGCTTATGCTCTAAGATCAAGAATCTACAAATGGGACCTCATAAAATTGCAAAGCTTCTGAAAGGCAAAGGACACTGTCAATAGGACAAAACAGCAACCAACAGATTGGGAAAAGATCTTTACCAATCCTACGTCTGATAGAGGGCTAATATCCAACATATACAAAGAACTCAAGAAGTTAGACTCCAGAAAAACAAATAACCCTACCAAAAAATGGGGAACAGAGCTAAACAGAGAATTCTCAACTGAGGAAATTCGCAGGGCACCTAAAGAAATGCTCAACATCCTTAGTCATCAGGGAAATGCAAATCAAAACAAGTCTGAGATTCCACCTCACACCAGTCAGAATGGTTAAGATCAAAAACTCAGGTGACAGCAGATGCTGGTGAGGATGTGGAG
>CM052704.1:52147919-52171163 GCA_028551405.1 Uromys caudimaculatus
TGGATACAGAAAATGTGGTATATTTACACAATGGAGTACTACTCAGCTATTAAAAACAAAGACTAAATGAAATTTGCAGGAAAATGGATAGAACTTGAAAATATCATCCTGAGCAAGGTAACTCAGTCACAAAAGAACAAACATGTTATGTACTCACTGATAAGTGGATATTACCCCGAAAGTTCAGAATATCCAAGTTTCACTTTACAGTAACCACTGGACTGAGAATGACGTCACAGATGGAGGAATTGGAGAAGGGACTGAAGGATCTGAGGGAGTCTGCAGCCCCATGGAGGGAGCAACAGTGTCATCTGGCCTGACACTCCTGGAGGCTGAACCACCAACCAAAGAATATACATCGAGGGACCCATGGTTCAGACCACATATGTGGCAGAGGAGGGCCTTGTTGGCCATCAGGGGGAGAAGAGGCCCCAGTAAAGGGGAATGTCAAGGTGGGAATACAGGAGCGGGTGGGCGGGTGGGTGGGAGGTGGAATTCCCTCATAGAGGTAGGGGAGGGGGAGGGGATAGGTGGTTTCCAAAGAGGAGACCTAGATAGGGGGAAACACTGTAAATGTAAATAAAGTATCAAAAAATAAATATAAATATAAATATAAATATAAATAAATAAATAAATAAATAAATAAATAAATAAATAAATAAAGTTTTCCTCTAAATAATATCCAGACTTTTCTGTTGTTGTATACAAATAATAGTTGACTTTGGTTGAGGAGGTTTTGATCAGAATGTCATGTAAAGGGCAGGCTTGGCATGAGTATGTGTATGGTACTTGGTGTTAGAAGCTTCTTGCTCAGGCATGGTTTGAGATTTCTCACTAGAATTAAGAAAAAATAAGTACAAAGGCAATACTGGTGAAGAGAAAAGGTTATCTAGCCAAGAAGACTTAGGCATTGGTGTCATGGACAGCTGTGGTAAAGGCATTCAGAACAGAGACTGTAGAGTTATTCTTCTTAAATTAAGAAAGAAACCTCTACAAGCTTATTCAGGGGGTGTCTGGCGTACATATATTATTGAGGCATCTTCCCTATTTGCACCATATTGAAATTATGAAAAAATAAATTTATAAATACCAAACTGTAATGCTTGATTTGGTACAGAGAAAGCAAAGCAGCATTGGCCACTATTTAAAAGAACACCATCAAAATTAAATACCCTCTTTAAAGGAAGGAATGGGGAGGTTGATATCACCAACACGCTTCTCTGACATTCATTTATCCACAGGAGGTCACTCTTCATTGCCATTTTGTCTGTCCCCTGGGGCTGCAGTTAAAGAACAAAATCTTCTAATGGGATTCATGTTTGGTTCTGCCATGCTAGTCCTAAATGAAAACATTCATTTTCTTAATAGCATTCTCTTGTTTGTGAATGTTTTAAGCATCATTTGTTATGCCTACTGCTTAGCATGTGAGGTTTTCAGAAAAATAACATATAAACAGATCGAATAAATCAAAGATGTATGTGGGAGTCAACCGAGTGTACCGCATTTACTGTATTACCACAAACAGGAGTAAGTGAAATCAGTTCCAGTATTCTCTGTACTATTCAGTTAAAGCCTTTTGAAAATGATTGAGCCTGAGGACCTGTGTCTTCACCAGGGAATTATTTGAATGCAAGATATACAGTGCCTCATGATGCCAGTGCTCAGAAAAATGTAATTAATGTCAGGAGGATTATTCTACCATTTGAAGGAGACTTTATTCATTTGTTTGAATTCCTTCCACCAATTGACATGCATCCACCATCCACCTTCCATCTTAGGAATAGAAGGGTAACATATTTTATAATGTATTAATATCCCTGCAGTGGGCTTTCCATTTTCAAATGCAATATGATACCCTCACTGTTTTATTGACCCTCCTTGATAGACCAAGAACATATAAATTGAATGTATCCCATTATACAACTTTCCTCAGAAAATTTTATCATTGACATAAAATCCAGGTGCATGCTGACACTTGTAAAACCACATAATTGGCAAGAGCTGGGTCATTTGATTATGTCCAATACTGAGAAGAATTCCACAGCATTGTCATAAGATTCTTACCCCCTGCACTGTAACTGCTCCTATTTTATTAGGTGAACCTGAGTTCACAATTTCAGTAAATCACACAAGATTTAAAATTTCTACCATTCTTTCATAAGAAATAAAGAGATAACAATCTCTCGCTTTTATTCACAAGTCTTTATATTCTCTTTGAGTTAGAAGAAATAGTTTAAGATTAGTAAATATGGTAAAGAACATAAAAATTAAATATTAAAGTACAGTGGACTTTTTTCAGAATAGAATTATACTAAAGATATTTGATATTAATAAAGATTAACTAATTTTGATAACATCATCACTCTCAAAACATCTAATTTTATTTCTCTAAAGAGGACAGAGCTGAAAATGGACTGAACATTCAGAAGCATGTTATTCAAGATTCTTGACATTCAACTTCTATTGTGTCCCTAAAATAGCGTGTCTAGTGATTGTGCCTTGAGATTGCAAAATCGTAGCTTCTTTCCTCTACAACCCTGGTTCTCAACCTTCTTCATGCTGCAGCTCTTTAATAAAATATAGTTGTGCTGACCCCAACCATACAATTATTTTTATTACTACTTCATAACTGTAATTTTGCCACTGCTATGAATCATAATATAAATCTCTAGTTTCCCATGGTGCTAGGCAACTACTGTGAAAAGGATCATTAGATCCTCAAAAGGATTGTGCCTCAGGATTGAGAATCAGTAATCTACATAGATACATTTTACATTTCTTTGCTTGCATGTAAGCCCTTCTCAGGAGAGTACCAATATGCCTTATCAATTTTATTTCAACCATTCCTTGGAACTAATTAAACATTTTTCACTTTCCTAACATACCTTGCCTTACATATTTCTTTGCCTTTGTCTAATATGTATAGATGACAGCACAATCTTGGCTCCTTACACTGAAGCGTCTTACATTTTGAGGTAAGATTAAATACAGGCTAGAGAATGATGAGGAAGCCATAAGCTTAGCATACAGTCACAAAGAAGTCTGATGTATCACAGAGAGATTTTTCTCCATCTGAACCTACATTGAAATGCGTTCTTGATAGTAATGACAAGGATAATCATATCTTAATAGCGATCATTTAGTGAGCACTTAACATGGAGCAGCCATTAACTTAAATGTTTCACATCCATTATTGTTTCTTTATATTCTTACCTTTAAGCAAAGCCAAGGTGAACTTATAATGTTCCCACCCAGTCCTGAAGTTGTCATATTTCAATAAAGCTGACCATTATTTATTGAGTTCTTCAAGGTCTAAAACCTTTTGAAGTTTCTTTGCTTTGTAGTCATATGCACTCAATAATTGCAAACCTTGTTGCTTCTAGTTTCGACGTATGTTCCACGGCTACTTCCTCCTATTCTTACTTTAAGCCAGGCAAAGAAAAAATATACTAAAAAGATATACTATTCTAGATTTGCTTGTAGAAATCAACAGCATTTTAAAAATGTTGCAGTCTAAATAATTTTCAGTGTATAGCTACCAGTATTGTCTTATGGTTATTTCTCAGTTTTTAAAATATTACCTATTAACATAAGTTATTAACATATAATAGAGAATATTGATAAATTAAAAAATCATTTCTTAACCACCATAACCATTCTTCTGTAAATCTAGATTTATTACAAAGAAAATTATTTATAACCTACCTTATTCTTGAGTTACATTCTTGGCCTTTCTTTAGTCTACTTCAAAGTTTACAAACTGATTATTTAATTATATAAAAATAGGAATGACAACTGAGAGATCATTCAGTAATAAAGAGCATATATGGCTCTTTCAGAAGACCTGAGTTCAATTCTCATCACCTATATTCAGTGGTTCACAACTGCCTGTTATTACAGCTTCAGGAGATACAGCTTCTGGATTTCATGGGTATCCACACTCAAATATGTATATACCCATATCCAGAATCATATGTGTATGCATACACACACACACACACACACACACACAAACACACACACACACACACACACACATACACACAGAGCGATCGAAGGTAGTAGAAGATAGATAGATAGATGATAAATAGATAAATCAAAATCTTTACAAATAGCCAATAAATAGGGGAATTAATTTAAAAATTAAGACATAATCAAAAGTTAAAAAGAACATAGCAAAGATTGTTTTTAAGAGTTCCCCTGGGTCTGAAGGGATAGAGTACATGCTGCTGCTGGTCCTCAGTGTGTTGAATTCATCAGTTAATCAGAAAGAAGCAGTGTCCACCAGCTTCACATATATCCCACTCATGGTTTTGGCACAATCGATGCCTCAAATAATTCATGAAACAGATACATACCAAAACTGTTATAGCTTTCATAGAATATATAGCAATTATTTTTAATGAACAGTTTGGGAAACGTAAATATATAAGAGAGTTAAATTTATATGTATTCAGACATTACAGTTTAGATTGATTTCAAATTTAACAAAATGATTTTCAAGACACAGTTTTAATATCTGTACCACACGAACATATTAAATAACAAAGAACCCACGTCATTTTGATATTAGTACTTAGAATGAAGTTCAACTTTTAGAAATGTCTAAAAGAAACCCTCAAAGAGGTTTTTAGTATATTCGTGAATGCACAAGGACAATAACCTAATTAGTTTCTAACACATCAATGTCTATGACATAAAATTCTAGGTGAAAACATAAAATATTGCTCATTTAATACTCAAATATACTTATATTTTCCTATTCCCCAATTTCTGTCTACTTCCATTAGTTTTATGATTTTTTTCATTGAAATACTCCATCACCCAGGAGCTTCCCTGGGAGCTCCCCATGGGGCATATCATTATTCTAAAACATATTAAAATGATTTTCAGTTACTATTTGAATATGACAGACTAATTTTAAATTATTCAACAAATCATGTGTTTCTGTTTGTGATACTTAAGATTTATGTGAGGGATATTAAAGCTCTGAGGGAAAAAAAAATAATCATACATAATCCAGATGAGTGAACAAACTATTCCTTAAATCCTTCCTCCTTATAATTCTTTCAATAAGAAAGATCAAACACAACTTCCAATAGTGCCTGGCTCAGGTATGGCCATTGAGAAATATATGAACTCTTAAACCAGTATTCTCTTATTATACTTGCTTAAACACTTACCTTTAAAATTTGTTTTTAAATATCATGTAAACTAACAGATCATGAGTATAACAAATGTGTTTATGTCTGTTATGGCAATATAATCTAAATGTTTCCAAATGTAAGGAGGTCTGAGATTTTGCCATGTTAGGAAAAAAAAGACTTTTCTATGAGGTCATTGACCCAGTTATATTGATACATTTACTCTAATGTCTTCCAGAGCTAGGATTGACAGGGACACACCAGCAGAATGTTCACTAACAAATGCCAGCTAGTCTCAACGAGTATTTTCATTCTCTTCTTTTTATGGAAAGAAGCATTGAGTCATGAAATTTAGTTTTTTCTCACATTATGAAGATAGTTAAGAATTGGAACTGTTAAAAACTTTTAAAGAATTTTTAAGCCATATTTTGCTGAGTCTACTCATTTTAATTTTAGGATAAGGCTGTATGTGCAGTTTAGTAATAGAGCTTTTTCTACACATGCTTGAGGCACAGAGTCCCACCCTCAAAACTGGAAACAAACAAATTAACGTCAAGTGCATCAGTACTGAAGTACTGAGGAACTTTAGTCTCCTAAATCCTGTTTTCATGGTAGTGTTTATTATGCCGTGACACACTATCTGTGATTAGCTGTGGGATCTTCTTTCAATGAAGACTTGTTTCTTTATTCTAGCTTCAGCCACAAAGGACAAAGGGATGACACTATATATACTACTGTGGTGTTGCTACCTGATAATAGCAAGAAAGAAAAGAGATGCCATCCTTCAAATAATCACTTAAATGTTAATAGATATTCAAAATTTATTTTTCTCTTTTCATTAGTCTTATTTCATTTTCTTTTATTATTGAATATGGATACATTGCATTTCGATCACAGTTTCTCGTTCCCATTTCCTTCCAGATCCTCCCTACCTCCACACCCTTTCAAATCTATCCCTACTTTCTCTCTCTTTTTAGAAAAAAAAAATAAACAAATGCAACATGCAAACTAGAATAAAATAACATTAAAAATGAAAAATCAGCTCCTTCAGTCCCTTCTCCAACTCCTCTATCCAGGACCCCAGGGAAACACACGCACTACATGTGTGCATCCACATACACATAAACAAAACCTGGAAACACTCGATTGTGTGTTTCATAACATATAACAAAATTTTCCTGACATATAACAAAAAGAGTAGTGTGGGGTTACAAAGAAGCCAAAATAAGGCAATATGAGACAAAAATTCTACAAAATCACCATTGAGTTCATTTTGTGTTGGCTATTTGCTGCTGAGCATGAGTCCTGTTTTTAAGAGTGGTTTATGTACATTATTGGGGAAAACTAATCTTTCCTTAGAATTGTAGATAGCTTCTTGGCTAGGAATGGGAGATCAACTAATGTCAGGCATGGGTTCCCTCTTAAGGAGTTGGCCTTAAATTCAATCAGAGAGCGGTTAGTTATCTCTTCTATACATGTGCCACTATTGCACTTGTGCATTTGCAGAAAGTCATCATTATAAAGTACTGGATTCATCGCTGATTTGTTGTTTAACATTCTCTTCTGGTAGGGTGCAGTACACCTTCCAGTACCATGAACCCTGGTCAGCAGGCATGAAGAATCTAGTTAGCAATCAGCTGGACTTTTTGTTTAATGAGGTATGGAAGTGTTGTCTTCAGTAATAAGACCTTACCATCAGTTTGAAAACAACAACCAAGAGCTTTGGCAATAGTCGGTGTTGTTTGGGGATTTCCATCAGATGCCCTTGGCCAACAACTCAGTTAGATGTAACCCATTCCTGATACTGGAACTTTCACTTGCTGTCAAAAGATGTCTACTTGTCATGTTGTCTACCCTGATACTTGATAACTCTATTTAGATTTCTTTCATATACATATATAGGTTTTAAAGATTCTACAGAAGTTGATTTCCATATGACCCCACAAATGGCCTTTAGTATTTGGTTTAATTACTCTTTTATTGCTCTGAAGAGGCATCATGACTAAGGCAATTCATCAAAGAAAACATTTAATTAGAGGCTTGCTTACAGTTCTAGAGAGTTAATCCATGACCATCATTGTGGGAAGCAGACAGGCATGGTGCTGGAGCAGTAGCTAAAAGTTTTACATCCTACTCTGCTAGCAGCAGGCAGATAGATAGATAGATAGATAGATAGATAGATAGATAGATAGATAGATAGATGGATTTATACATACATACATACATACATACATACATACATACATACATACATACACAGACATAGAGCATGGTTTTGAAACCTCAAAACCCCCTCTCAGCCTCATCCATCAAGTTCACACCTCCTACACTTCCCACTGACTGACTTCCACTGACTGGGGAGCTTGCATTCAAAATCACTAGCTTCCTGGAGGCCCAATCTCATTTAGAACAGCACAGTGTTCTTTGTCCTTACCCACATTCTCCCCTCCCCCCAGCATGCTCCTCTCCATTTAATCCGCCCGTTTAAGTCTGCCCCCTGTTTCGCCATAACTATACATTATATTTTTTTCTTCCTTAGAAGACACCCTCCACCACCTAGTCCTTTACACTAACTAACTTGTGTTGTTATAACGATTGTCCTATTCCTATTAAAGTCTTAAAAGCAACATTCAGATATAAGAGAATACACAGCATGTTTTTCTTTTTGGGTCTGGATTACCTCACTTAGGATAAATATTTGCCTGCCTCCATCTTGCAAGTTTCATAATTTTTTAATAGTCATCCATTGTTTAAATTGGAATTCATCTGTTGATAGACATCTAGAAGCTTTTTTTTTCTGTATGTTTTGAAAGGATTCATTTTTACTAATTTTTGTTACTGTTTCTTTTTGTAGATAAAACAGTCTTCTACTTAGCATAATGTCAGTTCATTAAAATAAGAATCATAATGGAAGCATGATATGCTGTCTCCTGAGAGGCTCAGGCAGAGCCTGACAAATGCAGAGCTGGATGCTCTCAGCCAACCATTTGAACTGAGCGTGGGGTCCAGGATGGAGGAGTTGGAGAAGGGACTGAAGGAGCTGAGAGGATTTGCAGCCCCATGGAGGGAGTACCAGTGTCAACTGGCCAAATCCCCAAGTCCTCCCAGAGACTGGACCACCAACCAAAGAGTACACATGGAGGGACCCATGGTTCGGACCACATATGTGGCAGAGGAGGGCCTTGTTGGCCATCAGGGGGAGGAGAGACCCTTGGACCTGAGGGTGTCAGAGGCCCCAGTGTAGGGGAATGCTAGGGAGGGAAAACGGGAGTGGGTGGGTGGGGGAGCATCCTCATAGAGGCAGGGCGAGAAGGAATGGAATAGAGGGGTTCCAAGGAGGAAAACATTTGAAATGTATGTAAAGTAAATATCCAAAAATAAGAATCATACTATGATGGAAAGCATTCAACTACTGTAAACAATCTCTGAACTATAAACAATCAAAACCACATACTTTAATGCAACATATACTTAAACTGATCCCTAACTTTCATTGGGATCAATACTTCATAACCTGTGATTAAAACTTTGTTAGCATCTCGAATGTATGGGAATGAAACCTTTCACTGGAACTTCCTTTCAACCTATCAATACTCTAACGCCTACGTAAAACCATTTATAAATTTTCAAATTAAATTACTATGCTTTGAAGTAGGTTAAAATATAAAATCTATAGATACCTTTTATAAGTTGCAAGTTAACATTTTATATACTGCTGTAGCATTTTTATTAATGGAAATATTAAAGACATTGTAAAATATTGATGTGTACATTTACATATGCATATATTTTATATTCAAATATTAATATATTTTAATATCAATAAAGATCATGTTATTGAGATTTTAATATTATTTTACTTTCATTTTATTCTAGTCTACTCCATAAGTGAAGAATTTATTATCTACATATTCCTGATTCTATTTATGGTGCTTTTGTATAACAAATTTGTAATTGTTTTAACACAGGTTCTAAATTTTTCAATGCCTTTGGCACAATTTCTAAAATAATGAAAATACATGTTCAATGCAATTAAAGGTATTGAACAGTTTAGAATTATTAAACATGATATGGAACTATCTGACATTTGTATGTTTCTGCTAAAAGTTTTCTTACTTTAGAAAATACAACTAAAGTGTAGAAACATGGTGAAAAAGAATATTCTGAAGATGCTCATATCTAAACATAACTAAAATCTTGCTTCAAAAGAATACCAGAAGTTTATATTTTAACAAACAGATACGTTTTCTACATCTTCCTTAAATGTCTCTTATTTATAAAATATCACTGTCTGCTAAACAGTACATAATAATAACCCTTTGTAAAATAGGATAGAACATAACTGTAGTCTTTCAACATCAAGATTTCAAGAAGTGTAGAGATGACATATCTTCTTTTAAGGCCTCATGTTACCTCAGAATGAAGCTGAGATCAGACAGGTGCTAACATTTGTATATTTCAAAATATATTTCAGGTATTCATATGTATGATTTTATTGATATGATACTTTTGTCTAATTGTACCTTACCTATGCCACAGCAGATGAGAAATTGAAATAAAGTAAGAGACAAAATCTATCTTGTCATTACAAGTGTGAGACTTCACGTTTTTGCCATGTATTCAACAGGTAAAATAACTGAATTGACATCTACCTCAAGGCACATGGTTTATGTAGTGTGTGTGTGTGTGTGTGTATGTGTGTGTGTGTGTGTGTGTATGTGTGTGTGTGTGTTCCTGCTAATTTCACTCCAATGTTTGACTGCATTGATATGGTAGAATTCTCAATGAGATGAGATTATAGAGATTGTAAATCCACAGAGCCTACCAGATCATGGTTCTTACTTGTAAGAATTTAAACAATAGAAAAAAAGGTTTACAAATACCAAGATGGGTATTAAGTTTTGTATTGAGACATTTTGCACGCTTCTGTTTCATTGGCTGTGCAAATCTGTTTCTCTCTGTTTAACCATGGGACTCATTTCGGAACTCCAAAAACAAACACATTTAAAGTTGTGGATCTCTCTGTTCCTCTTGCAAATGTGACCACAATGAATATATCTTATTTTCCTGGTTACCATGATTAATATACAAACTCTTCAAATATTTGCCTTCATTATCTGGAATAGTCATGTTTCTTATATTTTCTGCATGGTATATTGCAGACATTTAAGGAGGAATACCTTCTAAGTAAATATTAGTAATTAAGTCTTGTTACTCAAATGAACTTTGGGATGGGGTTCATGAAAAAGTTGTGTTAAACTGACCCAAAAATAAATTAAGTCAATACAGGAAAAATGGCTAAATCCATTGCTTTTACAGGCAATGCAAATTGGACTTAGTGATTTTTTTCATAAAAAAAAAAAAGAAGACATGAAGTTGGGAGAGCATATTGATATTGTAGAATCAGAAGAAGTACAGGGTAATAATGGTGAATAGATGTTATTAAATAGATTATAAATATATATATGAAATTGCCAAAGAATAGAAATGATAGACATATAAAATGATTTAAAAACATAGTAGTTCATTTTATATATTTAGAAAATGAAATAAATTAAATTATTTAATCTGCATTAGTATGTTTCTCCAGTAATATTTTTACATTAGAACTTATTTTAATTACAGTTAGTTTGGAATCAAGTTAAATTGCATGTCAATGAATATATGAACAGATGGTAATTGAAATGGATTAGAACCAAGTGAAAATACACAGTAACTTCTTGTGGATTTAAACTCTCCAAAATTAGGTTCTCAAGAGGTTAATATAAAAATCTACTTCAAACTTAGTCTACTAAACCTAGATTAAATGCTTGTCAAAGAAAGACATTTTCATTTCCCCTCTGCTTCCATTAGTCTTTTTGTTGAAATGGGTATTGTGAAGATAAAAGGAGAGATTTATGAACTTGATTTTTTTCCATGTACTAATGGCAGTTCATCAAAATTAACATAGTCTATGCTTGCTTTAAAAGACCTGTCTAGTGTATTAAAAATAGAGCTTCAAACTTCCATTTTGGTTTCAAAACCAAGAAAGAACTCAAATAGGATAAAAATACTATATAAATTACTGTTTCTGTAGATCATACAGTAGTTTATCCAAATACCACTTCATTACAGACTATGGTTATTAATTTATACATTTACATATTACTTTTATAATATGTAAATATCAAATCTCAAGAATATGTTGAATCTTTTTATCAGAATTCTGTTGAAAAGGAGAGAGAGAGAGAATTCCACATGGGGTGACCTTTTCCATAGTGGGAAGTGTGGACAGCTTGTAGCATAAATCTAACATTATCAATTGAAGGTCAATTAAGTCAGTATTTTAGATGCTATGCCAAAGGCAATGGGCATTGTAGAGTATGCTGAGCAAAGTCCAAGCCTGCAGCACTTGGCTCTGTATTCTCAGATGCATGCTGATGCTCTTTGGTCACCTGTGACTTCACTATATTATAGGTGTTGATTTTTCTCACCAAATGCAAATGACTTCTTCATAGAGAGAACAGGCTGAATTATTTTCTTAATTTAGAGAAGAAGGGAGGGACCCAGATGTTCGACCATTAAGTCCTGGACTCTCATCAAACACTGGTTTCACCTCAGGACCCTCTGTGTTCACTGAACAGGCCTTTAGTGCCAAGAAATGTGAGGATGTCCTTGGAGCCTGGCAATGGTGTAGGGCCATCAGAAGGAACCAGCTGGAGAAGGAGCTTTCATTCATTCCCCTACAGTTGGACAATACTTTCCTTTCAAATCTATTTTTAGAAGCCAGGTTTGCCCTCCTTTGGTAAGGGAAGTTTAGTTCTGGTATGAAAACTTGCTAGAGTCATCGTGCTAGTCCTTCAATCAATTTAGCCAGTATGGGCCTTAACAGAAGTGAGTGGTATTTAAGGAAGTCTTCTTTTTAATAATGCTTATTATTTAATTATGTTTAAAGATACGAGTTGGATCAAATTATGAATTTTTATAATGTCCCTGTGACAATATTTCTGTGAGCTTTACTATGAGTCTTGTTTTCTATTAAAGTTTTAAAGCCATTTGAATTACAACATGCAACGGAAAGGAAACACAGTTGCTCAGAAATATGCATATTATTTTCAGGAGCAAAAATCACCAGAAATGATAAATGTGCTAATCATCACCTTGGCACCAAGAGTGACTTCTATTCACACCAATTTTGATGTGAAAACTTCCTCTTTGATGAGGATGGAAGAACATATTAAAAATCGTTGCTCCTACCTATGGCTGTACTTGTTATTAAACATTTAAATAATGGTAGTAGTAATTGGTTTCTAAACATGAAACTGTATATGTGTTGTAAACTTCTTTTTAAGTCTCTTATAACTTCACAATTTCAGTCTTTCTTTGTATCTAGATGAATTTCTAAAAGTCACTCCAATTAAAAGGGTTATTAAAATTGTTTAAACCTCTAAAATGTATCTGGGTGAACTATAGAAGAAGTAGAATATAGCATGTGTTTTCCACTTGACTTACATGGCATACAGATAAGAAATAAATCCCTTCATTGTGAATATTTAGTTAAAATGATTAGCCATTTGACTGAGATTTCCTCTTATGATTTATATACCAAAATGCAACAAAATGAGAGGTAACAAAAAAAGAAAGGAAGAAAAAGAAAAGCTTTTAAATTCAGAGATCTTGATTACAGTTTCAATTTTTACATGTGAAGTTACCAAGAGTGAAAGCTTCGAATCTCTTCCAGCTTTACTTGAATGATGGCTAGAGGAAAACAAGAAAAATAAGTGCATAAAACTGGTCATTACACATGAAGGAAAGCGAGTAATTTTCATATAATTCTGCATACATAAACTATATACATGTGTATACAATGCACATACACATATAATAGTTCTATGTATATGTCTCTACACACAGATATATGTGTTATTGCTCTGATTTCTTTTAAAGGCCTGTAATACATTAGACAGAACATGTATGTAGTTAATTTAGTTAGGGGTTTGTTCTGTTCACCTGAAATTTCATAATTGAGGAATTTGAGCTGAGTATAAGTTACAAACGTATATGTTCAACCACTTGATTTAGATAGTTCTGACAACATCGTTTCCCTGAACAATGTCCTTGATTGTCATAGTCCTGTATGTCACATCTTGTGGGGGATTTCATGGGCATTCCCTTTATTAAAGTCATTTAAAAGAAACACCAATATATTGGTGTGGACAATTTAAAAAGATCAAGTGTGTGCTAATCCTGGACTTACCCTGAATGAGTCTAACACTTCCTAAGATGGCTGGAGAAGCATCCTGCTGCAGCGTTAGGGTCCTGCTGCAGTGTTAGGGCTTTCAGAACCCTAAACACAAACAGATTCTCTCAAGGTGAGAAGGCTTTCAAACTAAAATTTCCAAGTTAAGAAAAAAAGAAAAGTTCCAAATCAGTCATTAAACTTTCTTTGTTATTTTCTCTCTGAACTTGTATTAAAAGTATTGTTGCCATCCTATTTTAAATAATTTTGCAATTTGATGAAATAATGTCTTTCTAGTCAAAATATAAAAGCATCTACATAAATAAAACCATATAGTGATAAATAACATTTGAAAACTACTCTGAATTAAACTAATCATCTCCAGGAGTTTTGCGCTAACACGTCAGAGTTGAAGGGATACCACAATTCATTTTCAATTTCCAAACACTATTATTGTAATTAATAATAAAAAACATAATGAAGGAATGTAAATATATGGGAGATCTTGGTCGATCTCAGCAGCAGAAGGGAATTAGTTATCTATTTTGTAAAAAAAAAATAAGTAATTTCCTTCAATAAAAAACATGAAGCAGATGCTAGTTCATACTTACGGTAATATTAATGGGATTTAATGGAAATAATACCTGTTATTCTAAACGAAAGTTTCTTAACTCAATTTTAGTGCAAAATAAAAATAAGTAACTGAGTCAGGGGATATAAAAAGCCATGAAAGCAAAATATTGCCCTCTTAAATACAAAATTTCATTCTCATAAAAATGTTTTCTCACTATATAAATGATTTTATTAATCATTCAAGGGTGAATTTTAACATAAGACAGTCTTACTTCAATATTTGATAAATAAAATATAAATATTACAATTATCAAGTTATATTTTAATTCGATAAGGTTTATGAAGATTTATTTTCCAATGTCAAAAGCACCAGCGTCCTTAGGGGTGACATTTAACCTGATAGGTTTAATATACTGTGTTACGTGCCTCCATGGTTTTCTAGGAAAGCAATATTAGTATTTGAAAGATCTAGGATTTTGCTCTTATTTCTTCTGTTTTCCAGAATGATTGTTTAGGGAGAATTGGAAGGTTATTAGTCACTCTAGTTTACAGTGACTCCACAAGTCAGATTGTAAAACCTCTAAGAACAGTTAGGCCATTTTATTTAAAAAAAAAAAAAATCAGTAATAGAAAAAAATGATTAGAAAGGATATGGAAGATGAGATATCTAGCGAAGGCGACCTGTAGAAAGCTTACAAAACGGCATCTGGTTTATAACGTGATCAACTCTGCTACATAAGGAGAGCTTCATTTCGACATCTTACATAAAGAAACAGTAATTAGTTGTATGGGCTTTCTAAATTAACTCCAACATAGAATGAATAATTGAGGACAGAAATTTCATATGCCCTATATGAAATGCAAAGAATCCCTGAAGCGTGGATTTTTATGTCGATGTACTTGTGTGTTTTATCTGTGTATGTCCACACTGATAGTTGCAATGTAGCTAATGGTTATATTAACAAGTTCTAGACATTCACTTTTCCCCCATCTTTCAAATTCAATACCTGATTGTGTATACCACACAGATTTAGAAACTGATGGTATTCTTCTTTTCTATGGGAAAATGATGGAATGTAAGGCCTCAACGACTCATGGTGAATTACATTCAATGCCTAATGATCATTTCTAAAGGGAGCTTTAAGGAACCCAAACCTCACATCACACTTGGGTCGTGACTATGTCTGGAGATCCTTGGAGCTCTGCTGCCATCTACTGGCCTCACTGGGTAAGTGCCTCTATCTCTCATTTGCGTCCTAAATTTCAATTTTCTTTGGTTTTGCTCACATGAAAATGGATCATAACTTAAAGTATCTTCAAGAAATCTTGAAACATCTTTTTAATGTCATACAGAAAAATAAAACTTAATCATAATCAAACTTCTTAACTCAAGCATTTCTGGGTCCATTTACTGTGAGTGCTGAGGAAAAAAATGTCCAAACATAAAAATTACAACTTTAGCAGGTAACAGATATTCTACAATTTCATTGACTTAAAGTCCTAGGCTTTTCTGGATCTGTGTTTGAACATGGATATTGTGGTTGTACCTAAGCTGCTCTCGGATCTAATTTTAGTGCTTGCTTTTATTTAAAGGAGAGCTATTTCGTTTCTCTGTTCCTTCATGTCATCTGTGTGAAACCCACAGACGCTCGATTATCTCATCTAGATTAGTCCTATATTTCCTCATCCAGTCACTTTGTTTTCTCCCAGTCACACCCCTCGTATGGAACAGTGCCTCACTGGGAAACTGAATTTAAAATTTACAACCCATGAAATATGGATCAGAATATCCAAGCCCCGATTTAATCCTAATATGGGATATGGATAAAGTATAATAATATTTATCAACATCACAGTGCATCAAAGTTGTTAATCATTTAGCTTTCTGTATATCAAGTAAAATAAATATTTTTAAATGGAAGTAGGAAGAGCATGGCATAGCTGAACTTTAAACTCAAGCTTTGTATCTTCTATATATAATGTATTATGTTTTTCAAAAACTTTTTATTAGGAAAGCTATACCAGACGCATAATCACTATACAATGATTAAACATTACCTTTACAATTTATAATCACTGAAATTACAGAATAAATATATGCACATTTCTTTTGAATCTTTGTGTGTGAGAGAGAAAACATTAAAAGTGCTTCCTACAAAGCTGTTAGTGATATATACCCAGTTGCTTTTTTATTTTTTAATATCATATATTTATAATATATATATATATATATATATATAAGAAAGTGCAGATGTTCTCAAAAATCTTGACATCAGGATGAAATGTCACGAGGAGGGTGCTCAACCCTAGGTGTGTCTCCAGCTGTTAAACCAACAAGCCTTGACTTCAGTAGGATCCAGCCTCGAATGTGACTTTTCCCAGGGTGGTAGCAGAGATGCTGTGGGCTGTACACTAGTGAAGGGCACGTGGAGCTATGTAGAGGAAGAAATAGATCAAACCCGAACTAAGCATATTAAGTTGCAGGGGAGGAGTGTGTGTGTGTGTGTGTGTGTGTGTGTGTGTGTGTGTGTGTGTGTGTGTGTGTTTGTATACTGCACCCAGTGCAGGCTGAGGGACCTAAGTGTATGTCGGGATTTGTTGTGTGCGCATGAATATGCATCTGAGACAACAGTATGAGAACATTCGAGCAAGACCCGCCCCTCCCTCCCCATCCTGCAGTTTTCAAGCATGCAGCAAACTGCATTGTTAATACATGTACAGAATCTGTGCCATGATGGGAAAAGGAGAGAAAGCCATAAATGTCAACCTCCCCCCTCCCTTTCAAACAAAACTGCAACTAAAGGGAAGAAAAGTTACTGAAAATAAAAAGACACATTGAATTTTACTCATTTAGGATCAATACAACGATCCCCGATAGACCTCACACATGGCACAGTCAAAGTCTCGAGTTTCAGTATAAAAAATAATGATAACATTTGCTGGCAAAAGTCTGCGAAGGCACTTCATTGATAAATGATCTGAGGATGGCCCTTCCTCAAAATCGCATCTGAGAGGGGGGAGCACACTTTTGTATTCTCTAGTTATCATGCGTTTCAGTTCTGTCCTGGGCAGGGCAAATTGTAAGGATGTAGTTATTGGGGCAAGTATAATGGGAGCCGGGGATATATTTCTTTTTATTTTCCTTTTCTTTTGGAAATCAAAACAAAGCCACTAATTTATTTTCTTCTTTCGGTTAGAATCTGTATGCTGTTTTCTCCAGAACTTCGAGGTAATCCGGCTTAGTTTGGAGTTTGGCCCTTAAATCGAGGTAATCACTTTTGGGGGTTTGGTGATCTGTGAAGCCCTTTCCAGCTGAGAAGAGAAGGGTTTCTTTGAGCCTGGCATCCTGCTGTAAGTCTGGATATTGCATGCCAGGAGGGTGGACATGTAGTTCCTTTAATTTGGGCACTGTGCCATAGAGACAGTCCACAAATCCCACTGTGCATGGAGCAGGCTGTGGCCTCTCACGGTCTAGTAGCAGACTGCCACCACCACAACCTCCCCCAGGGGGAAACAGCACCACCCCACCATTCTTCTCGTGGTGGCGGAACCCAGCCAAGTCTCCCCCAGTGCCTCCACCTACCCCTGAAACCCCACCAACTGCCGCCGAGTGGTGAGGGTGAGGGTGGTGATGGTTCACCGTCACTATGGTGTTGAGTTGGGAGTTGGAAACAGCCAGGGCCCACTCCTTCTCTTTTTCCAGCAAGGTCCGGTAGTTACTGTGGTTCTCCTTGGGTGTTTCTGCAAACTGTTCACTTCCTAAGAGCACCTCACCCATTCCTGGTGGCTGTGTCCCAGGACCTCCCAAGTCTGTAGCTCCTGTGTCCTGGGCTACTGAGGCAGCTACTTCTTCCTCTTCTCGAGGCTTATAGATGGGGTTGTTACACATTTGAGTAACTGGGTGGGGTATATACTCATACACATGACCCACTGGAGGGGCTTTCTCTGGTGAGGACAGAGTTGGTCGCCCTCCACCTCCGTTCCCACCACCACTGCCTCCACTGTCTTCAAACAGACGGTGACATTGCATCTGGATTCCTGTAAGGTCCACACCTTCCTGCCTCTTGCTTCTAAAGGGCAGCTTCTTCCTACGCCGACGGAGCACATAGGCAAAGAGGCCTGCTGCAACGAAGACAGCTGAGAAGAACAGAACCAAGAGGCTGAGAATCAACACAGAAAGAGGCACAGGGCCCCCAGGAGGTGAGAACTCATAAGGTGATGCACTTGTTGGTCCCCCGTTAGGGTGGTAATCTCCAGGCTGCGGAGGAGATGGTCCAGGTTGGGCAATATGCAGCATCTCTGGGCATAAAACTTCCAGTTCAATAGTGCGCACGTCACGGTGAGTGAGGTTCTCAGGGGTCCTACAGAGTACGTCACCTACCACGCTGACAGAGCTGATAGTTTCGATCCACTGCTTAAAGGGGACTAGGTCACAAGTGCAGTCCCAAGGATTCTCATTGAGATCTATCTGCACAATGGCATTCAGGTGTTCAAGGACACCAGCCACTGGCAGGTAGAGAAAGTAGTTCTTCCTCAAGTTAAGCCGAGCCAGGGATGTGCCTGCAAAGGCATCAGTTGGCAGAGTCCTCAGCAAGTTATTGTTGAGAAAAAGCAGCTTCAAGTTGGGCATTAGGCTAAAGGCTGCAGGTTGGATTTCCCGGATGACGTTGAATTCGAAGTACAAGTAATGCAAGCTCTGTAGACCTCGGAACATACCTGGTGTCAGTTTTTCTATATCGTTGCCATTGAGAAAGAGACTCTTCAGGTTGGGCAGGTTGATGAAAGCCCCATCCTGGACATAGGAAATGCGATTGTTCCCCAGGTGCAAGAGATCCAAAGAAGAAAAATTCCAAAAATCAGAGCGGTATATCTTCTGAATAAGATTGCTGCTCAGGTACAGCTTTTTGGCATTCACGGGCCTTGGAAGGAGTTCAGAGATGTTGTTAAATCCTCGTTCTTTGCAGTTGACAGTCAAGCCAAGGTCATTGATATGCAAATTACATGTACACCCAGTAGGACATATAATGGGAATGGGTGGTCTAGTCTGATAGGGTGCAATAGGAGGCTGATTGGGACCAGGATATAAAGCCTGGGAGGTCGAAGGTGGTCTGGGTGTTCGGGGCTGTTTGGTGGGTTTTGGTTGCTTATTAGAGGACTTATATTCAACAGATGAAGCAGTAAAATGGACAGAAGACAGCATAGAGGAAGGTTTAGTTGGCCAGGCATTCTCCTTGCTTGATGATACGTGGGGAATCCCCAGACTGGCCTCCACTTCAGAGTCAGACAACAGTGGACAGAGTTCAGTCTTCTTGATTTCACGGAGATCCTTCCCATGGAAATGGAAAGGTGTCTCACAGGTGATGTCTCCCACCAGGGCTGTGTAAGGAATTCGCTCCAGCCAACTCTTCAGCTGTACAATCTCACAGGTACAGTTCCAAGGATTCTCTTCTAGCTGGAGCTCCATGAGGCTTCTGCCAATGTGATCCAGGGTCCCACGATAGAAGAGAACCTTTAACCTGTTTCCACGGAGGTCCAGATGGGTTAAAGAAACAGCTTTAAATAAATTGGTTGGAAGCACAGGGATGAGATTATCATTTAAGATTAGAACCCTCAATTTACTTAGGTTCCGAAATGCTCCACTCTCTATACGTTTAATGACATTGTAATCTGCCTGCAGATATTCCAGACTTTCTAAGCCAAGGAAGGTGTCATTTCTGAAGACATCTAGTTTGTTCTCATGGAGATAGAGTCTCTTTAAAATCTTAAGGCCATTAAAAGCTCCAGTTTGAATGTCCTGCAGTGCATTGTTCCCAAGGTTAATGGACACAGCATTGTTCAAGTGAAGAAAACTGTTTGTGTACAATTTTCTCATTGAATTCCTCTGAAGATACAGTTTAAAGGGTCTTGACCAGAATTCAGTAATCTGACTAATGTTTGTAAATCCTTTGCTGTCACAATGTATGTGAAAGAGGCTTTCTTTAACTTCACAGTAGCATGGATCAAAACAGGGCTCATCTATTTCCTCTGAGTCCTCAATCAGGGGAATTGGGGTAGTCCATCCTAGAGCAATTGTGCTTAGGAGAATTATCCACAGCATCCTCCCTCTGTGAAGCATCTCAGCTATGGTTGGCTTCATCATTCCTTGTTGATTACAAAACTGCAACAGAAATAAAGATGCAGAGTTTTTAGCTTTTGTACTACTTTAATTGATTCCTACATCTGGAGTAATTTTTTTTAAAAGGAGTGGTATGAAAACCTCAGCAGGTATGGAACTGATACTCCAAATGAGGCAGCAAAATGCTTAATGCATAAATTGTGCCCTATATTTTCGATTTAAAAGACTCTGACATATTGCAACATGCAATGACATTTTCCTGAACCAAACCCTGTTCAGTATGTATTATATGACAAGAAAAAAAGCAACTTGCACTGATTTCATCTTATAAAAAACAAGAGAACTGGATCCCCGACTCAGCCTTGTGGTCATAGACAGATTCAGCTATACAGACAATGACTTAGTGATTATACTTGCTTGTCTCTTTAAACTAAGGTTTGCCATCATCTATCTTATTGGAAGTCATGGGGGGAAAAAGGTTGTTCTTCAAATTGTGTACATTTCTTATTTCAAAACATGGTATAAACAGAAGATATTAAAGAGTACGAAGAAAAGTGAATGTATTGCCCAATATCAGATGTTGAGATATGAAAAATTGTTATAAAATAAACAAAACTTTCTTTTAAGAAACCATGAAAAGCATGTTAGTTACTATGGGTGCCCACTTCCATACCCATTTTCTGTGTCCAAGCACAGAAAATGTAAGTATCCTTTAGTTAAATAAATAATATCTACACATATTCTCATTTGGATGTTTAAAGCATTAGAGTGATGAGATCTTCTGAAGAACAGGCCCATGCAATTGTCAGAGCTAAAGATAGTGACAGCTAAAGGTCGCTCAGCCTGGGAGTGTCTGAAGCAAAACACTTGCAAGAGCTTAGTTTGGAGTGAGAATCTGTGCCTTGGGGATCAACTGAGGAACCATAAAAAAATATAAGAGAAGGTAGCTGCTTAGCAAAGAAGTAGCTGGTTAAAGGCTGTAATGGGTGGAAACTCCAATTTCTTGCTCAAAAACTATCAAGCACGTGAAAACATTTTAGAAAAGATTTTTTTCCCAATGAGTAGAAATGAATTCAGTGCTCTATTCTGGAAACATACAGTGCTTTCATTAAAGGTATTCTCGCTTGCTTAGTCTCACCAGCATATGAAGACATGTACATAAATACATTATAATATTCCAGGTCTACTACATTATCCTTCCCAAATCAGTGAAATATCAATTGAATGGCTGATTTTAATCAATAAAAATAAATCAGGGTCTCCAACCTATGTTTTCTTCCCACATCAGATACATACATATCAAGGAACTATTCCTTAACTTGAAACACAAGGAGCACAAGGAGATAATTTATAGGGAAAGTGGGAAGAATTTATCTTTACATTCCACTGGCATATCATGAACACAGCTGCAAGGAGAAACTCTTGAGAAAGCAAAGTGGAATCTGCCTCCGGCATGTAATAGTCAATTTTTAGAAACAATTAAATGAAAAAGAGACAGAGAAAGCAGATGAGGATACATTACAGTGCCACTTAGTCTTCCCTTGGGTTCCTTGTAAAATATTAGACTCTACTTACATTACCTTCCTCCTCACCATTTCCAAAAAAAATAAAAAAATTAAAAAAAAAAATGTTTTGCTGGTTTTCACACTTCTGGGCTTCAGGCAACCAGGCTAAAGCAGATATCGTTGACTTACCTATTTGGCTGGAGGTTTGGCTTTTGGATTTTATTTTTGTTTCTTGGCACTGACTATTGAAAAGAATGAAAAGACAAGCAGCAAGGAAAACAAAGCTTGAAATTAAGGATCCTCTCTTGTCCAGTCTCCTCTTGCTGAAGCTGAAGCTACGGGGCTGGAGGAGAGGGGGGAGGCCCTAAAAAATAAATTAAAAAGCTAGCTTGAGACGTGCAGAGAATGCAATGGGCTCTTCAATGGGCTTCTTTAGGATGCAGGACTGCCTCTTGGCACCCTCAATAAAGGAGGGAGGTGATGAGGCTGCAGCAGGCTTCCAGCTCCGCTGCTGCTGGGTGCGCCGCCTCTGGAGCTGCTCTCCCCGGTTACCCTACATCATTGGGCACCCGGGGGGAAGGCAGGCTCACATCACACTGCGGGATTTGGATTTCTTTCGCGCTGTGTATTTTTTAATGTGTGCTGAAAACCCTCCAGCGTTTGCCATCATGAAAACGGGCTCCAAGTAGGGGAACAGGCTTAGCCTTTGGTCGGGAGCGAGCACTAAGAATCCCTGACTATACAATTGTGTGTGTGCACACGTGCACGCGCATAGCCTGTGATCATGGGAGCCTGAAGGGGAGCTAAAAGAAGTAAAGGAAGACCGAGAAAGAGAAGAGAACCTGAGGGAAACATTCTTTTGCCCGAAGGACATGGATAGAGGTAGGGGCGAGTAATAGCCCCTAGGACCTTTGCTTTCTAGTTCTCCTCTCCCTGTGCAGAGGCTTTGGAAAGTGAAACCATATTTGGAATGGGCCTTTCTCTTTACAGACTTCCCTTCAAGACCAGGATGAGCTAGTTACCCACATCCTGCAGGTGGAAGAGCTGAGTCTCCCTGGCTCTGGCTGTGTGTCCCAAATAAGAGCCTAAGCATCCTCAGCGACTTGGACTGAATTTCTCTTGCATTTTGCTTTAATCCCTTTGCGCTAAAACCTTCATTTCAATTTAGATATACTTCTAACTCAACAATGATATGTTTCCTTTCAACTTTCTGCTCTTCCTTCCCGGCTTCCTCTCCACCCTCTCTCCCTTGCTCCTTTTCCATGTCTCCCTCCCTCCTTCCCTGTTTCACCCCCTCTTTCCCCTCTCTCTCCACTGCTAGGGGGATGGAGAAGCTTGAAAAGCAATGGGGCAATTCACCCTCTTCCTCTGGAGACCTCAAGGGAGGGAGATTTCTGGCAATGATTTTCTTTTCCTTTAGTTCCTCCTGCTGCTCTCTTCTCTGCTCCTGTTCTCTTCCACCCTCCTCCCTCCTCTCCCTCTCTTTTTTCTCTTTCCTCTCTAGTATCCCCAACAGATAGTGATAACGAGTGTCTAGATGAGAGGCAACTGAATGAAGATTTGACAGGGTGGAAGCAACCGGCTCTCTCATAGACTCCCTCTAAAAGAACCTTTCAAAGGCCTCAAATGCTAGGAGAAAGCACAACTTGGTGGTGGAATTGGGGAGTGCCCAAGAAGCATCAAGGAGTT
>CM052704.1:52171263-52202526 GCA_028551405.1 Uromys caudimaculatus
AAGAAGAAGAAGAAGAAGAAGAAGAAGAAGAAGAAGAAGAAGAAGAAGAAGAAGAAGAAGAAGAAGAAGAAGAAGATGAAGGAGGGAAGGAGGAGGAGGGGGAGGAGGAGGGGGAGGAAAAGGAAGAGGACGAAATGGAAGAGGAAGAGGAGGAAGAGGAAGAGCATAGGTATGGATTTCTTACCACTTTAAAATCTATTTCATCTAATTGAACAAAGCATTGCTTAAAAGTCAGTCCGAGATCTGGATGATAGCTTGCATTAAAAATATCCATACATCTGTCCATTGCCCCACAGTAACTAAGATTGGAAACAGCAGTGGAACTCAGTAAGCAGGCTGGAAGAGTCTCTAACATCCTGTATGTACCCTTCACATCCCAGACCCACCCTTTTCTCAGAGCGGTCTCCACCAGGAAACAAGCCTACACTGAAAGACCTCAGTGTACACTGAAAACTGCTCGGGACATAGGAGTTTCACCTCCCTCCCCAGTACCTCCAGCCCATCTCCTTGGTCACACAGTCTGCAAAGGCGGCAGCTGTTTCAGGGATCCTGTGGAAACCCAGGCTCTAATGGAATGAATGGGTAATCAGGAGGCTGTCCTGGGCTTCCCAGTCACGGTAAATGGCCTCTGTAACCACGTCCCAGTGGTCTCTGGAACCGGACTTTGGCCATGTCCTAAAGGCCCTTTCATGAGCTCTCTTTCCTTTATTTTAGCGTGGCATGTTAGAACGGTGGGAAGGGCTTTGAAAGTTAGGGGATGCTGGGCCCTTGGGCTGGTTTCTTCTGCGCCCTGCTGGGAGCGCCGGCACCATTTATTTGTCCAGAGAAGGACAAGAAGCTCTTTCTACAGAGCGAGCCCCTTTCCCACCCCCCTCTTCAGTACTCCCCTTCGTTCCAGATCTAAGATTAAATATTCCAATATGGAAGCGAAACGATCTCCCTGGAACAAATAATTAAAATGCTGCATCATTCATTTTCTGAAGAGCTATGAGCCTTCTATAGATCCTTTTTTTTTTCTGCTGCTGACAGGCAAGGCACACAAGGAGTCTCTGTAGAATATATATATATATATATATATATATATATATATATATATATATATATATATATATATATATCCCCGTTTTCCTTCTGTCTCTTAAAATACAACCCAGCGGCTCCACGGGGGGGCGGGGGAGGGGTTCTCCTCTTGGCCACCTGGCCTATATGTTAGAGTTAAGATTTCTTCCCTTGAAGAACAGGTTTGGGGTTATATTAGCTTCCATAAGCCCTTATTTCATCAACGTCCTTACATCTATTGAATCCAATTCCTAAAAATAAATAAATACATATGAGTAAAAATTTAAAAAATTCCTAGCATCTGTGAGTGTATAGAAGATCCAGCAGTCAAAGTCTATGCGTTCTACAGCACATATCCTACATAAGACACACACTGATTTCAATCAGGCAAAGTAGGAAGGGATGTGGACGAGTACCTATGGTGCAGAGCGCTCAGGATCTCCAAGGTTCGCTCCAAGGGGCTTCTCAGCGGGAGGGGCAAACTCTCCGCGAGGCTGCATTGTATCCGTCATTCTGTCGCCCAGGATCTTCCCCTCTTCCAGCCACCAACTTTCAGAAAGGCTACCAAGTCACGCTTGTAATCCTTTCAGAGTGGTCCACCTTTAGACTTAGAGGGAAATGGTCGCTGCATAGCGATGGGAGAGCCGGGCGCGCACCTAGCGCGGTGAAGCTGGCAACCGTGGACTCAGGACCACTGCTCTCTCTGCTTGCCCCGGATGGCAGGCAGGCTGTGCGAGTGTCCCAGGACCTGGATCGCCTGATCTTGGTGCTCTCCCTTCAGTGGCAAGCTCCCTAGTTCCCGAGAGCCCGGGTCCCTTTCTGCATTTCTCTTTCTCTGTGTCTCGCTGAAAGATTGTCTCTCTCACAGCGCAATCCCTGCCTGCGGCCTCGGTCGGCTCGAGGAGATAGAGCTAGCCCTTGCCTTTCCCGAGTGTCTTTGCTCTTTGCCCTTTGGATGGGTGGGAGTGGGGGTGGGTGGCATGGAGATGAGAGAAGACAGGGTGGGGAGAGACGGAAAGGAGGCAGGAAGGGGGCGACTAGATCTCAGATCCCAGCATTGGTCAGGTGGCGGGGTGGGGGGTGGGGGTGAGGACACAGATACAACAGTATGGCTGTACACACCACATTGCACTTGGCGTTGGGAAATCTCAAGCAGAACACGAAGGCGATGTGATCCCTGTTGGCGGGGTGTGAATCTCCTGACAGCCCACCATTCGAGCGCCTTCACTTCTTCAGCCAGAGGACAGGGAGAGGTGGGCAGAGGAGGGGGGGGCGAGCGTTCCAGGCCAAGGAGACGCTCCGGCGGCGACAGTGGCGGCGACCGCATCTTTTTAAGACTGACCTGCTTTAAAAGTACCGCTTTGATGGCCTAGGAAATAACTAAAATCAGATTACACGTTACTTACCGAACGTCTGCCTCTAAACTGGGAGCGCCAGGTCAGGGACTACAGGCAATACAGAAAACGCAGGGCTGGAACCCGAATGCAAAGCCATCAGCCGCCCCCAAATAGCGCACCGAGGGAGCGGCGCTCCGGAGCCCCCGGATCAGCCCATCGCTGGAGCCTCCGCCAGCTTGTCCCCCCGCACCCCCGGCCCCTCCTCCGCGCCAACTGTGTAAATCAGCCGCCGCAGTCCTCTCGCCGCGCATCGCAGGCAAATCCCTGCTTAGGAAGCAAGTGATTCTCTCTCTCTCTCTCTCTCTCTCTCTCTCTCTCTCTCTCTCTCTCTCTCTCTCTCTCTCTCTCTCTCTCTCTCTCTCTCTCTCTCCTCCTCCTCCTCCTCCTCCTCTCTCCTCTCTCCTCTCTCCCTCTCTCTTTTTCTCTCTTCCTCTCTCTATGCCCTTACCCCCTTTCCATTTATTGGTCACAATTTGCCAGCTCCACTAAGAGAGATCCTGTCAGGAAGTCAGCATTCTGTATCTGTGGATTGATTTTTAACTTTTGCAAATGAGAGATGGCTGTTTGGAAAATTACAGCTCAAACTGAAGGGGGTGGGAAGGGGAGATGATCAAATTAAGAGCATCTGAACTGTATCGGGGATAACATCGCTGAATGCTTACCAGGAACCATTCCAAGTGGTTTGTAGAAACCTCCAATGGTCATGCAACATAGGTGACAAACTGAAAGTACACACATTTCCTCATCTCTTTACACTTACTAACGTGGGGGTTTGAGGGGGGGCGGTGATGAAATTGTAGCATGCTTGGGAGGAGGTGGGGATTTGAGGGAGAGGAGCCAGATACCAATTGGTGACAAAAGAGATGAGGACATTAGGAAGATGCTTGCACACATGTGAAAGTGCTCCATGATCCAGGGGACCACTGCCCCCACTGCAGTCTTGTTAATGCAGTTGCTCAACGCTCCTCCATCCAATCTGCAGTGCAAACCAACGCAGTTCTTTTCAATAGATCCTGTTCATCAGCCAACTGTCTTGGAGAAAGGGTAGCGTTCCCACTAACTCCCAAACAAGATAGGGGGAGTTCTGTGGGCGACATCTCTGTGCCTCTCACCATTTCTTTTAGACGTGAAAACATTAAATTGCCCAAGACAAGTGAAATTATGTGTGTATTAGCACTGTAAGCAAAAAATCAACTTGACCCTATTTTCAGAAGTTTTCAAAGAAACTCCAGCTTATCTCTGGAAAACAAGCAGAGCTTTCTTTTAAGTCGTTCATAACAACCTTTATGAGGCAGGCATGGAGATGATTTGCCCTTTATTTTATGAGGTTTTGTCCATTTGTCTTCTGTATAGGCATATTTAATCACACTCCGGGGCCCATATTATTATCATTATAGAGGAGAGAATAGAATTGGTCATGCCCAAAAAGAAGGCCATGTTCAGCTTTAAGTACCACAAAGGCACACAAACATAGTTGATTCAGACTGGTAACCACTTTGGTATTCTGTAAAGTGGGGATTTAGAATGTCATACTTAAAATGTTTCAGTTTGTTCTTCAAAATACTCAATGTCCTTTAAGATTATTAATAAAGGATCTTCAGTGACCCAGAACATGACCAAAGCACCATGACATCAAGTTTGTCCTTTTTAAATATAGTGTTTCAGTTTTATGGGGCAAAATTCAAACTTTTATCAGTGTTTTCTAGGTCAATAATGCCTTCTTTGTGAGTCTTCGGCATGCGAAGACTTGGGTGTGGAAGGAACATTTGTCATAGCAGTTTCCCTAATGAGGTTTCCAAATTTGGTTTGAAAGAGCTTTATCCAGGAAATACTGCCAACAGACTTTATCAGTGTTTTTTTTTTTCAAGAGTCAGGTGTAAGAGAAACCAAACTGCGGTAGTAGGCTGAGGAGTCAAGAGATGCTTCAGGCCTTGTTGAGTGGCTGCACAACTCGTGGGGTTGCCATATTCCACGTAGGCAAGTGTGAAATCACACACATGCCTTTTGGCATCAGAGATGGGAAATAAAACCATGAAGGAAGCTCGTATCATCCTCTCTAAATTAGCTGACACTCTTTGACTTCTGGATCTATTTTTACTTCATTTTATTTTCCTGCTTACTTTTGATGCAAAAATTCCAAATATACTCACATATATTTTTGGCTCTAAGAAGCATTGTAAAGGTGAATTGATAGAGGGAGCTGATAATATTAAAGGTGAACACTACCAGCACAAACATTTCAGGCCATTTTTTTTTTTAATGTGTGGAATAAAACACCTTGCATTTGTGTTATGACTTTTAGTTTTTACTACACAGATATCTGTGGCTTTAGCTACAGCTTACTGAAAAATTTCCAGACAAAGCAAAAAGACATATAATGCTAGCTATTATAAACTTTTAAGACAGAAAGGCAATACGTCTTCCAGAGGGAAACTGGAATTAAGATGAATAGTGTTGATAACTTTTCCTTGGCTACCTTATATATTAGTCAATCAGGTGGTTTATAGTAAACAACTATTTTGATATGACTAACACTGAAGTCATATCAGGATGGTTTATTGTGCAATGGAATACCTACTCCCAAAGTCTCCCTCCATGCATGCAGTGACATTGAGAAAATCAAAGCATGCCCTGATTGTATATTGTTTGCTGTAATGAGCGTGTGTTGATCTGTTTTAAGCTATTATGCAAATAATCTTCAAACTCACCAATTTTTATTACTTCTGCATCTGAAATAATTTTCCACACAAAGTGAACCAAAGACTGCCACTTTATTTGAGCAGCCACCATTGAAACAATGGAAAATACAATTATAAACCATGTTTGAGGTAAGAATATAACATGTAAAAAGTAAGCAAATATAAATGTGAAGAACAGAATTGGGGGATATCAGTATTTAATGAAAGAATTTGAGAAATGAAACAGTTCTGGCTGAGTGATAGATAGTTGCAGAAGTATTGAGTTCAACTCTCCCCGTATTCAGAGATAAGCCTTTGGAAATATCTTTTACAGTTCAAAGAGAATTCACATGCCCTTTTCATCACAAGTATCTTGTGAAAACTTAGTGAACATTTACCTTATATTTATGTTTGTAGCTGTATTACCAATTCAATGGAAAAACCTAAATGTGGAGAAAGGGTTATGTATTCAAATATTCATTCTCCCTTTATATAGTTTCACTAAAGAATCCCAACACTTTGTAGGCTTCCACTAAATAAAACCTGATTTTTTTATGTACCCAAGATAATCAAAGCTTATCTGTTCAGTGTAGCACATGCCACAGTACACTTGTGAATGTTAAATGCCAACTGAAGGAGTTGGACCTCTCTTAAACATATGTGCATTCTGAGGACCAAGCTTGGTAGCAAGTGGCCTTGCCTACTGCTGAGCCATCTGATCAGGCCCTGATAATGGTTCTAGAGAATCACAGAGTCCATTTAAAAGGACTGGAAAGGAAAGACCTAGAGCAGTGTTCTCCACCTATAGGTTGCAATCCCTATTCTGCATATCATATATTTATATTATGATTCATAAAGTATTCCTAAAATTATAGAATCATTTTTTGGTTTAGGGGTCACCACAACATGAGGAACATGGAGTAACATTCACATCCTGGATTAAAAGAGTGACAACATTAGGAAGGCTGAAATCACTGACCTCACATTGGTCAATTGTGTAATATTGGAATCTATCCTTTAATATCTGAAGTCAAGTTATTATTAAGGCAATATTATAATTATTGACAATAGAGTAGAGCTTGGTGAATCTCAGGAGAGCTCACTTTAGGACAAATTTAACTGATCAAAATTTTTTCTCTTTTATTGAAAATGGATTGTTTTCTCATACAATACACTCTGATTATAGTTTTGTCTACCTCTACTCTCCCCCACATAGTACCACCCCACCTCACCTCCCATTCAAATCTACTCTTTTTTTTTTTTTTTTTGTATTTCATTGGTAAAGGGCAGGTAACAAGAGATAACAATCACAACAAAATAAAATATAAGATAAAAGAAAAAGCTACCACATCAAATTTGGGCAAGGCAAGTAAACAGACAGAAAAGAGCACAATCAGAGGCTGTCAGTTCACACACTCAGGAGTTCCATTAAACTAAAAACTGTAAATTATATGCTGAGGACCTGGTGCAGACCCATTTAGTCTCTCTCAGTTTCTATGAGCTTTGCTTAATTGATTTAGAGAGCTTTGTTCTCTTGATGTCTACCATCCTCTCTGGCTCTTATATTCTTTTCTCCTACCCTTCTGTGGCAGTACCCTGAGCTTTGAGGGGAGGAATATTTTTTTTAAATGACCTCAGTTTGTACTAATTTGGCTTTTCTTTATCACTTGGAGGTTTTTGTTTGTTTGTTTAAATGCCAGGTGATAAATTACCTATTCATTCATGAGTACACACATATAAGACAGTCACTTGGAAAGTTGCATACAAAATTTAAAACCAGATGCCTATGGTTACAGCATTAGGGTGGGTAGGGCTGGTACATCCTCAATTTGAGGTCATGCTGGGTTCTGCTGAATTTTCTAGGCCAGTGTGAGCTACACAGGGTTTCTACACAGTCTGGGATACATTTTAACTCTGAGAATGATATAAAACTAAATAATCAAGGAGATGAATTAGGAAAAGAAAAGCAACAGAAGCCATCAAATTATGGGTCTAGTAGAATAGCATGATAAATCTCAAAGGGTTTATAGTATTGAAACTTATTTCTGAAATACACATGTTTCACTTCCATGGAGCTTCCTTTGGGAGCACACTTAAAGTACTGTATATATTCTTTCTTATCTAGTTCTGAAGCTGGCCACAACATCATCAACAATAATAATGATGTTAACTGAAAATTCATTTGCATGATACAGATTGTTGTTTATAAATAAAACTGATTTGCCCTCAACGTTTCAAATTTTTAAAAGATATTTGAGAACATGAAGATGGCATGAATATTTTGAAATAAAATTTATTTAAATATGAATGATTAAACATTTATTCCTCCATCAACTATGGGACAAAGTTCAAGGTTTTCATCTGGTATGTGTTGAAATTTACAGATGATGGGACTCTTGAATGTGGTCTTGTACTATAAGTGTAGAACAAGATGTTGTGGAATATTTTATTTTATTTATTTGTTGCTTTTATTTTTTCAATGTCATCAACTTTTAAAGTAAAAACACAAAAAGCCTGTGAAAGATTCCAAGATTTTGGCTGCCTTCACCTCATAGTAGGGACTTGCTTATACAATTTCTTCTAGTTCCACACACTATATAAAACTCAGTCCTCATTTCTATGTCATTAAACAACTAATGTTTACTAATTCTAATATCTATACTTCCATCTCTTGAGCACTGAAATAGATTCTTTTTCACATATGAATGTCCAACAGAAATTATGGAATGCCAAATGGGGGCAATTTCCCATCATATCTGATGAAACACAGCTATTTTGCTGGTGACTGCTAAGAATTGTATTTCCTCATATACAAGTGTTTTGAAAATATTGGTGAGCTGGGGAATGTGTTTTCTACAAGTGCTGGAGTTAATGAAGATTTTAAATAATACTATGATAAAAATATTAACATATGGGACATAGTTAAGACACTTCACTAGATTTTAAGGAGATAATATATAATTCCTACTGTTATCAATTTCACTGTCATAAAATGTCTTCTAAAATAATTCATTAAAATAATTTATTAGAATATAAAAGACTACTTCTATACCTTCGCATATAGTTTTTATTTTGTATCCTTAAATATTCACAGGATAATCTGACCTAAACTACTTGCTTCTTAATTTATTACATTTTCATTCAAAGAGCACTAGGGAAATGTCCATTAAGCAAGAACTACCCTTTCATTCTGAAAAAACAATGACTTCAAAATCCTATGTACATAGGCTCCTATGTATACACCTCCCCGGCACACCCCCATCTGTCACTCTATTTCTCTTTCTCTCTTTCTCACTGTGCCTCTGTGTCTCTGTGTCTCTGTCTGTCTCTCTGTCTGTCTCTCTGTCTCTCTCTCTTTCTCTGTATGTGTGTGTGTGTTGGGAGAATACAAACTGTAAATTTAATTGACTCCTATAAAATATGTGCTTTCATTGTTTTGTCTCTTGATGTATTAACAACTGTGATGCTGCATGCCTGAAATTACAGCATTCAGGAAGGGGAGGCAGGAAGAACTGATGTTCATGACCCACAAGGCTCCAGAGTGAGAACCAGTAACAGGAACAAAATGTAGCTTGTGTGAAACAAATTAACCTTCTGTAAATAAGTTAAAGGAGTGGATTGCATTTCGTAAATCTATCTCTAATACACTTTTATTAATATGAAATAGTAATCTTGAAGTAGAAATTTGTGCAACACCAAGCAATATTTTCTTAGATGTTGATGAGTTTTCTTAAAATGATGTTGAAAACAGCTGCTTTCAACAATATAATCTCTCAAAATTAACTTCTGCTTAATAAGGGTTCCCTAGCATTCATTAAAACTAATATGTTAACATTCTAGTATCTTTTGTCTCTTTCATGAAAATACAAAAGAATATTAAGTATTGTCTACTTCTAGCTTCACTGTTAGGTTGTAGAAAGTATTAGTTCATTTTGGAGCATTGTAGTTCATTGTAGGGTGAACTCAACACAGCTACTCAGTACTTGTCACCAAACTGGACTAGATTCCTGCAATCATATAAAAAGCGAGTAAAAAGAGTGATTCCTTGGAGTTAGTCTTGAACTGCATAATTGCATTTCTTTTAATTGCTGTTGTTTCCATGCTATGGATATGTTAAACACCTGCTGCTATATAGTAGTCTCTGTTAATCTCTCACTACAAGAGCAAGCTTCCAGAGAACAGGGACTGTAGCTCATTGTGGTGCTCCTGACACTTAGAATTCTGCACAATCTATAACCAGAAATTCTTGAGAATGTACTGAAGGATCAAAGGAATGAATGCTGTCTTTAATCGCTACATCCTTCTGAGTTCGCATTATTTTTCTTCCCTCAAATCAATTTCTTTTGCATGGGCAAGCACAGAGTTCAGAGTTACTGCATGACCTTTCAGCTACAAAACTGGAAACCATCTGACTTTTCTTCTATATAAAACTCTAATTGGACATTTTTTTTTCCTTAAGGTCAAGCAAATCATAGATTCCTGGGTAGTAGGAGGGAGTATTTTTTTGAGCTCAGGTGTATATTTCTAGTTGAGTTAAGCAGAGTTGCCAGAGAGCATGTTTTATTAGCTGTGAGAGGATTTGTGCAGAGACATGAATGTGTCTAGTGTATACCATCATTGGGGTTACATCTGTACCAATGGTCTTCACAGTATCAATTTAATGACTATACTCTCTGCATCTATTCCCTTTCTTGACCAAATAACTTCTTTGGGCTCTTGTTACACCCAGTTCCCACTCAGAGACAGTATATATCTATAATGTCCCTTTAAAAGATAACATCCCCATCTTTGAGCCAATGTTCAGCAATACAATAGGTTGAAATGAGCTTCCTTTGTGTAAGTCTTTTGTATTACATATTCAATAAAATGTGTTAATTCTAGTAACTTTTTGCTATTTTACTAAAATTCAGACTAACTGTTGTGAACCAATATTGATGCAGAATTGTTAAAAAGACAGCAACTATTTTAAATAGTCTTACACAAAGAAAATATTATTAACATGTAGCATATACTTAAGACTAAACTCTAACATTTCCCAGACTGTTCTACTTAGATTTAAATAATAGCAAGAAACCATGTGAGTCTTTATATAGATATTGTTTTTGACACACTCCAGGCTGACCCCCACAGTATTATCTTTATCTATTCTGCAGAATCTACTCTTTTCTATACAATAAAACATAACAAATGAGAAAGGTTTTTGTACATATAAGTAAAGACCCTGAATGTTTTATCTTAAGTAGTTTTTTTTTTCATTCAGATCTGGTTTAATAGGCAAATATCTTCAGTTGGTATTTGTATTCTTCCTCAAGGGAATATATTTTCTTGGTGGCCTTGAAGAAACAAGCCATGAAAAGTTTTAAAACTCCCAAGGAAATGAATTTTGTGAACCTCCAAATCGGTTCCTACTTAGTCAACCCCCTAGGTAAGAACACAGTATATCTGAAACCTGGATTACAACCTTGCAGAACTCTGAGAACAGGATACATCTGAGATAAATCTCGAACACTAGCTGGCTTAGGGAAATTGAGATATGATAGATATATTTTGTCTAACGCAATAAGATTTTTGGTAGTTTGTTATATAACCCTGTAATGCAGACCCTTATCCTAGTTCATTCATAAAGATGGACATTTAGTACTCAGTTCTTTTGGCCTTATTATACTTCCCTTTGACCCTTATACTTTCTTTAAATTTTTCTTGGTAAATTATGGAATAAAAAATAATTTTCTTATGAAGTACCACTTCTATATGTTGGACTATTCATAGTTAATGGCTGTTGGTGTTGTAGTTTTTCTCAGGATTCAGTCTTTCAAAGGATACCCATATACTTACATAAACACAGAAAAGGCAGGCATAAGTTTGGGAGGGAAAACTAGTTGTTGTAGGAGAAAAATTGAAGGAGAGAGAATGGGAGCAGGATTGATCCAAATACATAATACATATGCATGAAAATCAAAATATTTTATAAGAAGAAAAGAAATAAGTTTGTCTTTTATAAATATCTAGTTAGAGATTTATATTTTCTTACTTTATTTTCCCTGGTCTGAGTATAATAAAAGCATCCTTCTCTTCTTGAGGAGCAAGTGGTATCCATAAGAACTTTTTAAAATTTTTATTGGTTATTTTATTTATTTACATTTCAAATGTTATCCCCCTTCCAGGATTCCCCTCTGAAAACCCCCTATTCCATCCCCCTTTCTCCCTGCTTCTGTGAGAGTGCTCCCCCACCCACCCACCCACTCCTGTCTTCCCTCCCTAGCATTCCCCTACACTGGAGCATTGAACACCCTCAAGCCCAAGGGCCTCTCCTCCCACTGATGGCCAACAAGACCCTCCTCTGCCACATATGCAGTCAGCACCATGGGTCCCTCCATGTGTATTCTTTGGTTGGTGTTCCAGTCTCTGGGAACTCCAAGGGGTCTTATTAAATAGATTCAATGTAAATTTTAAGAGAAAATATGTAGTCCTAAATTTTGATCTATGGTAGAATCTACCTGATAGGATCCCAAAAGGATGGTTGGTCCAACCTGCAGGCAATACAGAAATACCCAGTAATCAGATTTCTAAATAGACATTACAATGGAAAAAACTTTTAAATATTTGATTTATATAAAAGTGATTAAAACTTGGTCTTCTTTACTGGAAGATCCTTTAATGGGACACTGGAGATAACCGAAGACACCGCTGTTGTAATTTGGAAATCATATAACCCCAAGTCATAGGAACTAGGAGAAACTGCTTTTTTCTTCTTAGCATACTCATCTGGTTACTAAGCTACATTTTTACTGGTAAGACCTGTAACTGTTTTTAAGTAGCAACACATTTTTAACATGCGTCTGTTCTCTGTGAAGGCACCAGATTTCTGTTTTGTCAAGTTGTCTTTGAGTTAAGTATCAAAGATGTGGAAATTTCTGGTAGCAGCCTGTGATGATTATTTTACTTTGAGATGAATCACCAAGAAGTGGAAAATTGAATTGCACACTTGTGGAATTTATGCATATATGAAATAACGGTATTTTTATTTTATTGTACAATATGAAAGCAATAAAATTTATAAAAATTCACAGGGAACAGAAGATGCTCCCTTTGAACATTTCTGAAGATCTCTTCCTCTCTCTCTCTCTCTCTCTCTCTCTCTCTCTCTCTCTCTCTCTCTCTCTCTCCATCCTCTTGCTCTTCGGTCTCTTTCTTTTCATCCTCTCTCCCCCTCCCTTCTTTCTTTTTCTAGCTCCCTTCTCTCTTCCTTTTCCCTCCCTCCTTTCCCAGTCCTTCGCTCCCTCCCTCCCTCTCTCCCTCCCTCTCCCCCTCTCTCCTTTCTTTCCTCCATTCTTTTCTCTTTTTACATCTTTCTGGTTCTTTTTTCTTTTTTCTTCTCAGCGAAGTGTGTAAATAAAACAGTATGCTGCTTATTTAACAAAGAATTTGCTGACATTTCTTGTTCCACCCACAGTTGTTAAAAATTCGCTGCAGCTGCTGGAGCTGCCTCCAGATGGCGAGCTAGATAGAGTTCATTCTCAGCCCAGAGAGTGGTCAGTTGCCCGCTGCTGAGAATGAAGCTCTCAGAGCGTCTGGGCTTAAGCCGGTTTAGCTCAGAGGTGGGTTTAGGAAGTCTGTGGCAGACCACCGCAGCAAGTCATCACTCACCGTACAAGCCTATCCATTTATGAGAATGTAAAGAACTTAAGCATGCGGCGCTCGGAGTGTAGATTGCTTTGTAGTATTTCAAAGCAGCGCTGATCGTGGGCAGAGGAGCCGATATGTGCAAGAGAAACCACTCAATGGAACTATGCTGGGTATGAACTGGTCTGATCATCCTTTGTGTATCAAATGTTCTGTGTCCTGAATTGTGCCTATATGTAGATATCCATTTCATTTTCACTAAGATAATGGGAGCTTGTGCGTGTGTGTGGGGGGGGTCACAATGTGTCTTTCTTTTCTTTCTTTCTTTCTTTCTTTCTTTCTTTCTTTCTTTCTTTCTTTCTTTCTTTCTTTCTTTCTTTCTTTCCCAAGAGTGATACAGTGAAAGTTTTACCAAAAAAAAAGAAAAAGAAAAAAAAGTGTTTATTGAGGAAAATAAGACATAAACTATAGCCAGCACTACACAAAATACTTTACAAAATATTTCTTTTTAGAAAAAGAAATAAACTTGAATTGTATTGCTGTAGTTATTTTTTCTAGATATGACTTTTAAGGATAATGGAAAGGAATATTTCACTATTATGGATTGGACGTTGAAATATTTCTATGTGCAGGTGTGGACTTAACCACACCTGTAAAACAAAAATGTTTCCATAGCTGTGCTCCTAAAAGAATATTGTGCACCTGTGAAAACACCATGAAAAATGTATACATGCATGTATACTCGGTATGGTCTAATGTTCTCTAAGATGTGTTGTGTTTGTATGCAAACTAACATATATGTATTCCAAATGCCAAGCTGCCATTGCACAGTCCCTGCACATGGCTGGACATTTGTAACTTCACACCTAGTTTGTGCCTGGATAACTTAGAAAGCTGGTCAAACATTGGTTGTAAATTAGCTGAGAATAGCAAGGTTATACTTGTTTTGCTGTTGTATTTTAAATTGCCCATGTTTCATTCAGCCTCTAGTTTCCTGTGCTTTTGCATTTAGAGAAAGGATTGGTTTGATGGTCCAAAAGTAAATTATTGTCTGAGGCTATTATATTGGTACAAAGTGCATAGTCTTATAAATATGGATTATTTCCATCCAGGGTTATTATGTGATATTCCTGATAGTTTTAAGAATGAGAGTACTGACTGTGATTTTATGTGACAAACAAACCAGAAAAGTGAAACATTCAAAGGTTCAGAAAAATGCAAGGAAACAAGTGCGGCTGAGAATTACTTATTATCATTACTCTAACTTTGAGTCAGATACACTTTCCCTCTTACTGATTCCTCGAGAAACTTACCCACAGAGTAGCAACTGAACTTCATTCTTTACCACGAAAAACAAATAAACAACAACGATTATCAGCATTTGATCTTGGAGATGTAAAAATAGAGCTACACATGCAAGAATGTGTGTAAGTTAGAGTCTAAGATGCTCTGACAAGTCAGAGACTTTTGAGACCCTGCACTCAAAGGGTTGCCAATGAAGTCACTAAGCTGGGCAGGTTCAAGAATCAGAATACACAACAAAATCCAAACAAAAAGCAAATGCTAATATAAAGTGGACACACGCAAGGTGTATAGAATCGCAGTACAGTAAGATACATGGGTTGAGGAAACTAGTAAGGATTTCTGATAAGTAGTCCTCTTCTCAAAAAATCTGTGGGAAGCATGATTGGGTAGGTGTGAAGAGCTGGATAAACACTCCTCAGGCATTCACATGATGTTGAATACTTTTCTTTCAGGCCAGTGGTAAACTGGAACTTGCTGGGGGAGTAAATGACACAGGCTTTTGCAGGGTCTTGGTCATTCATTTATCCCCAGTACAATAAGCAACATAAATATTCAGTGATCTTACAGTTGCTTAGCATGATGTATAACAGTACGAACTGGAAGGAAGTTTCAGGAAATGACAGGCTTTTCTTCATCATATCAAAACTTAATTTCCAAGATGTTTTATTGTTTTTCAATGGATTTACTCATGGGTTGGAAATTGTCTGAAAAGATGTATCTCTACCAATGAGAGAAAGAAGGAAAGAATGAGTTTTGAAATGGAGATACTGTAAGAACTCTAGCACTCCTCTGTATTCTTGATGCTCACATGTGAAATATGTCTTCCAACGTCCATGTCTTTGGAGGTACTGTTTCATTAAAATCAACTCATGGCTCAGATGGTCCCAAGCAAGTTCCTGTAATTGCCAAAATGGATCTGGAATTTTATTCCATTTTAACTTTGTTTTTACTAGTTTAATCCTCAGTTTTTAAAAATGTTGTAAAGATAATCGTAAGCTATGTGATGATTCAGGGATAATTTACCACTTCATTTTCGTATATTAACTAAAGCCATAGTTTGACATGAGATAAAGCAGAGAAGCAGGTGGGGAGCTGCAGTAAGATTTTATATCCCAAAATGTATTTCTATACTTAGGAGAACACTTCGATATACTGGGTTGTAAATGACTTAGAAAGAACCTTCTAAACTTCCTTATCATTCCTGTGATATAAAGTGATCAGTGGAGAGACCTTCAGCTAGCTGCATCCATGGTATCCTGGGAGGTTGAACTGCATGATTGCGGTTACAGCCCCTGTTCTCAAGAGGCATTTTCTTTTCTTCTGCTGCAAATTAATGATCTCTGTGCTTTGAATGGACACAGACATAAGTATGAGAAAACTAGGGAACGGTTTTTTAATATAAATATAGGTTATGTTACTTCAGATGATGACACTAAATGCAAACACAATAATTTATGCATGGGAATCCCTCAACAATGAGAAATGAATACATATCAATGTTTTGTATAAATGCCTAATAACTGTTTATATATATATATATATATATATATATATATATACACACACACACACACACACACACACACACACACACACACACACACACACATGCATACATACACTAACCTGGAAATGGCCCCATTGCACAAGAGAGAACTTCCCTCTACAATTAATTTACTTTCCCTGACTCATCTAAAAATACACAGAGGTGGAATTTACAAGGTTAAGACCTGAGTGTCAGTGAACTTTTATAAATGCCAATCAAATCAAATAAAGAAATTTTGGTCTCACACTGAGCTAATCTGCACAGAGTCAGGCTTTTTCTCCCATCAGTGTCAATATGACAAATTTCCACAATGGCTCACGTTTCCATCTTGCTGAACATATCATTCATACCTTATCTTCAGCTGTGCGAGGTGAGGTAGGAAGTTATGCAAGCTTATTTGACTCAATCACCTGACTCTCAGCCCTGGGCATAGCATGGCTTTGAAACTAATACGTAAGGAAAGCTGCGTTGTGCTAATAGTGCTGGGAATTGACGTTGGGAGAAAGGCAATGCAATATACACGGTATATTTTCCCCAAAGTGCTTGGCATAAAATAGTACAAACTTTTTCTTTGTATAATATAATCACATTGACAAGATTCTTTGAGTTTTTAAAAGTTTGCTTCAGAAGAACAAATTATTTTCTAAAATCTAACATTTGGAAGAAGTATAGTGTTCTGTAACACAACTGAGATCTTATTTGATGTTGAAAAATGACCAGATAAAACTAAACAAAGCAAACACATGAATAGGGAAAGTTTTCCTGCGCTTGGGTCGATGCTGTAGTCCTCTTTCTCCATGGATAGAAAGTGCTGCTTCTCTCTGTGTGCATCTGGAGGTCACCATTTTCTACATTCAGTGTCACTGAATCACTTTAACATGATTTTCCTTTAGCCTCTCTGACCATGCTGCAAATTCCATAAAGGCAGGCAAAGTCTGTGCTTCTTTTGGCTCTGCCTGATGTATACAGACACATAGGTTTGCTTAGTTTTTGAAAAACCAAATAAAGAGCAAATCCTTATTGTTTATACAAATTAAAATACATGGGTGAAATGTAATCAAATGGTAGTGAGTTGTCGTGGATAAAGTGGAAGTCATTTGAGTGACTGTGTTTGGTGAGTCATCACAGTTGATAAGTCGCTGCAGAATTAGGAATTTCCTGGTCACTGGTTAATTTTGTGAAATTAACACCTCTTTAACATAACATAAAATGGATATCAACTTCATAAGGCTGTTTAGATCTGGCACATATATCTTCTAAAACATTCTCTTGGATTTTGCATAAGCTCAGGTTAGGATAGTCTCAAATCAGAACTTCTAATATTTAGGAAAATGAGAAAAATCCGTAGCAGTCTCTAGTTGTGTACACACTGGAAAAAGCAAGACTGTGATACATAGTTCCAAAACTCAAGTCACACATGGCTAAGCTCAGTAGTTCTTAAAGGAAAAAAATAAGATTTGAATGTTTAAAAGAAAATCATAGAGGAAATAAGGACTAAAGGGAGGGAGAGTGGGAAGGTTGGAGGATTACAGTAATCAGAGTGCACTTTATATATGTATATCAAAGAGCACAGTCAGATAAAAAGTAAAGAATTAACTACAAGGAGACTCTGAAGCACTGATGTGTTTTTGAACTGTTCCTGAAAAAATGTCCAGTAATTTCTTATAATATGCATGTTTATAAGCATGCCACAAGAGGCATAAAGTCAGGAATAGCAATTACTCTTTTTTTTTTTTAAATTGGTTTTTCGAGACAGGGTTTCTCTGTATAGCCCTAGCTGTCCTGGAACCCACTCTGTAGACCAGCCTGGCCTCGAACTCAGAAATCCATCTGCCTCTGCCTCCCAAGTGCTGGGATTGAAGGCATGTGCCACCACTGCCCGGCAGCAATTACTCTTTAGAAAGAGAGGTAGATGAAAGGTCTTCAGCTGTATTCCTAAATGGATGTAGATATTTTGCCGGTACCTGTGGACCAAAGACTAACAGGAGAGCTTTTGGTTTCTAAGATGTATTTTCCCAGGTCTCGGGCTCATTAACAAGAGAAGTAGGAGGGAGAACATATAAATCCACAGCTGCGGCAGTGGGCACTCAGATCGTTTGTCACCTGGCATGAAGTTAGTGTTGGCAGCTCCTGAGCTCCAGCACAGAGCACCAGGGAGCAAATGCCAGCTGATTGTTGTTCCTACCCAGCTTGCTGGCTAGCTCTGACACATTGCTCAGATCTCTGCTGAAGTGTTGCTTCCCTGAGGTTCTTCTGCCCTCGCTCTCTAGAATGCTCTTAGCACCTTTCTTTACATTCTCCTTGACTCTAATTCTTCCCCTCACACTTACCACTCGAAATTCTGCCTGCTTTCCTTCTTAGACTACTGCTGAATGTCTGTGTGTTCACTAAAGTAGGCTTGAGGTATTAATGAATGATCTTTTACCCAGTGCTTTTATGTCTGTTTGCATGTTTTGATTTCAAGAAAGGCAGCATTTGACTTCATGTCATGTACATATTGTTTTGATAATACACTGAAGATTTATTCATGAAACTTTAAATCATTGCTGAGCTAATCTGTAAAATAATAAATACTTATCTGCAATATCACCATCCCACCTCATATTAGAAATAAAAGCACCTGTAGGTTCAGTTGACTCCCAAGGTCACAGAGAGATTAAAAATGACAGTGACATAGATCCATGTATAGGACCGAGTAGACAATTTCTAGGGCAAGTGGGTTACTCTTGTTTTATTTAGGGAAATCTGGTTCTCATGCAAATGGAAAGTTAACCCCCAAACAATTAGAAACAGCTTGTTCCCTGGTTTCAGAGCCTTCTGTTGCAGATATTTTATTTGAAGAATTTCCATGCAAGCCATATATGGTCATGCTAAATGTCTCATGTTCACAGCTTGAGAGTATCTTTATCTGTCATTGAAAAGCCTAAGAATCAGGCATGTTAGAAACAAAAGAAGACCTTTGCAAGAAATATATTCTCATTGCATCTCAAGCTGAGAAAGAAGAAAAAAATATTGTGGTTCATCTTAGTATTTTACAGCAGTTTTACTTTCTAATTTAATTTACATTGTGCAATACTTATTCTTTATCAAAACTACACTTTAAAGAAAATATTTCAAATACTTATGATTGGCAAAGAAGGAATAGCATTACTCAGAAACCTTCCACTACTGGTAGTACTATGACATTTTCTCTCCATAGCTTCTGACACAATTATATCTAAATAATTATGGATATGTACATATTTACACTCACACACGGATCACAAGTAAATTTCATAACAATCTCTGTTTCTGTTATTTATCATAATCTTCATAAAGTATTATTTACTTTACCAGAAAAAAAATGTACTCAATAACTGTATCATTTTGTTTAAGAACTTTGTTTTTGTGTACATGTTTCTAATTTGACATTCCATTGTTTCTGATGTTAGCATATTTGAACAAGCTTGCTGTGGTGATTTATGTAATAGATGCGCCTCTTAAGTAATCATCTTAAATGACTAATTTGCATCCATTAATAAGATTAAGGTGGAGATAGATTTCTAGTAAAATAGTAACAGACACACAGAAAGAATTTTAAAATGAGTTTTTGTTTAAGGAAATAATACAGTAAAAGCAAAATTGGAGACAGGAATGGCCTAATGAATCTTGAGTGATCATGATTTGCCTAGACCTGCAAATATCAGCACTATAATCACCATTTTTCTGTGATTAACCTACTATTCAAAGTAGCTCAGTGACAAAATCAAACCATTTTAGTGACACTAACTAGATTCAGACATAAGTCTCACACCTAAGTACTTTTAGTTTTTGTGTTCTGCCATACAGCCTTCGCAACATGGTGGCAATGCTCATGGCTCTATATGGTATTAGGTTATCCTCAGTTTCCTTGTGTGTAATGTTAAGAGTGATAATTACCATATAGACCCCCTTTTCGACTAATTTATTAATTAATTTATCCCCATTACATCCCGAATGCAGCTCCCCATGCTCCCAATCCCACCATTACAAATCTCTTCCCCCCATTTCCCCCTCTCCTTCTCAGAGAGAAGCCCTTCTTGGGTATCACCCCACCAGGGCCTTGGGACATCTAGTCAGAGCAGGACTAAGCACATCATCTCCCACCGAGGCCCAACCAGGGGAACAGGATCCAGTGGCAGACAACAGAATCAGAGACATCCTCCAATTTTTAGGGCCTCCACATGAAGAACAAGCTGTACGTTTGCTTCAAATGTGTAGGAGACCTAGGTCTAGCCCCTGCATGCTCTTTGATAGATGCTTCAGTCTCTGTTAGCCCCTTTGGGCCCATGTTAGTTGACTCTATAGGTCTTCTCCTGGTGTCCTTTATCCCTCTGATTGCTCACTTTTATCCCTAAAATTTCCACAAGACTCACTAAACTCCACCTGAAGCTTGCCTGTGGAGCTCTGCATCTGTTTCCATCCACTGCTGGATGAAGCCTCTTGGGAGACAGTTATGCTCCGTTCCTGTCTGCAAGCATTGAATAGTATCTTTAATAGTGTCAAAAGTTGTCTCTCTCACATAGGATGGGTCTCAAGTTGGGGGAGTCATTGGTTAGCAGTTTCCTCAATCTCTGCTCCATCTTCATCTCTGTGCATGTTGTAGGCAGGACAAATTTTGGGTTGAAGGATTTGTGGTAGGTTGATTTCCCCCTCACTCCACTGGAAGTTCCACCTGGCTACAGCATGTGGCCACATTAGTCCCCATATCCCCATACCCCCACTCTTGTACCAATAGGTCATCCCCACAGACTCCCTGGAGCCTTCCCTCTGCCCTCCATCAATTCCCAGAGATACTACTCTGCCTCGTTCCACTGATTTCCCAGACCTCAAAATTTTAAGAGACATGACAATCTGCCAGTTACCACATATTTATTGAAAGTAGAGAGATTAAGACAGATGTGGTAGTACACTTCTGTAATTCCAAAATACAGGAGGCTGAGGCAGGAGGATCAATTTGAGTTTGAAGCAAGCCTAGGCTGCATAATGTGTGCCTAGGTAACACAATGAGACCTTATCTCAAACAGTAGATAGGTAGAGCTATCCTGGATGATTATGTCTGGTTGATGTCAAAATAAAGCAAAACATTCAAGACATGAAAGCTCATTATCACAAGTTATTTAATGTATAAAATTGCAATAAGTAAAAGTTAAAGTAAGATAACTGGCCAGAAATGGCAGACAGTAAAGGGTTATGAAGGGAGGAATCGCTTGGAAGTTGTAAGTCTAAAAATAAATGTATGGACTCCTTTGCATTTGTGTATCATAGCCAATGTGCATTTTCTTATTATCTAAACGAACTCACCTAGCATCCATTTGAGATTAGAAACTAAGACTTTTTATGTGCTGGAAAAACACCCTACCACTGAGATAATCCTTAACATTTTAAAAGCAGGATGGTACAGGATTAGCTCCTTCCTCCTCTGCATTTCACAAATAATCCTCTCGGATTCACACTGAAGAGCAATTGGTGAACCTGTGCTTGTCTGTTACATTAGTAGATCTCTCAGGACAAGGAAGATGGTGCAGGGTGTGTCAGTTAAGGATGGTGCCTGGTAGATAATTTTTGTAATGTTTTGCAGTCTATATCATCATTATTTTTAGTCCATTTCTATAAAGATCTCATACCTTCAAGAAAGTTTTCTTTGGAAGACGAAAACTTACTGGTCTTTTAAAAAAAATATTTGGATATATTTTATTAAATTAATTATATTGTTAAGAGAAATGCAAAGTGTACATAACATATATTTATTAGCTTTCTCTTTTTTAAAAATTCCTTCTTTTTATTAATCTTTTTTTTTTACACTCCAGATTTTATTCCCCTCCCAGTCCACCCTTTGACTGTTCCATTTCCCATACCTCCTCCCTGCCCCCTGTCTCCACAAAGATGTCCCCACTCCTGCACCACCCCCACTCCACCAGACCTCTAAACTCCCTGGGGCCCCAGTCTCTTGAGAGTTAGGTATATCTTCTCTGACTGAACCCAGGCCCGCAGTCCTCTGCTGTATATGTGTTGGGGGCTTCATATCAGCTGGTGTATGCTGCCTGGTTTGTAGTCCAGTGTCTGAGAGATCTCAGGAGTACAGCTTAATTGAGACTGCTGGTCCTCCTACAGGGATACCCTCCTTCTCAGCTTCTTCCATCTTTTTTCTTAATTCAACCACAGGGGTCACCATTTTCTGTCCATTGGTTGGGTGTAAATATTTGCATTTAACTCAACTGCTTGAGAGCAGTCATGATAGGTCCCTTTTTGTGAGTGCTCCATAGCCTCAGTAATAGTGTCAGGCCTTGGGGCTTCCCCTTGAGCTGGATCCCACTTTGGGCCTCTTGCTGGACCTTCTTTTCCTCAGACTCCTCTCCATTTCCATCCCTGCAGTTCTTTCAGACAGGAACAATTATGGGTCTGAGTTTTGACTGTGGATTGGCAACCCCTTCCCTCACTTGATGCTCTGTCTTTCTGCAGGAGGTGGGCTCTACAAGCTCCTTCTCCCCAGTGTAGGGAATTTCATCTAATGTCTCTCCCTTTGAATCCTGAGAGTCTTTCACCTCCCAGATGCCTAATTTACTGGTCTTTTAAAGTAAAATGTTGCCAAAACTTTGGGGTTAACTATTTTGTTTTGTGTTTTATAATGTACATGTTTCATCTTGCTCTAATAATATACAAAGGATACCTTCATTGTGGTGCATCCCTATAATAGCTGGTGGAAGAGCACTGTAAGTGTAAGGGAGCTCACTGTTCTCTAGAGCAAGTGATGGGCCAGGCAAAGCTGTATAGCAAGATCCTTTCTTAACTTCTTTCTATAGGGAAAAATGCATTGATGAAAAACTTGTATTACTCAAGATCAATATCCTCCAACATGCTATTTTAAGACTTTCAAACTGTTTGACATTAATATATTTAGTATTACTAGTGAAAATATTAAATTGGGTGGTATAACTTTTATGAAAATATTTCAAATAAGGCCTACCAATATTTGAATTATTGAATAATAAATTTAGGGGCATGTTTAATGTATTTCCTAATAAGAAAGTGATATTTCTACTTTATTGCAAAAGGCATATTATGATTTAGTATAACCTTTATATTCTTATAGTACTAGCATTAAAATTGATCCTAAAATATAATTTTCAAATATAGTGGGTTGAAAAGTAGCTTGAATATATTGTTTTAAAATGAGATCTAAACAATCTCTATGCATGTGTGTGTGTGTGTGTGTGTGTCTGTATGTCTGTGTGTGTGTGTGGGGGGGTATGTTAACATAGGTGTATACCGGACCAGATGTGAGTGGAGGTAAGAAGACTATTTGGAAGTTAGTTCTCTCCTTCTCCTGTGGGACTGAGCTCAGAATGTCCAACTTGATGGCAAGTGGTTCTACATGTTGGGCCTTTCCCTTAACTCTTAAAACATTTTCAAAAGATCTGGGTCCAACATCTCTGTTAATCCACCTTCACCCAAACCTTTGCTTTGAAATTCATGCTTAAACACTTTGTTAAAATACTCCCACAGATGTGGAGATTAAGACAAGTTGGCCATTTAAGTATTAGAAGGTTTAACTGAAACCTGTCTAGCAAAATATTACAAATAACCTATGTATATGCCAATGCTATCATGGATTCCACCTCTAGGCAGGTCCTTCAATGTTTCACTCCTAGACACCTGCAGCAAAAACTTCTTAAATTGCCATGAAACCTTACTTGTAATTTTAAAATAATTTTTCCTTGGCTTTGTGATTTACCCAAATTGACTATTTTTTAATTTAATGTCTGTTGACCTTTCACCTTTAACCAGACATCAGAACTTCAAACTTTAGAAACACCCAAACAAATAACAGTTAAATCCCTAAGACACAAATTCACAGTATGGTTTTGTATTGACTCATGGATGTTTCAGAGCTACTTGTACAGAGTTTAGTAGCATGCAGAGAGGATGTAAGAAACAAGAAGAGTCACATTTCACCTTGAAGGCTGCCTAGCCCTAAGTAACATCAGCAACATTATATATTTGCTGTGCATTTAATGACAGAAACAACCCTAGTTTTTAATATCATGAATACAAGTAATTTCAAAAATAATATTTTCTGGAAACAGTAAGATGGTTTAGTCAGTAAAATGTGTGTCAGGCATCCATGAAGTCCTGACTTCCGATCTCCGATCTCCAGCAATTACATTAAAAGCTGATTGGAGTGCCTTGTGCCTGTAATCCCAGCATTAGAGAAGTAGAGACAGGAGATTCCTATGGCCTGCTGAGCAGGCAATAGCCAGTCTGCTAGTTCCAGGTTCATGGGGAGACTGTCTTAAGAAGTGTAAGTGTGGAATGTGCTAATTGCCACATTGGAAAAGAGTACAAGGAAGAATTAGGGATAACCGGCAAGAGGGAGAGATGTGAGAGAAGGAGAATCTTCTAAAAACACTTTGCTCAGAAACAGCATACTGTTATCTAATGCTATATATGCTAATTAAATATAATGTGGTGAGCAGCAGAGCTGGGGAGATGGCTCAGTAGATAAAATGCTTGTCACTGGAGTAGGAGGAGTAGTGTTTGGATTCCCAGATTCTAAAGAAAGGACACTCTAATTCTAGTCTTCTTTAGGGGCAGGAAAGGAAGGAGTAGATACAGTATGAATCCACAGAGAGATCCTGCCTTAATAAATAAATTGGAGAAAAGGGACAACAACTGTCACCTTTGACCTCCCATATACATGCATACAGTGTGTTCACATAGGCACAAACATATTATCAATTTCATGCATGTCACACAAACACACATAGAGTTAAATAAATGAATAGATAAGGACTAAAACAATCAAGAACAATGCCTGACACCAACATGGGTGCATACACAGATCTACACACAAATGCACCCTGATGTTCAGGCTGATGGTGTCAACTGGCTCTTAATTGATGACTTTCTCTTCACAGAAACAACCTCTTCAGTTCTGTAGTTCAGAAAGTTCACTCTGTCTCTGCCATTGGAATTGACATCTCTTGTGCTGATTTTACTGTATGTTATTCTATGTGGCTCCCATTAGCGAGAATTCCATGTTTTCTTCCTGCGTCTTCACAGTTTCTAAGTTACCTTCTATTCTGGCACAATTATGGATTTTATTTTAAGTTTTAAGTTTTGTAGAATGTAATTGATTGCCACTTTCTACAGAGAATCTTTTGAACAATGTCAAAGGGAGCTAATTACATGGTGCTTTCAAATAACGAACTCTAGATTGACTATAAAATAGTTACAGTGAATTCATATAGCAAATTAGATTAAATTGGACTCAGTATAGATCTTTACACAGTTTTTACATGTGCACAAATTTATTAAAATTGACAATTCATTGTGATACATTGGTTTGAAATGTATTTATGATTTTTACATCTTAATCACAGAAATATATTTTATATTTATTATTACATTTAGTATTTATTCATTTTTTTGTGTATGTGCATGACTGTACATATGTTCCTCAAATGTCTTTAGTAGCCCATGAGATCAGAAGAGGTTGATTGACTCCCTGGAGCTAAAGTTACAGGCTGTAGGCCACCATGTAGGTGGTGAGATGCAAACTGGAATCATTCTCTGAAAGAGTATCAAAAGCTCTTAACCCATTGAGACATCTCTTCAGCCCTTTACTATTATGTGTCAAAATATATGTTTTCAGCTTTGTACTTTTATTTTAGATGGTTCACTGCTGCATCCTTAAATGTACCTAAGAATTTAGAATGGACCTTGCTTTTGTTTGTGTATAGCTCAAAATTGTGCAGATTACAAATTGACAAAGAGATGGTGTCTTGAGCTTTTGTGTGAGACATGAAGAGGATGTGGCAAGTCACATATGATGATGAACAAACAATATTGACAATAAGGAGATGTCTAGGTTTATATATAAGGATACTAGATATGAAAACCGATGTTATGAAATAAGTCTGCAGGCTTTGGAAATTCATTGTATGCTTATAAGCATGCTTCAGGGCTAACAAATTGCTCTGTTTAATTTGGCCTAAAACTCTACTTAAACAGATCAATTACTGATCTGGCTTTTGTTATAAAGAGATTGTAAAGGAAGAAATTTTCTGTATGTGACGGAGGGAATGAAACATTTCAGAACTGTATTTTGTGCAAAAATTTCTTAATGTTTAATAAGGTATTAATTTATATCTGATCTGATTAATTATAAAGATAAATATAAAATGCTTGAAGTTGAAAGAAATGAAAGTTTTAGGCAGTAAAACTCCAAGATATTTTTTAGAGCTGCAGTAATAACACAGATCGAGGAACTGATAGCTGGGTTTTATTTCGGAAGTTTATTTACCCCAGCAAATACCACTAACGTGTGCATGACAACTCGTTTTCAGATATTCAATTCCAAATTAAAGAAAATTAAACATAGATCGCAAGAATGGAGAACTTTTTAAGCAGAATAATGTTTAACTCCTTCCTTCTCTCAATTTTCACATTATTATTTTATTTCCCATGTAAGGAATACCTTCATCTATCCTCTCATCCTTTACCCCATCTAACACATGCACCAGGTTGAATTAAAGACATCCCTGAGTACTGACCTTCAATAAGCTGAGACTTCAGTGTGAACTGAGCTGGAGACTCGATTTGTACACCAAAATACATGATCCTGCACATGCAAGATGTCTTTTGCCCTCTCCGTAAACATCATTATATACACAACTCTTGGCTTTGTGGATGTTTAGCTGGAGCCCCATATTCACATTCCCGGAACACCTGACTCTGCTCTTAGCCAGAGTGTTCTCAGTGGAATGAATTCAGTTCAGACATGGAAGAGACTGAATGCATGTGTGTGTGAGACAGGATGGAGCACTATTATTCCAAAGGTAAACAGAAAAGGCTACATCGTCTTGCACACATGCTTTGTCTTCTCATTATAAGCCATTCTGAGGTCTGTGTACTGTCAATATATTTCTGTGTTGTGCCCATTTGATGAGGTCTTTCTTACATTCATATTTAATACTTAAACATGCTTTTGCCGAATCATAGCATTGCAACTTAACATCCATGAGTTATAAACAGTACCACAGCATGGAATCATCTTGAGAGTTTAATGTAGAATACTTAGAAGGCTGCAAGTCAATGGGAGATTTCAAACACTTTTGATTCATATTTTAGCTTTTAGGTTTTTGTTTGTTCAGACAAGGTCAGCCTATTTTCTTCTAGTTGACACCGAAATTGTGATCATTCTGCCACCATCGCCAATACTGGAATTCTGAGATTCCAGGCACATACTGGAAGGCCCAGCACTTGATGGAAAAATGGGTCTTGTCTGTAGTTTCTACAGGGCTAAAGAGGCAGGTGCTTTGTGGTATAGAAGAACAGTACTTGCAACAATGAGATGGATGAATGGGATGAGAAATCTTGCTGTGAGAAGACTTTGTACTTGTCTTTAAGTACCGTTAGTGGAGACACTGATAGAAAGAGGGAAAGGCATTCAGAAAGACAACTTTGAAGTAGGTCAAAGCAAAAACAAACATACAAAAAAAAAATTAGATACCACAATTTGAAATTAGAAGAAAGGAAAAGATATATTTAGCTCATATAACTGAACAGTTAATGACGTGGTGGTTCTAAAAATAAATAGTACCTCCACGTCATGGCAAGATGCTTGGGAATTGTAAAAATTTAATTTAATTTATTTATTTTAAATTTGAGACTAAGGCTAGCTTGGGAATTATTATGTAGGCAAAGATGATCTAGAATTTCTTATTACACTACCTCCACCTCCAGAGTGTTAGTTAGAATTACAAGCATCTCTACCACACTCATTTATGTAATGCTGGAACAAAAGCCAGAGCCTCATGTGTTCTAGGTAGGCACTCTAGATGAGTTTTCTCTTCTCAGCTATGCCTTCAACCCAAATGTTGAGACTTTAAGGGGGAAGTGGGATAGAGAAGAGGAAGCTCTGAGTTTCCAGTTGATTGGCTTGAGTTTGCTAAATATTTAACAGATAAATAGAGCATTTTTTTTTTCAATTTTAGATTTCTCTGCATTGACACTAGTCTGACATGAGACTGAGGTTTGGTGGAAGGCTGCCTGTTCTTATATGTATTTTATTTTGTACCACTCCTGGGTTCTACCCACTAGAGATCAGTAGCACTTCTCCCACTTGTACCAAAGGCCAATATCTCTAGACTTCTCCAACTGTCCCTGGTTGAAAACCACTGATACATACCACAAAAAAAAAAAAGTGCCAATACCTGTCTATTAATGAGGAGACAGATAATTCCTTAAGTCAAAGTACAGAAACAAAGAAATCATAAGAATATTAAGAGACTTTGCAAGGGAAAAATGTACATTGTCATGTGCTCACGTGACTGTTAGTTTGTTTTTGGCAGCTCTGGAGGGGAGATTGTAAATTCTTCATCATTTAAAAAATATGTATTTTTAAATTATGACATACATTATAAATATATATGTATATAATAGCAATAATTCATGGAAATGAGGTCATGAATTTGAAAATGAGCAAGAAGATGTCTATAAGAAAGTTCCCTTTTTGCTTTCCTCTCTCCAAGTACTGCTATATAATCCTCCTTGCTCATTTTCAAATTCATGACATCTTTTCCACTAATCATTGTTACATACATACATGTATTTATAATATATATACATTATATATTATATATAATATATATATAATATAATATATATATATGTGTGTGTGTGTGTGTATATATATATATATATATATATATACTCCTAAATCGATAGTCATTTACTGTGAGATCATGTCTCTCAGTAATTTCTGAAACTATCACACATGAAGTTTCACTCACATGACTGTCTAATAATGAGCTGTACAAGATCAACAATACGCATACTAGCATTGACCATGATCTGGAAGCCTCACCGTACACAAACTACAGACAGCTAAGGAATGCAATGAACAGGAGAAAGAGTCTTCCCCAGGGAAATGAGCACCAATGGGTTATCTAATACCAAATGATTAATCCTGCTCATTTGAAATATACTCAGGTAGTCTGTCATATTTTGAGATATCTTTAAAGTTTTATATATTATTCTTGTCACATGCTGTTACAAATTGAGACAAATTCATTGTGTTGATCCCAAATTTTTGTTTCTTTATATCTTTATATCTTCCTTTGATGCTAGTTTTTCTCTCATAGAATATAAAACAAGGGTATGAATACAACTCAAATCATTCTTTATAAATATGTCCATAACTGTCAAAGTTCAGGTTTCTTGTATCCTGCCTAAATGATTTTAATGCCTTCAACTTTCCCCTGTAAGTTACATCTTGAGAATCTGATGTGATGAGCACTTTCGATTTAATTGCAGGCATTTGAAATATCTGTCTTAAGTTATAGAGCAGAGAAATGAAAAATCTCCATAGATGACCCTTCAACTGAGATCAAATGAACTGTCAAAGTTTTATCACAGCATGTATACTAAAACACTTCAATATTACATCAGTGCTTTTACCAGTCCCATTATATATTTTCCTTCTGCTTACTAGTCTTTACTTTGCAGGAACTTTCTGTCAAATCATATTTCATACCAAATATTAAGAATATTAAAATCAAGAATGGAAATGTGTATTTCTTCCTTTTAAAATTTAATTTAATTTGCTTTTTTATTTTACATATCCACTTTATAAACTACTCACTGCACTCCTCCTGGTCACCCCTGAGTGGTTAGGGGCCCCTGGGTATCCCCCCATCCTGCTTCCTCCATGACTGAGACCAGACAAGGCTTCCTAGCTAGAAGAAATATCCCACATACAGGCAACAGCTTTTGGGATAGCCCCCGTTCCAGTTGTTTGGGACACACATGATGATCAAGCTGCACACCTGCTACATATGTGTGGTACATGTGCGAGGAGGCTAAAGTCCAGCCTGCGTATGTTCTTTGGTTGGTGATTGGACTCTGAGAGCCCTAAGGGTCCAGGTTAGTTGACTCTGTTGGCCTTTCTGTGAAATTCCTTTCCCCTTCAGAACCACAATGCTTCCTCTTATTATTCCATAATAATCCCCAAGCTTCATCTATTGTTTCTCTATGGGTTTCTGTATTTGTCTGAATCAGCTGCTGGATGGAGCCTGTCATAGGACAACATATTCCTGTCTGCAAGCATAATGGAGTATCGTTAATAGTGTTAGGGATTGGTGCTTGCCTGTGGAGGGGTCTCAGGTTGAGTATTAGTTCCTTTTAAACTGTATCGTTACTGAGTTTACTGAGTACACCTGATAGATTCGTAGGGATTATGGCTTCACCACTCAATTTATTCACTGGTGTTACCACTTTCTTGTCATTTTCGAAGTCATCCCACAAAGGCAAAAGTCATGTCTAATTAATCTGTGTGCCTTTGAAAACTTAGAACATAATCGGAAGTTTTTGAGTAAATGTCTTATGCACACATTGAAAGTCAAACACACAGCTATATCTTCAAAATAATTGTTTTATTAAGATGGGATAAATGGTCTAATAAGTGGTTGCTATAAATTAGCAAATACTAATGGTGCTGTCCAGCTGTCTTGTTATAGCAGATGGTCCACTCACGTGAATGCTGAAGAGTACATGCCTCTGGTTCCCTTCTCTTTCTCTTTTCTATAATTAGATACTGAGATTTCTATGCTTGACTCTACTTTCTCTTTGTGCTGTTATTTTGATTGAATTCATTGTGTGATTTCAAACCCCTTATTTGTGTTGAGGACTTGAAACTTTCCTAAGTTTTTCCATCACAAATTTATAGCTAAGTCAATTTATGTAGATGTGTTTTGAATATGTATATTTCTGCTGAGACTTAAATGATATAAAGTTGATTCCATAATCTACAGCCAAGGTTTTTGTCCCCTTCCCAAATGTACATGTAACACACTCCATACTTTTAGTTATCATTTCATTAATGACACTATGTTTTTCTTTTCTTCTTTTTTCGAGACAGGGTTTCTCTGTATAACCCTGGCTGTCCTGGAACTCACTCTGTAGACCAGGCTGACCTCGAATTCAGAAATCCGCCTGTCTCTGCCTTCCAAGTGCTGGGATTAAAGGTGTGCACCACCACTGCCCAGCGACACTGTGTTTTTCTACCAACAGTGCTAGAATCCTTTTATCTGGGATTCATCTCTTTTCCATCCATTGTCTTCATTGTGGCAAAGAATTTTCTTAATTCATATTTATAATGCCATCTCTAAAATTTGTCTTCTTTGTATTAAACTATGATGCCACAGTTAATTCTATCACAATTACTCATTTGAGAATCAACTCCTTCTAGATGTCAGATCAAAATAACTTATTTTATTTTTTCTCACCTTAAAGACTTTTAATGGAGGTGCATTTACCTAGCAATTCAAGTTTCATTTTTAATTCCTTAATTATTGTGTGCAGGGAAGAGAATTGGGAGAGATGTTGACAATGCTCTAAGATATTCCTAACTTCATCCTCTGTAGTAAGGTATCATACTCTGGTACTCTGTATAAAACAGAACTTTGACATTTTTGTCTGTATTATACTCCTTAGATATAAATACATTTATAGAAGGGAGCACCTGTTCTTTGGAGGGAGTGAGAAATGGATTACAAACTCCTGGGCATAACTAGTATCCTGTCACCACCACATAAAAACCAAATACACCTTTATAAAATGAAAGCTAATAAAT
>CM052704.1:52202626-52237150 GCA_028551405.1 Uromys caudimaculatus
GGAGCCTCCAGTCTCTTGAGGGTTAGGTGCATCTTCTCTGACTAAGTCCAGACTCGGCAATCCTCTGTTATACACGTGTTGGGGGCTTCCTATCAGCTGGTGTATGCTGCCTGGTTGGTGGCTCAGTGTCTGAGCAATCTCGGGGGAGGGGTCCAGGTTAGTTGAGAATGCTATAGGGCCGCCCTCCACCCTCCTCCTCAGCTTCTTCCAGTTTTTCCCTAATTCAACCACAGGGGTCACCAGCTTCTTTCTTTGGGTGTAAATATCTGCATCTGACTCTTTCAGCTGCTTGTTTGGCCTTTCAGAGGGCAGCCATGCCAGGCCCCTGTTTGTAATCGCACCACCATCGTGTAAGTAATAGTGTCAGGCATTGGGGCCTCCCTTTGAGCTGGATCTCACTTGGGGCCGGTGTGTTTTTCTTCGGGACGGTACTAACAGAAGTCACTTATGAATGTTTTCCCTCTGTCTCATGTATTCTATTTTCTTGTTGGTCTTCATTGACTTGAAAGGAAGTTTAAAAGATAAGTAGCATCAGGTGGGCTGAGTGAGATAGGAATGTATCCTGAAATGAGGAATTGTGGTAACCTGAATGGACAAAGAAAATATTAATCTCAGAGAAATAGAGCAAGAACTTTCTAATAAGAAAGAGCAGGGTGCTGAATGGCTCTCCATGGAGACGTGCTGAGACCCAGGCAAGATGATTAGAAAGAGTATGTTTACTGCTCTAAATTGGACCAAAAGTGTAATATCAAATTACACAGAAGGTTATGAAACAGCAAAACAGCAGAATAATGTCTTTATAATTGATCAGCAGTATTTCAATTTCTCTTATACATTTCTTTTATCATGTCACATTTAAAGGGAGGAAAGGTGTTTGAGGGCATGAAAAAAACCTTTTTACATTGTTAATTGCATCTAAAGAAAATGCCACCAAAAATCAAAACAAAACAAGACAAATAGTTTTTTGTTGTTTCAGATTTTTTTTTTTTTTTTTTTTTTTCTGAGACAGGGTTTCTCTGTGTAGCGCTGGCTCTCCTGGTTCTCTGTACAACAGGATCTGGGAGATCTGCCTGCCTCTACCTCCCAAGTGTTCTTGTTTGTTTTTGTAATCAAGAAGGAAAACTTTCAAATAAAATTTAGACATTAATATTGGAAGACAAATGACTATCTTTAAAATCCTAAAGTTCTAAAATGGTTAAATCATTTGTTGGTTTAGTTCAAATTAGTTTTTAAACGAACTAGATCATGTATCAAATATAAAATCACCTTTCTCCTTTAAAACAATAACTTGACAAACTCTAAAGATGCTTCCTTTACTGGTTTTGGAATAATAGGAGGGAGAAAGCTAAACCCTAAGTGAAGCAGTACCTGATCATGTGCTTGTAAGATTTTTCCCAAATGAGGCTCTGGGTATCCCATTTAGGTGTTATCTTTAGGATTTTTCTAGGATCACATTTCATTCAATATAAATACCAGGTTTGCAGAATCTGACATTTTAAACTTTACTGTAATCTAGCATTCCTGTGCATTGGCCTCACCTTTCCAGGTTGCTTAAAGGATTAAAGCCCATGCCAGTATAAGAAGACTTTTTAAATGATTGATGTTTCATTTCCCTACTCATTTGATCCCTCATCTCACTGCTGTGCTCCTTGAGAATTATTCTCTGACAAGACATGAACTGAAAGTGGTTCAGCTACAAGACCTTCAAGGTGTAATTTGCTCATTTAAGAGCACTGTGCAGGTTTAAAGCTATTCCAACTAATATTCTACTCTTACTTAGAAAATGAGTTGTCAGTCTCCCTGTCTGGCTGTACAGAATGCATAAGAAGGGAGTGTCTGCAGTCCTCTGATGAAGCTGTCACCCAAAGAATTCCCTGTGCTTTGTAAGAGATTACAGGTAAGAGGGTGCAGCCTGCTGTTGTGAATAGTGGTGCAGGTCTGAAATCCAAACACCCAGAAGACAAAGTTAGGGCAATTTAAACTTAAGGGCAGTCTGGTCAACATAGTGCTAGGTCAAGTAGGGATACATTATGTGACCTATATATTGCTGTTTAGCTGCTGTAATTGTGCCAGAGCCCACTTAGCAAGCTCCATGAATCAGAAGAGTCTTAAAGAAGAATGGTCACATTTCGTAGTATTTATTAATTTGGTTTTTCTTTAGTATCTCTGAACTGAGAAGAGATAATGACAATAGAGACTTGGGCTGATATAGTGGTAGCCATTAGTTATCTTTTAAATCGACAGGTTTAAGATAGAGGATGAACTTCAAAGCAAGGATAACAGGATAAAAAGGGAATGTCATGCAAACTCCAGAGGTAAATCAAACAACCAGTCAACTAGCACACTGAAGAAAGTATTAAAACTGTTGCCTCTTTCTCTGTCTTTCCTTATCTCCTTCCCTCTCTTTTTTCTTCCTTCTCTTTCTCTTCTCTCTTATTAATATTAGCCTTGAATAGGTAAAAACTAAACCTGGAATTTAGTGATGTATATGATTATATGAAGTTATTTCGAGCAGAATAATCTAATTTTGTATATAAAGGCATACTCCCACTCTACTTCAATGACTGACATTGGTGTTCCATTGATGAATGATTTCTATTTTTTTCGTGTTAAGTACGTCTCCCAAAGCCCTGTAATCAGTGAGTAACATTCCTTTTTAATGCTTGAACTCACTGTAGTTAAATAAGCTGCATTAAAAGAAAATTCTGCTAAAAACCCCTACTTTTTTATTGTGCTTGGTATTTCAAATTTAAAAATGAATTACAAATTTTCTTTCTTTCATCTCATAGGAAAGTTTTTCTTACAAGTTGTGCTTATAGAAATATAATGTATGTGTCTGTCCACATGTGCATGGACACATGCAAGTGTGCCTGCACAGAAGAGGTAGGGAGGAAGGGATACACACACAGAGAAAGAGAGAGGTAGTTATGTTGCATAGGCAGATAATGTTCGCCGAAGAAGCATGAACTATGTAACAAAAACTCCGATACCAGGTATGGGAAATATATATCTATTGAAGTTGTAGGTAAAGGAAGTCTAAGAGACCTCAAACATATTACGTTATCATTTGCACTTTGTTGTCGACCAGAACTTGAAGAAAAGACCCTTTTGTTGAAAATGCTACATATTTCAAACACAGAACCTGGAGGAAAAGTGTTGGAACTGATGAGTGGTATCCATATTGAGACCTGGCTCTCATAGGAAAGTGCTTGCAAGCTGTCATAGGATAAAAGCAAAGAATAATTATACCTAGCTGCAAAGTCTACAAAATAAAGTGATGAGTAACCTGGCTAAATATTCCTAGTTGGGTGATAGCGGCACTTCTATCATAGGAGTAATCAAAAGCTGTCTAATTTGACTTAAGGATCTCTTGGGAATGGGAAATTTATGCATAGTCCTGTACATCTAGCCAACTATCCATGGCTAGAGAGGTCATAGATTCTACAGATAAAACTTAGCACTTCCATTTTCTTAAACCAGTATAATTTCTAACCTTTTCTAAAAGTCTTTACACTCACATATCACATCAGTGTATCTTTCACGCCTCATCAAAGAATCTTCTTTTTGCAAGCAATTGACAACATTACAGAGGTTCACAACTGGTCAAGACACACAGTACAAGTTACCATGGTGTGTTCAATTCTAACTGACACATCTACAATGAAACACCTACACCTGAGGCTCAGGGAATATTCTAAAAGTTTCAGGGAAAAGAAGAAAGATTGTAACAACCAAAAAAAAAAAAAAAATCAGGGGGATTCTATGAGACTGTGTATTCTTGACATGGCAAGGAACTTGCACACATGGATGCTCAACAATAAAATGTTTGCCTAAGCAAGGCTGGCATAATGAGAGCATAGGTTGACATGCTAATGCGGATGGGGAACATTTCATAGGTCTCACCTTAGATGAATTGCTACAGGAAATCAATGGCTACTGGGTGAGGGGGAATCAGTTTTCTCCAGTGACAATCCTAAGTTTATCCAATCCCAAGAAGTCAGCCATAAACACTTGTACATGTACGCAACATCAAATGGACTCAGTGGGCTGTAAACAGACAGATAATAGATGTGTATAATAAAGAAGAAGGGGCTGTGGGTTTGATAAGAATGGGATCTAGGGAGACTGGAGAAATAGGTAGGGGGAGAGACTGTGATGAAATGATGTAAGTACAGTACTCATGGATAAAACAAAAATTAAAATTAAATCCCCAAAATAGAATTATAGTCACGGCTTTCTTGAGGTATGTTGGGTAGAGATGAAAACAATTTTAATAGTGTTTTGTGACAGTTTTTAATTCTATGCATTTTTACTCCTTTTCAACTTGCTTTCCAAAGATTTGTTTCACACCACTACTACTTTATATTATTTCAAATTATGTATAGATCTGTTCTCACTGGTCACCAAGATTAAATACAGTGTACAGTGTTCTCTCCACCCCCCCCCCCGAAAGAAAGGAAGGAAGGAAGGAAGGAAGGAAGGAAGGAAGGAAGGAAGGAAGAAAGAAAGAAAGAAAGAAAGAAAGAAAGAAAGAAAGAAAGAAAGAAAGAAAGAAAGAAGGAAAGAAGGAAAGAAAGAAAAAGAAATTGTGGGCCTGCAACAATGCAGCAAGACCATAATACTTTTTTGGGAGTTAAAAATTTTAAGCTTTCTCCCAAGTATATTAACCTAAAAAGTTAACAGGAAAACCAAAGAGTCACTTTTCTCAAATTTACCTTATGAATCTGATGAAATTTGAGAACAACTCCCTTACAGTTCCAGATACAGGCAATGGGCATACACTGACAAGAAGGGTTAAAAGTAGTGTGTTTTTTCTTTTATATTTGATTTTTTGATCAGTTTTTAGATCTCTGCCTATGATTTCCTTTTGTACATAAAATTAATTTTTTGTGGTTGTAAAATGTGTTTCATTATTTATTTTAAAAGTTAGCACACAAAATATATTCAAAACAGTTTTGTAATGGGATATTTCTGGTTATCTTCTAGGACTTACATATTTCTTTAAAATTGAATGTCTTAGATTCGAACCTCAGATGTACTCCTATTCATATAGCTTCAGATTTTGGCTTCATTGTTTTGTTGTCTTAGATTGATATTTTATTAATATTACCTTGTGAGATTAAGTGGTATAATTTATATAAATTATTTAATAAAATCCTAGCACATAGTAATGCGTATGCCAGTCGTTTCCTCTGTCTGTCACCTTCACAAAATATGGTAATGAATGAAAGTCCTTTTAGTTTTTAACTTTAGGTAGCACTGGTAATTTCAATGTTATTATCATAAAATGCTCTCTGTAATAATGTTATCTGAGTCTTTCATGTAAATCATCTGATGATTCTGACTTGAGGTAAATGCATCGTTACACAGCAAGCACCTGGTAGGGATTCAGCACGTACATAAAATGGCAAAGAATTAGATTTCAGGATTCACTCTACTTTTTACATTTTCCCTTCTTTTCAGCACTCTGTCTCTCAGCTGGAGCCCTGTGTGTGCACATGTCCTCATTTTTAAACGGTTGCCTCCATCTTCCTCCCTTTGACTCATTCTCTAGTTTCCTTTCTTGTGCTGAACCTCAGTAATTACAGCATTTTTAGTTCAGCTAAAATGGGGACATGTATCATTATGCTGGAAGGACAGAGGAGTGTAGAAAGATGGAAGACCCTGGGATATTTTACCTAGAAAAAAATTCTCCTGGTTGTACCATGGGTTTCTGAAGCAAAAGAAAAGGTGTCAGAGATCACAATAAACCCCACCCATTGTTAACTCAGTTAAGTCTCTAATGTTTGGCAACAATATTAAAAGGTTGTTAATTAGATTTTGTGGTGTGATAAAGCAAGGAAATAAATTCCCAGAACAGCGACTGCTGGAGATGATGAAAAAAGTTCACTGATGTAAATGACAGGTATTAGAGTAGATTTGAAACTCAACACATTATAAAAGTTACACATTTTAATATAGGTATATTGATTTCAAATATATGCATATATTCTTTACCTCATGGTTTAAGCTTGCTGTCTGTCTCATCTGGTCTTTAGATATCATTGTTTTATGGTCATTTTAGTATGTGCTTTCTGCATCCAGTTTTGTTTTCCTTTTTTGATTGAATGTATTTTTCATTTATATCTATTTTCTTTTCTCCTGACTATCCACTGTTTTCATGAAAGATTAGCACTCCAGATAGGAGATCTGCATCTTTATGATTTTTTTCTAATAATCCACTGGATTATAAACTATTAGTGTCAGAAAGAGATATAGAGGACATTGAGTGGAGGGTTTATATTCCAGGTGAGAAACAACAAATCTGGAAATACAATTGACCTTTTCAATGTATTTTAATAAGCTGGTGGCGTAGGCAGAGGCAATGTAAGAGTCTTGTGCACTGATTTCTGCCTACGCATAGATATGTGTAAAGGCTAACTTTCTTTGAGGTAGAAATGGAATGGATTTCCCCTGTATGAATGAGTCTTTACTGAGATGATAGTTACAATTTGAAAATTTGCTATATGCCAAATGTTTATTGAATACTAAGTACCTTATGTGGATGAGTTCACAGACCCCTAGCAGCAATCTTGTGTGGTCAGGAATGTTATATATCCACTTTCATAATTGGAGAAATCAAACAATGATAAGTAATTTGCCTAACATCAAAAGCATAGACTTGCAACCAAGAATCAACACCAAGATGTGACAAGAGAAAACCCTCTTAAGAAAAAGGCTGAAATTTATGAACAGGCCATTTAGTGTATAATCTGAGGTGTGATGGAAGGAGAGAAACACAGCACTTAATTGCTTGAACCTCAAAGGGAGTTTTGACCTTGGTGATGCACATTGGCCTCAGGCACTTTCTATTTTCTCATTTATTTTCCATCCTCTGACTGACAGTGTCATCATTGTGTCTCTGAGCTTGATGCTACAAGCAGCTTTTTTTTTTTTTTTTTTTTTGAGACAGGGTTTCTCTGTGTAGCCCTGGCTGTCCTGGAACTCCCTCTGTAGAGCAGGCTGTACAAGCAGCTTTTAATCTTGTCCATAAAGTTCATAGATAGTGTAGGCTTTTCAGTCTCTAGAGAAGTTGAGCATTTACCTTACATCAGCTCTATATTTGCATATTTACTTTTGAAAACTGTCTGTCCAGATCCCCTGTCCATTCATTAATCAGAGTTTTTGCTTTGTATTTTCACTACTGAGATGTTTGAACAGTGTGTACATTTTGGACATTGAACGTATGGCTTTCAAGGTCCTTGATAGTTTGTAGATAGTCTATGTACTAGCATTTTCCTGGCTACTATGAAGATGTCATAAGAGATTCTCATTACTTTTGCCATCTGTATTACTGGAGACTAATCCAAATATTAATTTCTCAGACTCATTTTTGTATACTTTTCCTTTTCTTTCAGTAATTTTATGATTTCTGCCCCTAGATTTGATTCTTTAACTCATTTTAAATTTTCATTAGCATATGATTATTGGAAGAGGGTCCAATTATGTTTTTCTTCATATGAATAGTCAGTTCTTCTGTCATCAATTATTGAAGATTTTTCCATAAATGAATACTATAAATTTGGAAGGTAGAAAATCAGCACACAAAACTTGCAATCTCTTTAATACATTAATAAATGATCTGAAAAAGAAGTCAAAATAACCTTGCTATTTACAAGAGTGGTGCAATGATTACTTAAGGATATATTGAAGCAATGACATGAAGGACCTGCTACAAAATTACAAAGCTTATATTAAAATAAGAGACAAACAAAACAAATCAGAAAACAAACAAGCGAACAAACAAAAAAAAACAAGCACAAATGACAAGATATCCCATATTTATTGGTTGCAAATTAGTGTTGTTCAAATGGCTTTATATACAGAGGCATTCAAAAGAGTCAACACATTCATTACAAAAATATTAGTTTCACTCTTTAAGAAAAGCAATAGTAAAACTCATAAGAACACACACACACACACACACACACACACACACACACACACACACACATGAATATATAGTAAGGACTAGCATAAAAAGCATCAGACAACTTGATTCCAAGCTGTGCTACAAAACTGTAGCAAATACAACTCACAATATCAGCAAAACATATAGATAGACACCAGTAGAAAAGAACAGAAAACCCAGAAATGTATACATACACCAACATTGTCAATTAATTTATAAAAATAAAATATCACTGCCCAGTATTCAAAATACTTCTCCTGTGTAACCGCACCTAATTCATATTTCTGTCACAGTTATATATAATGTTTCTCAAAAATAAACATTTAGTGTAATTTTATGTTTGAGTCTACAGTAAAAGGGGAAGAAAATGAATGTACATAACCACAAAAGTACTAAGAATGAAAGAAATTATCGCAGTAAGAAAATCTTTCTCTACTCATCTGGTTGGATCTGATGATTTCCTCCAAATTAAGTGCCACTGTTATAAATTCCCTTATTTTTCTACCATCTGCCTATAGACATCACTTTCCATATTACATCTTATTAAAACCATTGTAGAATATTAAATCAAAGAAATATTTCAACCTTTGTGTTTCTCTTACGGTTCATTAATTGCACCATGCTAAGTGAAAGACATGAATTAGCAGGCACAAAACTTGGCTTCAATTCTATCACATACAACCACAGGAAATACAGGCGTCACCCTTCTTCTTAAAATATAAAAAATTTTACTATTGACCATCCATTGTATCATAGACATTTTGGACATTTATTTCATAACGTAACAGTCACTGCTTTACTATAATAAATCCCGTGAGTGGATGACAATAGTGCCACTTGAGGGAAGATTGATGTACATGCACACAGACTTTTCTATGACCTCCCAGCATGCGTGAGAGAGATGGCGTCAGGGAGACGTGTCCTATACCAAGGCCCCTTTTCCTATTTCACTATGGTATTTCCTTAGTGTATTTAAAGCAAAACCAGTTTTTAATTAAGACTTTTAGTGGATTTGGGATAATCCCACTATTTCCCTGTGGTAATGTTTAGAAGATTGGAGGTCCTTCTACTAGGAAGACATCATATTTCCACCATGGAACACATGGACCTGAGGAAGAGTACGCTATGGCTGTTGGTGAGTAGCTGGATGTTCCTGCAATATTTTATTTGTTGCCTAAAGATTTCCAACTTTCGTCTAATGTAGACAATGGAAAGAGATCAATGAATCTGTTTTTAATCAACATAGATTTTTGAAAGTCAATTTTTGAGGGCTTCCATGCTAATTTAGCTAGCAAAGACAGTCAAACCGGAGTCTGAAGACATGGACTCAGTCTCTGGAGCCATATGGTAGGAGAAAACCACCAACACTCAGAAGTTGTGCTTAATCTCCTCAAATACATGGTAGTTTATATTGACTCAGGAAAATTAGCAAGTGTAATTTAGCTCAACCGCAAACATAAAGCATTGGTAGAAATGGCTCATGGGGGAACTAAAAAATCTAGAGAATGGGGTCCAGATGTACTATTTTTCTCACTAATGTCAGCATTAGAATTAAAAGACTTATTAAATGAATGAATAGCCCATAACACAAAAATTGTTATATATTAATGTGTACTGCATAGCAAAAATAATACTACTGCTGCTAATATTGAAATTTTAATAAGATTTCTGAGGCTGATCATTCACTTCTGTGAAGTGCTCTAGTGAGGCCAACAGTGGACAAGCAATCCTGTCATTTCATGGAGACATTGATCTTGGGCATGTTGTCATTTCTGTATTTAAAAAAAAAAAAAAAAACTATTGTCTAAGTCTATAAGGATCAGTAGCAAATATATCACCATTAGTCTTAGAAGAGACTTAATATGTTTGCTTTCCTGCTGTGTGTCGGAAATACCATCTGTGCAGGAAAAAGTCAGTAATATTTTCATAATTGAGCTCACTGGTTATGTTACATATAAATCCATCTTGAGTTTCAAGTTTGTTATTATTTCTTAGCATGTCTTATAAGGGTTAATTGTATTAATAATTTTGAAATAGCACAAAACTGTCATTTAAGTTAGCACAGATTTTTCTAAATGAGATTAGCTTCCACAAGTCTTGTGATATTTTTATTGAGTTTGTATTATTCTGACATTATAAGACCATGGGAGTATCAGACCTTATCTAAGAGACTGGATCCTTAATCAGACTCTCCATTTTGTACAGTTTATCTTGAAATATAAAGAATAAAAATGATCTGTTACAAAATTGGCTGAAATTGTCATGAACCTTTCTCTGCTCTTAAGAAGGAAAAAAATAGACAATAGAGATAGATCAGAGAATTTTTCTAACTCTTTTGAGTTTGTTCTTTGTCAATTTAATATACATATAAAATACACTCTAATTACTATATGCCCACTCTCTTTAGCCCTATCAACTTCCCACCTCTACTGCTACCCTCTCCTTTCTGAAGAGGATTTGAGTATAGAGAATTATGCTCTGATTCCATTTTTTGTTGGGTTAAGCTAGGAGAAACGTTATTCACAGGGTTTATTTGAGACCATGATGTGGATCTTTGGTAATTGTAAGGTGTGGTGGACTCATGCTTGAAGCAAAACTAGGAGAGATGTAATATCTAATGTCAGAAAACATTAGAATTTTTTTCCCCCTGGAGGACATTCATTTCTCACAAATCAAATGTGCTATAATGCTGCTGGCCAAAGGTGGGGTGATGGTGGTAGTGGAGGCTAAGTTGTTTTGGTACTCTTGGAATCAACAGCTCTGGAAGAGAGGATGGAAGAAAAAGCTGGTACACAAAGTCGAATGACTCTTCAGAGTTTACCCGGTCTGTTTGGAATCTGGAACCAGTCTGTTACATTCTGTGTGCCCAACAAAGGAGGGAAATAAGCCCAAATGTAATTCTTACAGTAATTGAGGATTTAAGTGCTTTTTCCCAAAGGAAAAGCACAACAGTACAACCTAACTCTACATTCTAGTCATGAAAGGAAGAATTTTCAAAGTCGGGAGAGAAATCATAAAAACAAAACAAAACAACAACAACAACAACAACAACAACAACAACAAACATCAAACAGCCGAAACATGCACTTTTTGGTCTAATGACTTCTGTCAGAAATTTAGATATTTTATGATTTTTATAAATGTAAGTTAAGAAAATGTGGTGGCGCACGCCTTTAATCCCAGCACTTGGGAGGCAGAGGCAGGTGGATTTCTGAGTTCAAGGCCAGCCTGGTCTACAGAGAGAGTTCCAGGACAGCCAGGGCTACACAGAGAAACCCTGTCTCAAAAAAAAAAAAAAAAAAGAAAAGAAAAAAAAAGAAAATGAATGAAGTACAAGGCATTCATTAATATTGTAATAACCTTGTAAAGCCAAAAAGAAGTTATACATTGCTCCTGTTAGATGCATGTACCCAAAGTTCCACTATACTGGTTGAAGTTTTTTTCCTAATTATGATCTATGTTGCAATGTGCTGTTGCTTGTATAATACTGGAAGAAAGGGTTTGTTATTTTTAACTGTGTTCTTTCACAAATGTGCTAGATAAACATAGAAAAATCTGTTAATCTCTATGTCTTCAATGTACTATTTTGAAATTCTTACCCAGAGAAACCCAGGCATGTGTAATATTTTAAAAAATCCCAAATAACCATGGTACCAAAGTATGTTAGTCATAAAAATATCTTCAGTTTTATCATGATCTTTGAGATCTATATTCTAAAACTCAAAACACCAGAGTGTAGAATTGGAAATTGTTAGTCCTTCATCTTTAATTAAGAAAATGTAAATGTGAAATAATATAAGAGACAGAAGAACAGACTGAGTATCTGTGTGCAAACAGATGTCCTCTGGACCTGACTAGCCCCTTGCAGTCATAAATTAACTATAGCTGTGGTTACTATATGAAAGCAGCAAAAAGTTAGGCCCCACAACATTGTGTAAGAAGAGAAGGGCTTCACAGGCTCTGGTTGCAGGTCTCTTCAGAGGCATAATGGCTGGTAAATTGTTCACTTTTTACCCACTCCCCATTATGCTCATGTACGCAACTATAATTAAACTCTCTCTGTCTCTGTCTCTCTGTCTCTCTGTCTCTCTGTCTCTCCCTCTCTCTCTCTCTCTCTCTCTCTCTCTCTCTCTCTCTCTCTCTCTCTCACACACACACACACACACACACACACACACACACAGAAGTAGAATAGGAATTTATTGAGATGAAAAAGATATTTGGGGGGGGAAGAGAAAATAGGAGATAAAATTGTAATTGGTGAAACCAGTTAAAATTCAATGTAGATATGTAAAAATTAAAAAAAAAGAAAGAACAGGCAAATATGAAACTGTACTAACCTTGATTTCTTGACTGGATATTCAGGTTTCCACCACTACAACAAAATACCTGAGATGATTTGTATATAAGAGAATAGGTTGATTTTTGCTCATAGCTCTCCTGTCTCTAGTCCAAGTAGAGGTGGAAATATTATTTTGGGTCTTTAACTTCCTGTGGAGTTCCTTGTCAAGTTATTGATGATACTATGTCCAGGAATCAAAACAGCGTGGATTCTAGAGTCCTCCCAGGACCACCCAATAGGGCCAACCTTTTAAAAGTTCCATCACCTCCTAAGAAACACAAGGATCAAGGGATTAACATATGGGCCTTTGAAGAAAACCTTAAAAATCCATCCAATAGAGACACCGTCCAAACTTTAATACTGAAATAGGTATTGGTAAGTATAAATTAACTTATATTGGTTGTCTGATATAATTATTAGTTTAGTTAGAGTATAATGCCAAAACATAAATCTTTGTTTCCTTCTGGTCTCTCTAATCGCTTTTTTCCATTTTAAAAATATAAGAAAATATATGGTGGATAAGTTATTAAAGATAACTTCATCTCAATTGCACCTTAGAATATTTTGCCACCTCTATCATTGGTCTAATAAATTAGTCACTAATTAAAAACAAAAGAAGAAATGTTAAACAATGACCAGCTCCACAGCACTATGGGAGAGTTGGTCAACAGGTTGTTGAGATGTTCACCAGGTACATATAATGCCTGCAGATACAAAGCCTGGAAGCCAGAAGCACTTTGCAGTTGACGTGATACCCTTTCTCCTTCAATTCTCTGTGATTTGAGGAATTCCCCTCGTGCAGTGCAAATGATTACAACATATGACACTATTTTTCTACACTAGGATTGTTAGTCAGTAATTGTACCTGACCCTTTAAGTATAGTGCAGAATTCTCAAAACCAGCCATACAGATTTCAATTTTGTTTTCAATTGTCTCCAGCTTTGATATGTGCTCATAACATAGGTAAGTCTTCCTTATGGCATTATCTAAGTCCTTAATGCTCAATCTATATTTACTGAACTATTTGTAGTAGTGACACCCAATTCATCTTGAAAGTGCTGCAGCAGGCATCATGATGGATTACTGTGGTGTGGTGTGGTGTGGTGTGGTGGTGGTGGTGGTGATGGTGTGTGTGTGTGTGTGTGTGTCTGAGTGTGCACATGTGTGTAGAGACTGCAGAACAGCCTCATGTGCCTTCTTCAAGAAATGTCCACCTTATTTGTAGGATAGTCTCTTATTGGCCTCACATTCATTAATTAGGCTACAAAGGCAGCCTGCTTGCTACAGGGATTCAACTGTGTAAAACAAAATATTCAGTTTTGTTTTTTGCCTTTTAATGTGAGTGCTGGGTACTGAACTCAGTACCTCATGCTTGTGTAGCAAACACATTACTCTGATTGAGCTATCAAAGAGTCATCCTTTTAAAAAAAGAATAGCATAAAGCTAATATAATGTTGTTTGGGTATTTTTGCTTTAGTTGATTGTTCTTTGGAGTTTTACCCAAAAATTACTGTTTCTATATATGCCTAGAAGTGCAACCTCTTTGTTTTATTTTAAATGGTTCAACATTTACAGTCTTATAATTAGATATTTTTAGTTGACTCTTGTATACAACAGAGGCATGATTTGTTTTATTGTATGAAAGGAAAATATTAGAAGATAATGTTCAGGGTACAGAGAGATGAGCACTTGGGTACTTTTGAAACAGTTATAAATTAATATCAAATATATGGTAAATAATATGGATCTTCACAAAGTAGTAAAATTAGAATTTCTGCACTATCCAACTAACTCACTTCTGGATACACATGCAAAGCTCTGAAATTAGCATGTCAGATAGATTCCTACTATCTCACATTTTTCTCCAAACCATTCACAAAAGTCAATATATGCAATTAACCATGGTATCCATAGCTGAATGATTGGAAAATGAAAATGTGGTTTAAATACATAAAGGAATAGCATTCAGCCACATAAAAAGGTTCATGCTATTTTCAATTACATGTATGGAACTGTCTTATACTAAATTATACTCATGTGGAAGGGGAAAAGTTGGTTCTATAAAATAAGAGAATAGAATAGTGATTTGTAAGGGGAGTGAGAGAAAATGGAGGTTGGATAAGTTTTTCCAAATAAAGTTAGATGAGATTAAATTCTCACATATTCTAGTGAGTTGACCATAGCTTGCTGCAGTTTTTATACATTTTATAAATTACTAGAGGAGAAGAATTCATAGACCACAGACACAAAGATTGGTGACTCTTTAAAGTAACGGCTTGACATGAATGCTAAGGTGGGAGAACCTTGATTTGAGGACAGCATGAAACTGATAGTAAGATCTGTCTCAAATTCCAAAATAAACTGAATTGAATTGGAAATGCTAGTTATCCTAAATTAATGATGACCTGATGTCTGTCTGTATTACCTTGCTACACTCTATTCAATAAATAGGTAGAAATGTATACCAACTACATATAGAAAATGAAATGTAGTACCTGAGGCTCCCCTTTGAACCTAGAGTTAGAACTTGTACTGTAAAGAAGGACAAAGATGTGTGCTCCAGTGTGAGAAGCCCTGGAATGAACTAAGAGGATTCCCTTAATTCCAGGGAAAGGAATTCTCGGACAACAGAACTCTGTTATTATCCTGCATATCTTCTTATTAGTACTGTTACTGAGCTGTTCTAACCCTCTTCTCTTTCTCCTTCTCTTTCCTCCTTCACTTTCTCCCTTCTTTCCCTCCCTTCTCCTCTCTGTCCTCCTTCTGAATATCATTTCTTTTTTGAGTATTACTGGATCAGGCAGAACTTTAAACAGAAATTAGGTTCTATTCACTGATCCTTCATCTGTTTTCTGCAACTGTTTCTGTTCTTCTTGATACCCCTTTTGTTCCTCTTCCCAAGTGACAGTGAGGCTTTCAGTTGTAATCTGAGTCAAGCCGGTGCCACTTGCCTATAATCCTAGTACTCAGAAAGATTTGGCAGGAGGATTCGTAGTTCAAAGCTAGCCAGACTTATCCAGGAGACCCTGTGTCTGATTAATTGCTTAAATCTCCAGATATCATTCATATCACGCTTCCCATTGTTTACCAGATCCAGCTACACTGGTTTCCTTTCTTCCGCTGAATATATCAACGAGTTTCACACTTGAGGAATTTGCCTTTTTCTTTGTGTACTTATAGATTCTGTCTGTTTGTCAGTGTCTTGTCCTTGTCTATATATCACAGTCCTAATTCTTCTAATCTCCACTGAAGTGTCACCCTATGAGGAAGTCTTCGATATAAACACAAAGCATTTTAAATAATCACTTTAGCAACTTTATATTTAACATTAGGTAAATGTATGTATTGGGATCTATCATCACTACTGTTGGGCAGAGCACTATGTTTGTATTCTTTGATCTTTCTCACAGAGCGGTGTTTGGACCCTGGAAAAATACTTCATGTTAAATTGATGAAAACCAATTTCATCACTTCAGATAACTGATAAATAGCATGTTGGTTACATACTATATTCAGTCATTTTCCCAAATGCTGGTGGTAAGGTCTAAAAAAGTAACAAGGAAACATAAAGTAGTCTCAGCTTTTGGGATGCTCATGACTAGAAGAGATAGACATCATAATGATAGATTATTATAAGTGAGTGGGATTTTACTAGAAGAGGTCATTTTAGACTGAGAAATTAATTCAAAAGCTTTTATGAAATAATTTGATTTATTAGTGCAATGATGACGCCCTGTGGTTATATATTTTGACATTATTCTAAATCATGAAAAGAATCCACTGCCTATAAGTTGAAATGAGAAAAGACAAATGGAAAATGCCACAAGCCATACATTACCAGAAAGAATCCATAAGTAATGGTGCAGATCAACTTGAATGTATAGATGAATCACCATGCTGGGGACTTGTTGAAGAACATGCTGCTGTTTATTGTGTAAGCATAACTGTTTAATGTCCTTGGAGTTCCAAATATTATGTGATATATCTATACTTTCTGAGTGTGAATAAATAAAAATGAATCCCCAATGGGCAAAATCATAAAATATAATTTTTTAAGGGCATGTTTAGCTCTAGGGTTATGAGTAAATGACAGAGTTCTTGCATAGAGCATACATGGCCCCAGCTTCTACCACCAAACTATGAAGAAGTTACCTCTGTTAAGGAGACATTATTCACCCCCAAAATAAAAGTGTCTTTTTTTTGAAATCATGGAAATATGGATGTATCATCTTAGACCAAAGACATTATTTAGATAATTTTGTACGTGTACTCAATGAAATATAAAAATATCCACCTTCAATTTCCCACCAGCTGCCTCTGAATCTCTTCTGACATATCTCCTCGCAAATTCTCCTTCTCCTCCTCTTTTTCCTCCTCCTCTTTTTCCTCCTCCTCTTTTCTTCTCCTTCTCCTTTCCCTTCCCCTTCTCCTTCCTTTCTCCTTCTCCTTCTCCTTCTCCTTCTCCTTCTCCTTCTCCTTCTCCTTCTCCTTCTCCTTCTCCTTCTCCTTCTCCTTCTCCTTCTCCTTCTCCTCTCCTTCTCCTTCTTCTTCTCCTCCTCCTCCTCCTCCTCCTCCTCCTCCTCCTCCTCCTTCTCCTCCTCCTTCGCCTCCTCTTTCTTCTCCTCCTCCTCCTTTTGTCTGCTTCTTCTGCTTTTCCTTTTCCTTCTCCTCCTTCTCTTCTATTTTTCTTTTGTTGAAAAACTATTCTTATACAGTGTTTTCTAACAATGAGTTGATTTTCCAGAACTCCTCTGAGATCTTCTCAACCTCCCTTCCCATCTGAATCCACAAACTTCCTGCCTGTTTTTGGATGATAAACAGACATTTAAAGAATTATAATAAAATAAGACAAGAAAATAAACAAACTAGAATAGGACAAAGGAAACAAAAAGAAGAACAAGAGCTAAAGTAAAATCAAAGGTACACACATAGATACAAAGACACACATGTTCACAGACACAGGATTCATAAAACAACACAAAATTGGAAGTCATAATATATAATCAAAACACCTAATGGATAAAAAGTAATAAGCCATGAAAAAATTATTATAAATAAAGAACCTCCTTTGTCAAATATCAAATGACAATACGTGTGTCAGTTCATTTTTGAATCTTCAGTTTTATTCCATTGATCTTCCTTCCTGTCTCTGTACAAATACCATACAACTTTTATCATTATTGCTCTGTAATATAGCTTGAACTCAGGGATGGTGATTCTTCTAAAAATGATTTTATTGTTGACAATAGTTTTTGCTATACTGGGGTTTTTGTTATTGCAAATGAATTTGCAAATTGCTCTTTCTAACTCTATGAAGAATTGAGTTGGAATTTTTATGAGGATTGCATTGAGTCTGTAGATTGCTTTCAGCAAAATGGCCATTATTACTATATTAATCTTTCCAGTCTATAAGCATGGGAGATCTTTCCATTTTCTGAGGTCTTCTTTGATTTCTTTCTTAAAAGGAGTAGAAGTTCTAGTCATACAGATCTTTCACTTGCTTGGTTAGAGTCACACCAAGGTACTTTATATTATTTGTGACTATTGTGAAGGATGTCATTTCCCTAGTTTCTTTCTCAGCCTGTTTATCCTTTGAGTAGAGGAAGGCTACTGATTTGGTTGAGTCAATTTTATATCAAACCAATTTGCTGAAGTTGTTTATCAGCTGTAGGAATTCTCTGGTAGAATTTTTGAGGTCACTTAAGTATACTATCATATCATCTGCAAATAGTGATATGTTGACTTCTTCCATTCCAATATATATCATTTTGACCTCCTTTTGTTGTCTAATTCCTCTAGCTAGAACTTTAAGTACTATATTGAATAGATAGGGAGAGAGAGGGCAGCCTTGTCTAGTCCCTGATTTTAGTGAGATTGCTTCAAGTTTCTCTACATTTAGTTTGATGTTGGCCACTGGTTTGCTGTATATTGCTTTTATTATGTTTAGGTATGGGCCTTGAATTCCTGATCTTTCCAAGACTTTTACCATGAAGGGGTGTTGAATTTTGTCAAATGCTTTTTCAGCATCTAATGAAATGACCATGTGGTTTTTTTCTTTGAGTTTGTTTATATAGTGGATTACATTGATGGATTTCCAGGTATTGAACCATCCCTGCATCCCTGGGATGAAGCCTACTCGATCGTGGTGAATGATCATTTTGATGTGTTCTTGGATTCAGTTTATAAGAATTTTGTTTAGTATTTTTGCATCAATATTCAAAAGGAAAATTGGTCTGAAGTTCTCTTTCTTTCTTAGGTCTTTTTGTGATTTAGGTATGAGTGATTGTAGCTTCATAGGATGAATTGGGTAGTGTTCCTTCTGTTTCTATTTTGTGGATTAGTTTGAAGAGTGTTGTTATTAGGTCTTCTTTGAAGGTACTAAACTCATCTGGTCCTGGGCTTTTTTTGGTTGGGAGACTTTTAATGACTGCTTCTATTTCTTTAGGGGTTGTGGGATGGTTTAGATGGTTTATCTGATCCTGATTTAACTTTGGTACCTGATATTTGTCTAGAAAATTATCCATTTCATCCACATTTTCCAATTTTGTTTAATAGTCTCTTTTGTAGTAGGATCTGATGACCTTTTGAATTTCCTCAGTTTCCTTTGTTATGTCTCTCTTCTGGAAAAACAGACAGAATTTTCAACAAATGGTGCTGGTTCCACTGGAATTCAGCATGTAGAAGAATGCAAATCAACTCATTCTTCTCTCCCTGTACAAAGCTCAAGTCTAAGTGGATCAAGGACCTCCATATAAAACCAGATACACTGAAACTAATAGAAGAGAAAATGGGGAAAAGTCTTAGACACATGGGCACAGGGGAAATTTTCCTGAACAGAACACCAATGGCTTATGCTCTAAGATCAAAAATCAACAATTGGGACCTCATAAAATTGCAAAGTTTCTGTAAGGTAAAGGACACTCTCAATAGGACAAAACAGCAACCAACAGGTTGGAAAAGATCTTTACCAATCCTACATTCCGTAGAGGGCTAATATTCAATATATACAAAAACTCAAGAAGTTAGACTACAGAGAATCAAATAACACTATTAAAAATGGGGTACAGAGCTAAACAAAGAATTTTCAACTGACTAATCTCGACTGGCCAAGAAGCATCTATGGAAATGTTCAACAATCCTAATCATAAGGAAAATGCAAATCAAAACAACCCAGAGATTCCACCTCACACCAATCAGAATGGCTAAGATCAAAAACTCATGTGACATCAAATGCTGGCGAGGATGTAGAGAAAGAGGAACACTCCTCCATTGTTAGTGAGATTGCAAGCTTGTACAACCACTGTGGAAATCAGTCTGGTGGTTCCTCAGAAAATTGGACATAGTATTACCTGAGAACTCAATTATACCACTCCTGGGCATATACCCAAAAGATGCTCCAACATATAATAAGGACATATGCTCCACCATGTTCATAGTTGCCTTATTTATAATAGCCAGAAGCTGGAAAGAACCCAGATGTCCTTCAACATAGGAATGGATACAGAAAATATGGTACATTTACACAATGGAGTACTACTCAGCTATTAAAAACAATGACTTCATGAAATTCTTAGGCAAAAGAATGGAACTAGAAAATGTCATCCAATCACAATGTAACCCAATCACAAAAGAGCACACATTGTATGCTCTCACTGATAAGTGGATATTAGCCCAAAATCTCGGAATACCCAAGATACAATTCAGAGATCACATGAGGCTCAACAAGAAGGAAGACCATAGTGTGGGTGCTTAGGTCCTTCCTAGAAGTGGGAACAAAATGCTCACAGGAGCAAATGCATAGAAAAAAAATGTGGAGCAGAGCCTGAAAGAAAGGCCATCCAGAGACTGCCCTACCAGGGATCCATCCCATATAGTCAACAAATGCAGACACTATTGTGGATGCCAAAAAGTGCATAGTGCCAGAAGCCTGATATAACTGTCTCGTAAGAGGCTCTGCCATGGCCTTACAAATACAGAGGCAGATTCTGGAAGCCAACCATTGGACTGAGTATGGGGTCCCCAGTGGAGGAGTTAGAGAAAGGACTGAAGGAGCTGAAGGTGTTTGCAACCCCATAGGAAGAACAACAATATCAACCAACCAGACAGCCCAGAACTCACAGGAACTAAATCACCAACTAAAGAATACACATGGAGGGACCTATGGCTCCAGCCGCATATGTAGCAGAGGATGGCCTTGTTGCGCATCAATGGGAGGAGAGGCCCTTGTTCCTGTGATGGCATGATGCCCCAGTGTAGGGCAATGAGAAATGAGAGGAGGGAATGGGTGGGTGAGTGGGTGGGGGAACACCCTCATAGAAGCAGGGGGAGGGGATGGGATAGGGGGTTTCTGTGAGGGAGGTAAACTGGGAAAGGGGATAACATTTGAAATGTAAATTAAAAAAATATCCAAAAATAAATAAATAAGAACCTCAACAATATTATTTAATTGATTTTATGTTGGCCATCTATCTACTGCTGGGTATGGGGCCTGTCCTTGAGAATGGTGTATGTTCCCAATAAGACTTAGAGAAAACTAACTTTTCATTTCTGAGTGGTTATCAATTAGAGATTGCTTCAGGGTAGACATGTGAGCCTGTGTTCTCTTCATCTCTCAATACTAGAAACCCATGTAGTTCAGACCCCTGCCCTTCCTGTCCTTGTTGCTACAGTCTCTGCTAGGTCTTCTGCATGTGTATCTGTTCTGCTGTGTTTAGAATGCCTTGTTCCTTTCCTGTTCTTTATCACCTCTGACTCTTAAATTATTTCCTCTCCCCTTTTCTATAGTGTTTCCTGTACCCTGAGGGAAAGGATTTGATGGTGTCATCCCATTCAGGACCAAGTATTCAAGGTCCCTCACTGTTTACACATTGGCCATTTTTGGGTCTCTGTATTTGTTCAGATCTACTGCAGGGGGAAACTTCTCTGATATTGGTTGAGCAAGACATTAACCTACAAGTATAGCAGAATGTCTTTAGGAGTCATTTAATTGCAAAATACCATTAGCAAAACAGTAGTTTTTGTTTTTGTTTTTGTTTTCCTAAATTCCAGACCTATCTCATCTCAGGCACTTGGCCACTCAAGCAATGTCAGGCATTAGTTTTATGTCATGAAATGGACCTTAATTCCAATCAGAACACTATTTGGTAGGGTTGAAGGGTCCGTGTGGATATCTGCTCGACGTCTCCACGTTCAGTGAGTTGTGTAGGTGCTGTCTTCAGCGCTGAGGCCTTACACTTATATTGAGAAGAGCAACCAGTAGTTCCCCTAAACCCCAAATGGAAACGGACAAGGTTCATGCATGTGGGTTCTTACATGAGATCCATTACAACAATTCGATTAGATGTAATCCATTCCTGAAACCAGAAGCTTCATCGTGTGACAAGATATATCCAGTTAAAGCTACATCTTGCCTGTTAGTGGCTGACCTCACTGAGATCACTTTTATACATGTGGATATTTTTGGAAGCTTCTACTGTGTTAAGTTGTCAAACAAACCTCAAATTTCCCTTATTTTTATTTGTTCCTCCCAATATTTCTTCCTGCATCTGTCTCTTTCCTTCCACCTCCTCTACCTTGGCCCTCACACCATCTCTAACTATCTATTCTACTCCCCCTTCCAAGGGAGATCCATCATGCAACCCCAGACTCTTATGCTATATAAAACCTCTATGGCTGTATGGATTGGAGCTTACATTTTTTAGATGTAATAGCCAATATATACATATAAGCAGATATATACTATATTTGTCATTCTTGGTCTGGGTTACCTCACACATGATCATGTTTTCTAGCTCCATCAACTTATCTGTGAATTTCATAATTTCATTCTCTTTACGTGGCCAAGTAGCATTCCAAGTTACCACAGTTTCTTTATCCAGTCATCCATTGACAGACATGTAAGCTGCTTTTCTTAAAATCTTTTTATTTTATATTTTCTTTATTACATTTCAAATGTTACCTCCTTTCCCAGTTCCCCCCCCCAGAAACCCCCTATCCAACCCCCTCTCCCTGCTTCTATGAGGGTGTTTCCCCACCCACCCACCCACTCCCACCCCCCTGCCCTCTAATTTCCCTTCACTGGGACATCTAGCCTTCACAGGATGAAGGTCCTCCTCCTCCCACTGATACCCGACAAGGTCATTCTCTGCTATGTAGGCTGCTTCTAATTTTTGTGTATGTGTATGTTTTCATATGAAGCTGAAAATTGTCTTTTCATGATCTCTAAAGAATCATATTGAAATTTTGATGAAGATTGTTTTGAATCTACAGATTATGTTTGTAGGATGGCATTTTTTATATATTAATGCTACTGATCTATGAGCATGGGGAATCTTTTTGTCTTATATATTGTTCTAATTAATTTCTTCAAAGTGGTACATTTACACAATGGAGTACTACTCAGCTATTAAAAACAATGACTTCATGAAATTTGCAGGCAAATGGATGGAACTTGAAAATATCATCCTGAGCGAGGTAACTCAGTCACAAATGAATGAACATGGTATATACTCACTGATAAATGGATATTAGCCCAAAATTTCAGAATACCCAAGTTTCACTTTATAGTAACTGCTGGACTGAGAGTGAGGTCCCAGATGGAGGAGTTGGAGAAAGGACTGAAGGAGCTGAGGGAGTTTGCAGCCCTATGGAGGGAGCAACAGTGTCAACTGGCCTGACCCCTCCAGTCCTTCTGGAGGCTGGACCACCAACCAAAGAATATACATCGAGGGACCCAGAGCTCCGACCACACAATGTGTCAGAGGAGGGCCTTGTTGGCCATCAGGGGGAGGAGAGGCCCTTGGGCCTGAGGGTGTTAGAGGCCCCAGTAAAGGGGAATGTCAAGGTGGGAAAACGATAGTGGGTGGGTGGGTGGATGGGAGGTGGCATACCCTTATAGAGGCGGGAGAGGGGGAGGGGATGGGGGTTTCCAAAGAGGAGACCTGGAAAGGGGGAAACATTGGAAATGTAAATAAGGTATCAAAAAATAAATAAAAAAATACAGCCAGATAGTGCTTGCTTACTCTCACAATAAGTCCACTATTAAACAAATGTATTAGGCAGATAAGTCATCAATGTAGATCACAGGATTTGTAGATGAGCAGTGATTGGTTAACTTAATTTTTGATAGGTGCAGACTACATTCCAGTATCATGAATATTAGTCTGTAGGGGTGAAGACTCTAATTAGGCACCAGTTTGACTTCTCTATGTTCAATGTGATATCTGAGTTCTGTCTTCAGGGTTTGGGACTTAACCATCAGTTTTATAGAGCCTGGATGACTTTGCATGATTCTCTGGACCACTTTCACCAACAGTTCAATTAGATCTAACTCATCTCTGACACTGAAGGTTTCACTTGATGGCCAAATATATCTAGTTAGGAATTTGTCTTCTTCATTATTTGATGACTCTGTTTGGATTGTGTCCATAATTATTCGTTAATTTTAAGAGAATTAAGAAATATTTTTATAAACAATCAAATAGCTATTATTGTTAACTGTGCTCCCTGTAATCTGTCTCTCTTCATGCCACGTCCCTTCCCATTAACATGTACTGTACAGGAAAGCTGAAGGGGAGGGAGTAGTGGAGAGGAAATAGAAAATCATAGGTTAAAGGAAAGTAAAAAGGGCCATGCTAAGGGTAGATATTTGTGGGAGGAGTATTGAAAACCTATGTTTAACTACATTAATATTGTATTAAACTACCTTCAGATATCTATTTTTTAAAAAGATTTATGTATTTATTTTATGTATATGAGTACACTGTAGGTGTCTTCAGACACACCAGAAGAGGGCCTCAGATCCAGTTACAGATGGTTGTGAGCCACCATGTGATTGAACACACGACCTCTGGAAGAACAGTCAGTACCCTTTGACAATTGAGACATTTCTCCAGCCCCAGATATCTATTTCTGTATTTATAGACAAAGTCCATCAGCCTTAAGTGGAGGTTCTTTTAGCAATAGGTAGTTTAGAAACTTATGTCTGTCAACAAATCATAAAAATAAGTGAAGTTTGAGGGTTCAGCCATCAAGAACACATGTATATTAACCTACCCATTTAAAGCTCAGAAACACTAAGGAGAGGAGAAGCAAAGTATGGGTGAGATGGGATGAAAGGGTCATAATAGCTCTCCTTTAGACTCAACACAGCAATTGCAATAGTGAATTATAACAAGACCCACCAACAATCCATCATAGAAAAGACAGGAACAGAAATGACCCGACTACTTACTACTGAACAATTGGCGGCTGTAAGAGAAACCACTGTATTTAGTTATGTACTCATTGCTAAGCCCAGCAGGCTTCTTGATAATCCCAAGCCTGTGATTGCACAGAATATCCGTGGTCAAATTCAGTGTGTCAGAAAACGAATAGACATGAATATGAGAAAGCGGTTTTAGTGAAAGGGGAGCGGGCAGGAGTGGCAGATGGAAGGGACTGTGGGAAGCGAGGGGGACTCAGTATATATTGTCCACCTTTGTAAATGAACAAATTTAAATGAAAAAATATGCACATACATTTTAGACTACATTAAAATGTTGCATCTTCTTATGAGTCTTTAGATCTTAGAAAACAGGGTCTGATTTATACAGGGCATAATTAAATATGACATGAATTCAGGAAGTTGTAAAGTAAAATTTATATCACAAAATATGATTTCTATGCACTGAAATTCTTCATACCATTTAAACTTCAATATTTTAAAATGTATTAACATTTTGTCATAAATTTTCTATTATATATATATAATATATATATTAGCATTATGCCACTATATATATATATATATATATATATATATATATATATATATATATATATATATAGTGGCATAATGCTAATCCAGTACAGATTTAAACTCTAAATATCTACAATATTATTAATTTGCATTATCAAACTATTGTAAATATTGAGGGAAGCTTGAAAAATTTCTTGAAAACATTCTATTTTATTCTAGTGAGAGAGAAGAGTGAGGGAGAGGGGAGGAGAAAGGCAGTGTTCATACCTTTCAAAAGTTAAAGGTTTAGAGACACACATGTACCTATGTGAGGAGGAATATATTCTAATTTAGACTGTATGTGTAGAATCGTCTACTAGAGAAAGTGATCAAAGATCCGTCAAAGAAAAATGTATTCAGTGAAGTTGTAGGCATTCCAAAACAAAACAAAAAGAGAATGCTTTGATTCTTATAGCTGACATATTTTGGATTGTAACATGAAAAAATATTTCAAAACTTGTTGTCACCCACATCAGAGCATTTATAAAGACAAACTAATTTTTTTTTCACAAAAGAAATACCACTAGAAGTTGTCACTCAGCTGAACTTTACAGAACAAAGAGAAAGTTAACAACGGGAAGGAATAATTGCTAGTATCTGTGCATACACACATCCATCACCCCATTTCCTTAGCCTTCTCTAAATTATAATTTGTAAGACATATTGACATTTGAATTTCATAAACTATCTTTAGATTCATGATGGATTTTTAAATTAAAACAGTCTTTCTTTCATGCATTATTTCTAGTTTTCTTTCCTTTTACCTTCTAGCCACATTACCTTAATTTCTTTCCTTCTTTTATTTTTTTTTAATCATATTGATTGGCGTGGACTATACTGGTTAAGATTGTTGGTTGCACTAGGGAAATCTGGTATTTAACAATGGGTATAGTAATTTTATTGGAAACCATGTGTGTATCATATCCTATCAGAATTTGTTTCACTTTTCCCTCACTGTCTCTCATAGTGTTAATAACCTCCCAATGAAACTGAAGGAGGAATGATATAGGAGAACAGGAATATTTCCTTCACTGCACCCTAATTATTAATAAGAGAAAAGCAAATTGATTTGCTTAATATGAACCTCATGTAACACAAGTATCTTCCTGGGGAATGAAGACCCAATGGAATAGGAAAACTAATTCATATGTGTGTGTATAATATATATGTATATAATATGAATATACAGAATATATACATATATTTAATATATTTATATATATTTGATTCAAAGTATGGATATTTTGTGGAAAACACAACAAAGAAATGAAGGTATTATCCAATAGTAATTATGAGCTGGGGGAATTTAACAATGCTCTTTTTCCAGTCCCTTCTCTGTGGTCCTGAATTCAGAGATAAGGATGCACCTTTCCTTGGTGGAGAGAGCAGTTTGACCAGGTCATGGTCAGGAGGGCAGAAAACACTTTGCTTTATGACCCACTTTAGGAGAGGAGAGCTGGGCAAGAGACAGTGACTTTTGTGTCTTTTGCTCTTTTCTCAAATTCCTTAAAAGGTTCAACTTCTCATGGTCCTGTTTTTTAGTGTATTATACCCAGAGTCCAGCATTGACAGGAGGCAGTGATTTAATCACCAAGCAGCCAACAGCAAATTTAAAATTGTGAGGCATTCAAGAAGTATTGTCTGCAACTTCCTGGTTTGTTCTCACTCTTTACATGACATCTATCAGATTCAAAAGATGCTTTTATTTTTTCTTCTCCTTCCTTTTCTATTTTCAAATATATTTTATCATAGGTACCTTAAATAATAACATGAAATTTCTTGCTCAAGCAACCACTAGTGTGAAGGTCAGAGGACAATTGCAGGAGTTGGTTCTCTCCTGCCACCATGTGGGCTATGGGACTAGAACTCAAAATTCTCAGGCTTGGTGACTAAGGACCTTTGTGATGTGAACCATCTCACTATCCCACAGGTATTTGTTTATGAAAAATGAATTTTAATATGTGAGCTTTGGACTCAAATGTGTACTAAGGTAAAATATTGAAGGCAATTAACATATATTCTCAGCAATATAAATATTTGCCTTTCTTCACTGACTTTCATCTTTTTCTTCCTTTAACACAGAGACAAAAATCTCAATAAACTCATGTGGTAGCTCTGAGACAGACATGTTTTTGTTTCTACAGTTACAGAGGCAGTGGCATGGGTTGACTCTTAGTTTCATACAATGTTTGATGCTGATTTTGGAAGTCATTCATAATCAATCGCTTTCCTCTTTGACTTCATACTAGAATTATGTGGAGAATTTAAAAATCTTTAAATGAACTGCCTTCATCTCATTACAAGTACACCAGAATGTTGCATGGGAATAAGAAGAAATATGTCAGTATTTCTTAAACACTATTTTATTCTCTTAAGGCAGAAAAGTAGCATTTCAAATGAATACTTTGGGCTAGAATGCTCTCTTAAAGCTTGAATTTATAAGAATCTTAAAAGTTATAAAATATAGTCTGAGTATATTGCCAAGTGGTATTGCTGTGGGCTTATTGCATGCCAAGTTTCAGTCCCCCCCAAACAAACAAAAACCAGGAGGTTATAATAACATATAAAATATAGAACAATATATTAAAACTTTGTGTGTGGGTGTTTTACTTGCATATAGGTAGTGCACCATGTTTGTACATGATACCCAAGGAGTCCAGATTACGATTTCAGAGCCCCTAGGATTGGCATTACAGGTAGTTGTAGTCACCTGATGAGAGTACTGGAAACCAGTCCCAGATCCTCTAGAAAAGCAACCATTGCTCTTCACCACTGAGCCATATCACTGTTCCTGATAAAATATTTTTGGCTCTTGAAATGTGTGGGAAGATGACACCATGTGTTACAAGTTCATAAATGAAGTTTTAAAATTGCTTTGTTAAAAAGTGCCTTCAGTAATAAGGAAGTAAATCTTATTTGGCAAGGATTTTAGTCTCAGGATAAGAGGTAAAGTTACTAGTAATGGTGATAATAACAATAACAACAAAAATAATAATACAGAAATTGTTCCTTGAGTGAATCTATACAATGATCAGGTGTTGAGGCCAACCTAAGGTGAGATGACAGATGGAGGGCCGCAACTGCCTGTCTGAATGGACTACCACTAAGAAAGTATAAAACAATGGAATAATTCTTTTGTGTCCTTAGTAGTATTAATTTATCTCTAAAATCTTGAATATAATTGCTAGAATTAAGTTCTTAAACTTTAATGGACATAGTAAGAACCTTGAGGCCTTGCTACAACATGGACTCATACAACTTCATTTCTTCCCTTCCTGGATTATTTTTTTTAATTTAAAGAATATGGGAAATGGGACCCCAAATTATATTTTCTATCTTTCTTTGCTTTTTAAAAACAGGATCTCTCCCTCTATGTATCACAGGCCAGGTATTGGGCTCAATGTCTTTCTGCCTCAGCCTCTGAAGCGATGTGATTAGCAGTGTGAACTACCAAGCTCAGAGAAGAGCTTCAATTTCTAAGACGTCCCAGATGATACTGGCGGTCCTGCTGCTCACACCACATTGTAAGAACTACTGTTTTTAAAGAATACATGAGAATAAGTGTCAAGTGAGCTGGGCTTTGATGATTGCTTTAATATGGTATTTCATCTTGGTGAATCACCTCACCTGTAAATGAGCAAGTTCCATCTACATTTTAGTTCATTTTCTGTTTATATAAGAGACGACCACAGGATAATTAATTTACAATCAACAGAGTTTGGTTTCTGAAAGTTAAAAAGTCTGGGAAGTCCAGTACATACTCACCAGCTTTTGTGATAGATATTCCTATGATCAGGACATGATGTGAGGCGTATCACCATGAGAGAATCCCAGGTGTCTTTCTCCTTATAAAGCCATTAGCTGCACCACGCAGTCACCGCCTGCATGAATACCTCTTTCTTTTTTGGCCCTTCTCCAAATATTATCAACAGGGGATTTTAAATAATACATCCCAAAGATATGAACCTTGTGGGGAACATATTCAGGTTATAAAAGATTGGATGATACCTATGATAATGAGCTATGAGTACCTTAACCTAAACATGACTTCCTCAAACTGAAAATATGCTTCATTTCTAAATGTCAGTAACCATTAGCAAAAGAAAAGCCCAGTAGGCAGTCTCACGGATATTCTGGTAATCAATTTGTAAATCATTGTTCTTTCCTTTGGAATCTGATCAAGACTTCCAGGATCTGCAAGATATATTTCAGTGTTCTCCTGGCTCAGGTCTTGTCCCTGCAATGGTTTCTGCTATGTAAATGAAATGTAATGATTTTTCCCTATTACAGTTTTACTGAAGTCCTAATACTGTCCCCAGAGGTCTTGGCTACCACATAGCTGCTTGCTAGCCAAGGTTTCACACTTTCTAACATCTCTAACCTTCCTTGATCTATCCCAAATTTGGCCACTCACATAATTTATACTTCAGAACATGCTCTGATGGTTGCGCCAGTGGAGGGCGCTGTTGACCTGCGAATTATGAATTCCGGTGTTGGTACTATGGAAGCACTTCCCATTGCAGGTAAAGAACTACTTTTAAAACATTTTTGCCTTGTTGGTTTTCACTGAGCTAAGCTGCTTATTTTGCTTCGAATAGAAGTTTACTTTATAAAATTGTTGCCCCAGTGGCTTCTGCTCCTTATTGGGTGGCTGGTAAAAGACAGGAATAAATTAAAGAGTAAGACAACAGAAAAATGAATGATGTGAACAGTTCCTTAGGAAGCGAATGTTAACATCTAGGAAACATACATTCTCTTTGTTAAGAAATGTAAAATTTAAACGAGTACTTCTGCATCCATGCATGGTTATCATTTAAGTCACATTTTCTTTGGAGTTCCACAATGAATGATTATTTATTCTAATATATTAAGTAGATTTAAAGTGGTTAAATATAGTGCTGAATTATAGGACTAATGTATAATACCAGCAATACAGGATGCTGTGTATAAGAAGAAACCCTACTCATGAAGGCAGGAAAATCAAGAATATGCAGGAGACGTTTAAACCTCCAGAAAGAAAATGCACAATTCTGCTACCTATATTTATTCCTTTTTATACTACAATATGGTTAAGAACAGTTGAATATGACCCCCAAAATAACTGTAAAAGAAAAGTAAGAAATATACAATCCCATTATAACACTTTTATGTAAACAAACAGAAAGTAAGGTAAGCCCTGTGAATTCTTTAGTTTTGATTTTTCTATTCATAGTTGACTTTTTCTTTGGTTAAAATTAAAAAAATAAAGTGTGAAACCCTTGCAGGGCAGTGTTTGCATTTCCCAGGCTCAGGCTCCCTCTACCTACTAAATAAAGTATTAAGAGCAGGGCATCTGATCTGCATGAGCTTTAAAGAACAGATTACTTTGCAGTAATATACAATTTTAGGCTGTGAATGTATCTCAGGAAGTCAGAGATATCACTAAAGATTTTATGTCAGCTAAACATGTAGTTCTAGCTTATTAACATCTCATCCCATAGAAGCCCAAATAAATATGATTTCCTTAACATCAAATCTATAACAAAGTAATTATATTCTTAAGCCTATTTAATCTCTATTATCTTTTGTCCTCATAAAGAATTTGATAAGAACAACCTTTTCTGTGGTGCTTAGCTTGGCTTTGCTTTCCCTTAGAAATGGGATGTTTCTATACTCCAGAATGCTTCTGATCTGTAAACTCCTATGCCTTGTGCGTGGACTGAAGGTCTGTGCCTCCATGACTAGATTGGTCAAGATTTTAAAATTGCATTAAGGTGATAGAGAGATGGTCAAGAGTGCTTGCTGCTCTTGTAGAGGACTGGAGCTCAATTTCCAGCACCCAGGTGGGGGACAGGAAGTTCACTACTACCTATAGCTCCAGCTTCAGGGAATCAAATGACCTCCAGTGTCCTTTGTGAACACACACATATTCACAAGACAGCACACACACAAAGACAGCATACACATATACAAGTACACAAGGACAACACGCACACACATAAGGACCACACACCCATACACACATAGACACACACAAACATATATACACACATACACACATAACAACACATACCCAAGAATACACACACATACATACATACAAGGTAACACACCCACAAATGACAGCCCTTCTCATCTCCTGCCCCCACCCCAGCCCTTCCTCTGCTCGCCCTTCTCCTTCTTCTCTGAGAAGGTGGAGGCCCTCCCAGGTTATCAACTTATCCTGGCACATCAATTCACTACAGGATTAGACACATACACTACAACTGACGACAGACAAGGCAGTCCAGATATGGAAATGTGATCCACAGGCAGGCAACAGAGTCAGGGACCCACATGAAGACCAAGCTGCACATCTGCTACACATGTGCAAGTGCCTAGGTCCAGCCCATGTGCAGTGGCAAATTATTAAAAATCCCCTCTATGTTCTCTTTGGGTTCGAGTGTGACTCTGTACTCACCCAAGAGCTCTGGATTCACAAATGAAAGACACCCACACCCAAGTTTATTTTTGATAACCTAGCTCATTACTGGGCACTTCTGAAACTCCCCACGACTAGCACACTCTTCTCTCCGACATTTCTGGGTTAACACTTACTAAATCTATATTTTATCTTTGCTGCCCTGGCTCCTTCTGGACAGCCCCCTTTCCTTTGTTGCCCTAGACCCTTCTGGGTAGCCCGTCTGAGGGACACTTTCCCTCTTGTACCTACATTCGGTTGTCTTTCCCTCCTGTTCCTTGTCAGCATGGTCTGTCCTACACCCTTCTCATGGTGGAATCCCTTCCTGAGTTTATTGCCCAGGAATCCTAAAAGTTCTGCCTCTGTCTCTCTGTCAAGCCATTGGCCGCTGGCAACTTTATTTCCCAATCAAACCCAGTTGGGCATGGGGACCAGCAGCATCTTACAAAACAGACATGGTAATTCCCATGGTATTTGGAAATCCCATTAAATCAATTCCCTGACACCCATGCTTGCTCTTTGGTTGGTGGTTCCGTTTCTGGTCTTTGCTGAGATCAGCTATTTTCTCAATACACTCATCTCTTTCCACTAGACAAGACAGCAATGTTTGGGCTGCAAGTCCTAAGAATCTTAGCCCAGATGCTTCAGTGGCCCCAAGTATCTCTTGGGTCCCCAGTATTTCTACCCTTCAAAAATACTTTCTGATTCTATCAAATTCAGCATATTATCATGTCCTGCCGCAACCCCCCCCCCCCCCCCCGTGTATCAGCTTCTGATACCATATTCATCTCTATGTGATGGTTTGTTAATTTTCAGGGTTTCTTTTTGGTTGTTGGCTTTTTTCCCCTAATCTATTCTTGTCCTGCTAGATACAAAATAAATGGCTTATGATTGACTGTGAGAAAGTGTCTTGATTGATGATAGATGTTGGAAGCCTAGACCACATTGTGTGGCACCATCCATATGAAAGCTAGTTGAACATGAGCTAGGCAGTCAGCCAGACATCAGCATTCCTTCATGATTTCTGTTTGTGTTCCTGCCCTTCCTTCCATCAAGGTTGAATTAGGATATAGAAGTGTAACACTAATAATCCAGTTTTTCCCTAATGTGTTTTTGCTCAGCGTGTTATTCTTATTCATTTTATTTTCTACAGCAACAGAAACCAAATTATAGCACTTTTAATGTGGGCTAAACCAATCAACTTCTGTATGTGTTAGACACCCTGACTTAGGGTTCCTATTGCTGTGATAAAAACAACATGGCCAAAAGGGATTTGGGAAGGAAAGAGGGCTTTTGTTGTTGTTTTGTTTTATTTGTTTTGTTATTGTTGTTGTTGTTGAACTTATAGTTCCATATCACCGAACATTATCAAAGCAAAGTCAGGGCAGAAACTAAAGACTGAAATCTGCGAGCAGTAAGTGATACAGAGATGCTGCAGGGGTGCAGCTTACTACCTTGTTCCTCACACTCATTCAGCCTGCTTCCTTATAGCTCCCATGATAATGAGCCTGTGAGTGGCACTGCTCACAGTGATCTGGGCTCTCCAATATCAATCCTCAATCAGGACAATGCCCCACAGGCTTGCTCCCAGGCCAGTCTGATGAGGGCATTTTCTCAATTACAGTCCTTTCTTCCCAAAGAAGGCTAGGCTGAATCAGGTTGACATGAAACAAACAAGCACAGCCTCTATGTCAATTAGGGAAGTACCCATGAGGCTCTTGCTGTCTTCTGCAAGAAAGAAGCTCCAAGCCTGTGATGATAGCTTCTAGCTGATCAACATGACTGATTAGGAAGGGAAACCTTCTTGTTCAGAGAAGTTTGGGCTGTCCTGATTTTTTAGAGAAAGCCAAGGAAGAAACACAAGCTACCCCAAGTCCATTGTGGTAGAGACTAGGTGCTTCTGGATAGAATGGTGGAAGAACCCTGGGTATGATGCTAGTTGAGGAAGAATGGTTAGCTATTCCCAGAAGGAGTACAAAGCCTCTCCTCAGTCTACACATTTTAAAGTTCTGTTACTGACCCCCACCCTCAGTCTGTATGATGCAGTTTCAAAGGATCCCAATAAGATTAGGGAACTAAAATGAAAAAAAAGAGATCTGGGTTTCCATGTCTTGCTGTCCAGAGCCTTGACCCAACCCACATTCTCTACTTCCTTTCCCTGTTTTACCTGTTGGCCAGGGAATAAAATTACCTCCATTTTGGGAGTTAGTGAGTGTTGAAGTTGAGGGTTGGAAGTATCCCTTAGAGAACAAATAACTTATCTGTCTGTTGAGTAATTAGGACCTCTTATTCAACCGAGTAAATGTTGGAGAGGAGAAAAGAGAAAATAAGAGGAAGACAAGGCAGTGTTTTTAAAACTATTTCAAGCTTGTTTGCAATTTATCAATCTTATATGATTCTCATAAAATGCAAAATCATAATACTCAAAACTTAACTTTGGCAACATGAATTCTGTGGTCTCCTTTGTGGTCAGAAATCACTGGGGTCCTGAACATCACAAGGCAGTAAGCATTTGTCCCTCAGAGGCAGAGATTAGTCAACTGAGTAATGAAGTCTTGCTTGTTTGGGTTTTTTTTGTGTAGCATTTACTGACTCTCCACACATTTTCACCCTCTTAGTGATATTGCTCATTAGTTCTTCTAAACATTTTTTGCATCATTTTAGTAACCATTAATGAACTTTATTTCATTTGTATTTCTTGGAAGTTAACACAAAGAAATTGCCATTAAAGCAATGAAGAGTCTCTAAAATAGGATGACAATACTACTTAGATAAAAGGCATCAAAGAATGTGAAAGATTAGAAATTGCAATCACCATACATTTTTATACAATTAAAAATGGGATTTTTTTAAAAGAATAACTTAAAAAAACAAATATACTGTTGACACTTAAATCACCTCATCAGAGGAATGGATATAGAAAATGTTGTACATTTACACAAAGGAGTACTACTCAGCTATAAAAAACAATGACTTAATGAAATTTGCAGGCAAATGGATGGAACTTGAAAAT
>CM052704.1:52237250-52249005 GCA_028551405.1 Uromys caudimaculatus
TAGAGGGGTTGGAGAAAGGTCTGAAGGAGCGGAGGGAATTGGTAGCCCCATGGAGGGAGCAAGAGCGTCAATGGGCCTGACCCTCCCCCTGGTCGTCCTGGAGTTCAGACCACTAACCAAAGAATACACATCTATTGACCCATGGTTTGGACTACATAAAAGGGAGAGGAATCACCTCGATGGCCATCAGGGAGAAAGGAGAGGACTTTGGACCTGAGGGTGCTAGAGGCCCCAGTAAAGGGGAATGTCAAGGTGGGAATATGGGAATGGGTGGGCGGGTAGATGGGAGGAGGAATTCCCTCACAGAGGCGGGGAGGGGGAGGGGATAGGGGGTTTCCAAAGAGGAGACCCAGAAAAGGGGAAACATTGGAAATGTAAATAAAGTATCAAAAATATATATATATACTGTTGACACTTAAATCACCTTGGAAACAAGTCTCCAGGCATACCTGTGAGGGATTATTTAGAGTGGTTAATTGAAGAGAATTATCTATTTTAACTAGGCTAATTGAGGCAAGAAGAGCCACCTTAACTATAAGTGGCACAAGTCCATCAGTTAGTGTCCTGAGCTGAATCCAAAAGAGAAATGGAGATGAGCAATTCTTCTTCTTCTGTCGCATGATTGTGTGCACAGGTGACTTTCAACTTTAAGCATATACAGCTGTCCCATGCCATGTTGTACTGCACCCCCAGACGGGGTATTAGAATAATCTCGTAACTAAAGGATTACAGAGTAAAGTGGCCTATCAGAAATCCCCAAAAGTGAATTGTATAATTCACATGAGAGATCACTACCTAAGATATTTTGCAATGCTGACAGTTCTTTCTCTAACTTTTCATACATCAACTCTGTTTCAACAAACCATCCCTTACTACAACTGGCAGGCCTTATAAGACAAGCACTCACTTCCACTAAATTGCCCAGTCATGACCCAAGACTGCAAACAAAAATCAAGGGCCACATACACTTCTGCCTTCCCCTGTGACTGTGATAGTTACCTCAGTACAACCAAGGAAAGAGGACTGTTTTATTCTGGTTCAAAGTTTCAGAGGCTCAGTCAGCTTAGACGGTTGTCAGAGGACAGAGCCTAGGTGAAGTGGAAGATGAAAAAGAAGCAGAGGTTTGGAAAAAGTTATGCCCTGCAAAGAAACCCTATAGCAACCTACATCTACCTAAGCCTCTGGTTCCTATGAAATTTTCAATGGTCTAGTCAACAATGAATCCAAATAAGTTAATTCTTTGGTTATATTAGGGTTTTCATGGCCTATTTATCTTTGCAGTACCCTGTGCTGGGGATTAAACATCCAACATATGTGTGTGTGAGGGACATTTTATAAAAAAGGTACCAGTTTTTCAAGCATAGGACATTTTAAGCATAGGACTTCTGCACATTCAGAAGTGACAATGGACAAACAAGGTTGATGTACTGAAAGTATGAAAAAAGGGTCCCATAGAATTGCTGCTGGGAAAGGCAACAAGAAATACAGTGCTTATAGGTGACATTGAAAATACAACATCTAGAATTGACTATCAAGACCGATATTGAAGAGTTAAAAGGTGGAATATTAATGTGATATCAGTGTATGTATATATCTTATGTGTAAAGACCCAGAAACGAATCCACATTCCTATGGTCATTTGATTTTTGACAAAGTAGCTAAAATCATCCAGTGGAAAAAAGACAGCATTTTCAACAAATGGTACTGGCAGTCAGCATGTAGAAGAATGCATATCGACCCATTCTTATCTCCTTGTACAAAGCTCAAGTCCAAGTGGATCAAGGATCTCCACTAAAAATCCAATACATTGAATCTAATAGAAGAGAAAGTGGAGAACAACCTCGAACACATGGGCACAGGGGAAATTTTCCTTAAGAGAAATTTTCACCAAAGGCTTATGTTCTGAGATCAATAATCAACAAATGGGACCTCATAAAATTACAAAGCTTCTGTAAGGCAAAAAACATTGTCAATAGGACAAAACAGCAACCAAAAGACTGGGAAAAGATCTTTACCAATCCTACATCTGTTAAAGGGCCTAATGTCCAATATATACAAGGAACTCAGGAAGTTAAACTCCAAAGAACCAAAAAACCCTATTAAAAATGGAGTACAGAGCTAAACAAAGAACTCCCAACTGAGGAATATCAAATGGCCGAGAAGCACCTAAATAAATGTTCAACATCTTTAGTCATCAGGGAAATCCAAATCAAAGCAATCACCTTACACCAGTCAGAATGGCTAAGTTCAAAAACTCAGGTGACAGTAGGTGCTGGTGAGGATATGGAGAAAGAAGAACACTTTTCTATTGTTGGTGGGATTGCAAGATGGTACAACCACTCTGGAAATCAGTTTGGCGGTTACTCAGGAAACTGGACATAGTACTACCTGAGGACCCACTACTGGACATAAACCCAAAAGATGCTCAAACACATAACAAGGGTACATGCTCCACTATGTTCATAACAGCCTTACTTATAATAACCAGAAGCTGGAAAGGACCCAGATGTCCTTTAACAGAGGAATGGATACAGAAAATGTGATATATTTACGCAATGGACTACTACTCAGCTATTAAAAACAATAATTTCATGAAATTCTTAGGCAAATGAATAGAACTAGAAAATATCATCCTGTGTGAGGTAACCCAATCACAAAAGAGCACATATGATATGTTCTCACTGATAAGTGGATATTAGCCCCAAAGCTTTGAATACCCAAGATACAATTCATAGACCATATGATGGTCAAGAAGAAGGAAGACCAAAATGTGGATGTTTCAGTTCTCCTTAGAATGGGGAATAAAATACTCATGGGAGGAAATATGGAGACAAAGTGTGGAGAAGAGACTGAAAGACCATCCAGGGACTGCCCCACCTGGGGATCCATCCAATCTACAGACACCCAACCCAGACACTATGAACAAAAAGTGCTTGCTGATAGGAGACTGTTATAGCTGTCTCCTGAGATGCTCTGCCAGAACCTGACAAATCCAGAGGCAGATGCTTGCAGCCAACCCCTGGACTTAGCACGGGATCCCCAATGGAGGAGTTAGAGAAAGTCCTGAAGGAGCTGAAGGGGTTTGCATCCTCATAGGACGAACAACAATATCAACCAGCAGACACCCCAGAGCTCCCAGGGACTAAACCACCAACCAAAGAGTACACCTGGAGGGACCCATGGCTCCAGTGTATGTAATAGAGGATGCCATTGTCTGGCATCATAGAAGTAGAAGCCCCTGGTCCTGTGAAGGCTAGATGCCCCAGTGTAGTGGAATGCCAGGTGGGAGTTGTTTGGTGGGAGAGGGAACATCTTCATAAAAGGGAGAGGGTAAATGGGAGAGGGGGTTTCTGGACGGGAAACTTGGAAAGTGGATAACATTTGAAATGTAAATATATTAAATATTCAATAAAAAATTTGTTTTTGTTTCTTAGTATTTATTTATATCACATGCCTGTGTGAATCTGTTTATTTTGGTAATATTCTTGGTTGAATTGTTCACTTGAGTATAATTTTTAGCTTAGAGTAGAAATTTTAGCTTTTATCAGTTACATATTTTTTTTGTATTTTTTTTAATTTTCATTTTACCTCATTTATTTGTACAGATTCAGAGACAGGCACCAGAGTCTGAGACATTCCCTGCTCCTGCTATTATGGTTCCCACATAAAGACCAAGCTGCACATTGGTTACATATATATAGGGGGCCTAGGTCCATTCCATGTATACCCTGGTTTCTCTGTGCCCTTGTGGACAGTTTAGTTGATACTATAGGTTTTTATGTGGCATTGACCTCTTTGGCTCCTTCATTCCTTCCTTCCCTCTTCCATAAGATATTCTGATCTTCATCTAATGTTTGACTGTGGGTCTCTGCATCTGTTTCCATCAGTGATGGGTGAAGTCTTTCTGATGATAGTTAGGCTAGGGTCCTGTCGGCAAGTATAGCAGAATATCATTAATAGTATCAGAGAAATAGGCTCCTTCTCATGGCATGGGTCTCAAGTTGGACCAATCATTGGTTGGACCATTCCACCAAATTCTGCTCAACATTTTACCCTTTAACATTTTTTAGGCAGAATAAATTGTGGGTCTAAGTTTTTGTGGCTGGGTTGGTGGCCCAGACCCTCCATTGGAAGCCTTGCCTGATTATAGGAGATGACACTTTTCGGGCTCTATGTCTGCCCTTGGAGTTTTAGCTAGGGTCACCCTCATAGATTTTGGGAGTTTATATTTTCCTAGGTTTCTAGCTCTTCCCAGAGTTCCCCCTCTTCATTCTGCTTGTTTCTCCCAGTATTCTATAATCTGCCCTCCCCACAACTGATTCCTCTTGTTCCCATCCTGATGTCTTCTCCCACCCATATCCCTCCATCTACCCATTCCCCATCCCCAATTTCTTATTTATTTTCTATTTTCAGTGAGATCAAGCTTCCTACCTTGGGCTATTCTTTTTACTTGACTCTTTTGGGTTTGTCGATCGCAGCATGATTACCCATTACTTTATAAGTGAACACATACCTAATATTTTCCTTTCTGGGTCTGAGTTATCTCAATGAGGATCATCTTTTCTAGTTCCATCAATCTGGCTGCACATATCATGATGTCTTTGTTCTTAATAGCTGAGTAACTTTGTAAATATACTACATTTTCCTTATCCATTCTTTGGATGAGGGACATCTAGGTAATTTCCAGTTTCTTGCTATTACAAATAAAGCTGCTATGAACATAGTTGAATTTGTGTCCTTGTGGTATAGTGAAGTATAGATGGGTCCTGAGGTAGATTTCTTTCCATTTTTCTGAGAAACCACCAAATAGATTTCCAAAGTAGTTGTACAAGTTTGCACTCCCACCAGCAATGGAGGAATTTTTCATGTATTCCACATCCTCACCAGCATGAGCTCTTGCTTGAATTTTTTATCATAGCCATTCTGATAGGTGTAAAATGGAATTTCAAAGTCATTTTGATTTGCATTTTTTTTTTGATGACTAAGATTGTTGAACATTTTAAATGCTTCTCTGCCATTAGCAATTTCTCTGTGGAATCACCTTTGTTTAGCATGGTATTTCATTTTTTCAATTTGTTTATTTGGTTTGTTGATGTTTAGATTCTTGACTTCTTTATATATTTTGGATGTTAGCCCTCTACTTGATGTAGAGTCGGTGATGATATTTTCCTATTCTTATTCTAATGTTTTATCCTTCTGATGGTGTCTTTTTCTTAAAGAAGCTTCTCATTTGCATGAGGTTCCATCTATTAATTTTTGATCTTAGTGTCTGAGCTGTTTGCATTCTGATCAGGAAGTTTTCTCCTGTGATAATGCATTCAAGGCTATACTCTACTTTCTCTTCTTTCAAATTTAATTATCCAGTTTTATTTTGAGGTCTTTAATACACTTAGATATGATTTTTTGCAGAGTGATAGATATTAGTCTGTTTGCATTATTCTACATGCAGACATTCAGTTAAATCGGCAACTGCATAAACATGCTTCCTGTTTTTCATTGTATGGTTTTGACTTCATTGTCAAAAATCAATTGTCCATTGGCATGTGGGTTTACTTCTGGGTTTTCAGTTCAATTCCACTAATCAATCTATTTTTTTAAACACGAATACAGTACAGTTATTATTACTAATTTTCTGTAGTATGGCTTGAAATTAGGAATGGTGACACCTCCAGAAGTTTGTTTATATTACAGGATTCTTTTAGCTATCCTGAAGGGGATTTTTTTTCCATATGAAGTTGACTATTGTTTCAAAGTCTATAAGGAACTGTGTTAGAATCCAAGAAAATTACATTGAATCTTCAGACTGCTTTTGGTAAGATGACCATTTTTTTTTTTTTTTTTTTTTTTTGCTACGTTAATATTACAAATCCATGAACATGGGAAAACTTTCCATCTTCTGATATCTTCTTCAACTTCTTTCTTCAAAGATTTGAAGTTTTTGTCATACAAATCTTTCAGTTGCTTGGTTAGAGCACTCCAATTTATTTTACTTGTGACCTCTGTTACGGGTTTTGTTTTTCTAACTTCTTTCTCAGCTCATTTCTTCTTTGTATGTAGAAGGGCTACAGTTTTTCCTCCTCACTGAGTTAATTTTATATCCCTCCACATTGCTGTAAGTGTTAATCAGCTAGAGGAGTTCCCTGGTAGAATTTTTGGCTACACTTATTACATCATCTCCTAATAGTGATATGTTGACTTCTTCCTTTCTAATTTGTAACCCTTGATTTCATGCAGTTGTCTTATTGCTTTAGGTAAAATTTCAAGTACTATAATTAATAGATACACAGCAAGTAGACAGCTTTGTCTTGTCCCTGATTTTAAGGGAATTGCTTTAAGTTACTCTCCATTTAGTCTGATGTTGGTTACCTGGTTGTTGTATATTGCCTTTATTGTGTTTAGGTATGTGCCTTGTATCTCTGATCTCTCCAAGACTTTACACATGAAGGAGTGTTGGATATTTTTCAAGGGCCTTTTCAGCATCTAATGAGATGATCATATGTGTTTTTTTCCTTTCAGTTCGTTTATATGGTAGATTATATTGATTGAGTTGTTGAACCAACCTTACAACTCTGGGATGAAGGCTACTTGATCATGTTGGATGATGTTTTTGGATTTTGTTTGCAAATATTATAGTGAGTGTTTTTGCATGTTCATAAGGAAATTTGGTCTGAGGTTCTCCTTCTTTGTTAAATCACTGTATGGTTTAGGTATCAGAATGTCTATGGCATCATGAATGCATTTGTCAGTGTTCCTTCTGTTTCTATTTTGTGGAATAATTTGAGCAGTATTAGTATTATCTCTTCTTGAAAGTCTGGTAGAATTGTGCACTGAAACAGTCTGGCCTTGGGCTTTTATTGGAGGAGGTGTTAATGTCTCATTCAATTTCCTTAGAGGTTATAGATCTATTTAGATTGCTTACCTGATCTTGATTTAACTTTGGTAAGTGTTATCTATCAAAAAATTATCCATTTCATTTAGGTTTTCAAATTTTATGTGGCTATAAGTTTTTGGTTTGTAGGCTTTCTCTTGTTTCTGTTGTGCTGAAGTCCAGCTTTAAACCATGGTGGGCTGATAAGATACTGGAGCTTATTTTAAATCTTATATCAGTTGAGATTTGCTATGTTGTAAAGTATATGGTTAGTTTTGGAGAAAATTCCATGAGTTGCTGAGAAAAAGGTATATTCTTTTCTTTTTGGGTGAAGTGTTCTGTAAATATCTATAAGGTCCATTTGAGTCATACCTCTGTTAGTTCCAATATATTTGTGCTAAGTTTTTGTTTGGATAACTTGTCCATTAGTGAGAGTCAGGTGTGGAAATCACTAAGCATTAATTAATGTGAGGGGTTCAATGTGTGATTTAAGCTTTAGTAATTTTTAGTTCTTTTACAACATTGGGTACCTGTGCATTTGGGGCATAGAAATTCAGAACTGAGATGCCATCTTGGTAGATATATCCTTTGATAAATATAGAGTCTATTTTTCTCTTTCTTTTGATGAATTTAGGTTAAGAGACTATTTTGGTAGATAGTAGAATGACTAATGCTTCTGAAATGTTTCTTTGTTTGTTTGTTTTAAATCTTTTTCCAGCCCTTTACTCTGGCTTAATATCTGTCTTTGATGTTGAGGTAGGTTTCCTTTATGAAGGTGAATGATGGACCCCATTTTTATATCCATTCTGCTAGTCTGTGCCTTCTTTTATTGGTGAATTGAGTCCATTGATATTGATGGAAATTAATGTCCAATAATTCTTAATCCCTGTTATCTTGATGTTAGTTGTGGTAGTGTGTGTGGGTTCTTCCTTATCTTGATTTTGCTGATTTGACTTTTTTTTTATTTTTATTTTTTTGTTACTTTATTTACATTTCCAATGTTTCCCCCTTTCTAGGTCTCCTCTTTGGAAACCCCCTATCTCCTTCCCCTCTCCCACCTCTAAGAAGGTATTCCACCTCCCACCCACATGCCCACCCATTCCCATATTCCCACCTTGACATTACCCTTTACTGGGGCCTCTAACACCCTCAGGCCCAAGGGCCTCTCGGACCCCTGATGGCCAACAAGGCCCTCCTCTGCCACATATGTGATGGGAGTCATGGGTCCCTCGATGTGTATATTTTGGTTGGTGGTCCAGCCTCCAGGAGAACCGGGGGGGTCAGGCCAGTTGACACTGTTGCACACTCCATGGGGTGGCAGACTCCCTCAGCTCTTTCAGTCCCTTCTCCCACTCCTCCATCTGGGACCTCACTCTCAGTCCAGTGGTTACTGTAAAGTGGAACTTGAGTATTCTGAACTTTTGGGTTAATATTCACTTATCAGTAAGTACATACAATGTTCCTTCTTTTGTGACTGAGTTACCTCACTCAGGATGATATTTTCAAGTTCCATCCATTTGCATGCAAATTTCATTAAGTCATTGTTTTTAATAGCTGAGTAGTACTCCATTGTGTAAATGCACCACATTTTCTGTATCCATTCCTCTGATGAGGGGCATCTGGGTTGTTTCCAGCTCCTGGCTATTATAAATACGGCTACTATGAACATAGTGGAACATGTGTCTTTATTACATGTTGCAGCATCTTCTGGGTATATGCCCAGGAGTGGTATAGCTGGGTCTTCAAGTAGTATTATGTTAATTTTTCTGAGGGTCCGCCAAACTGATTTCCAGAGTGGGTGTACCAGCTTGCAATTCCACCAACAGTGGAGGAGTGTTCCTCTTTCTCCACATCCTCGGCAACATCTGCTGTCACCTGAGTTTTTGATCTTAGCCATTCTGACTGGTGTGAGGTGGAATCTCAGACTTGTTTTGATTTGCATTTCCCTGATGACTAAGGATGTTTAACATTTCTTTTTTTTTTTTTTTTTTTTAATTTTTGATACTTTATTTACATTTCCGACGATTCCCCTTTTCTTTGGAAACCCCATGTCCCCTCCCCCTCCCTGCCTCTGTGAGGGAATTCCTCCTCCCACCTACCCGCCCACCCATTCCCATATTCCCACCTTGACATTCCCTTTTACTGGGGCCACTAGCACCCTCAGGCCCAAAGTCCTCTCTTTACGTGCTTCTCAGCCCTGCGAATTTCCTCTGTTGAGAATTCTCTGTTTAGCTCTGTTCCCCATTTTTTGATAGGGTTATTTGTTTTTCTGGAGTCTAACTTCTTGAGTTCTTTATATATGTTAGATATTAGCCCTCTATTGGAAGTAGGATTGATTAAGATCTTTTCCCAATCTGTTGGTTGTCCTTTGGTCCTATTGACAGTGTTCTTTGCCTTACAGAAGCTTTGCAATTTCATGAGGTCCCATTTGTCGATTCTTGATCTTAGAGCATAAGCCACTGGTGTTCTGTTAGGAACTTTTCCTCTGTACCCATGTGTTCAAGATTTTCCCCACTTTCTTTTCTATTAGATTCAGTGTATCTGGTTTTATGTGCAGGTCCTTGATCCACTTGGACTTGAGCTTTGTACAGGGAAATAGGAATGGATCAATTCTCATTCTTCTACATGTAGACTGCCAGTTGAACCAGCACCATTTGTTGAAAATGCTGTCGTTTTTCCACTGGGTGGTTTTAGTTCCTTTGTCGAAAATAGAGTGACCATAAGTGTGTGGGTTCATTTTTGGGTCTTCAATTCTATTCCATTGATCTACCTGCTGTACCAATACAATGCAGTTTTTATCACTACTGCTCTGTAGTACAGCTTGAGATCTGGGACGCTGATTCCCGCAAAAGTTCTTTTATTGTTGAGAATAGCTTTTGCTATCCTGGGTTTTTTGTTGTTCCAAATGAATTTGAGAATTGCTCTTTCTAAGTCTATGAAGAATTAAGTTGGAATTTTGATGGGGATTGCATTGAATTTGTAGATCGCTTTTGGCAGGATGACCATTTTTACTATATTAATCCTACCAATCCATGAGCATGGCAGATATTTCTACCTTCTGAGGTCTTCTTCGATTTCTTTCTTCAGAGACTTGAAATTCTTCTCATATAGTTCTTTCACTTGCTTGGTTAGAGTCACACCAAGATACTTTGTATTGTTTGTGTCTATTGTGAAGGGTGTCATTTCCCTAATTTCTTTCTCAGCCTGTTTTTCCTTTGAGTATAGGAAGGCTACTGATTTGTATGAGTTAATTTTATATCCGGCCACTTGACTGAAGTTGTTTATCAGCTGCAACAGTTCTCTGGTGGAGTTTTCCGGGTCACTTAAGTATATGATCATATCATCTGCAAATATTGAAATTTAGATTTCTTCCTTTCCAATTTGTATCTCTTTGACCTCCTTTTGTTGTCTAATTGCTTTAGCTAGAACTTCAATTACTATATTGAATAGATAGGGAGAGAGAGGGCAGCCTTGTCTAGTCCCTGATTTTAGTGGGATTGCTTTGAGTTTCTCTCCATTTAGTTTGATGTTGGCTACTGGTTTGCTGTATATTGCTTTTACTATATTTAGGTATGGGCCTTGAATTCTTCATCTTTCCAAGAAGGAATGCTGAATTTTGTCAAATGATTTTTCAGCGTCTAATGAAATGACCATGTGGTTTTTTTCTTAGAGTTTGTTTATGTAGTATATTACATTGATGGATTTCCAGGTATTGAACCATCCCTACATCCCTGGGATGCAGCATACTTGATCATGATGAATGATCATTTTGATGTGTTCTTGGATTCGTTTTGAGAGAATTTTATTGAGTATTTTTGCATCGATATTCATAAGGGAAATTGGTCTGAAGTTTTCTTTCTTTGTTGGGTCTTTGTGAGGTTTTGGTATCAGTTTAAATGTGGCCTCATAGAAGGAATTGGGTAGTGTTCCTTCTGTTTCTATTTTGTGGAATTGATTGAAGAGCATTGGTATTAGGTCTTCTTTGAAGGTCTGATAGAATTCTGCAGTGAACCCATCTGGTCCTGGGCTTCATTTGGTTGGGAAACTTTTAATGACTCCTTCTATTTCTGTAGGCTTTATGGGACTGTTTAGATGGTTTATCTCATACCGACTTAACTTTGGTATTTGATACCTGTCTAGAAAATTGTCCATTTCATCCAGATTTTGCAGTTTTGTTGAGTATAGGCTTTTGTAGTAGGATCTGATGACTTTTTAATTTCCTCAGAATCTTCTTGTCACGTCTCCCTTTTCATTTCTAATTTTGTTATTTTGGATTCTGTATTTGTGCCCTCTCATTAGTCTGGCTAAGGGTTTATCTATCTTGTTGATTTTTCTCAAAGAACCAACTCCTGGTTTTGTTGATTCTTTGTATAGTTTGCTTTTTTTCTACTTGGTTGATTTAAGCCCTGAGTTTGATTATTTCCTGCCTTCTACTCCTGTTGGGTGCATTAGCTTCTTTTTGTTCTAGAGCATTCAAGTATGCTGCTGTTAAGCTGCTAGTGTATGCTCTCTCCAGTTTCTTTTTTGAGACACTCAAAGCTATGAGTTTTCCTCTTAACGCTGCTTTCATTGTGTCCCATAAGTTTGGGTATGTTGTACTTTCATTTTCATTAAATTCTAGGGAGTCTTTAATTTCTTTCTTTATTTCTTCCTTGACCAACTTGTCATTGAGTAGAGCATTGTTCAACTTCCATGTGTATGTGGGCTTTCTGTTGTTATTGTTGCCATTGAAGACCAGCCTTAATCCATAGTGATCTGATAGGAGGCATGGGATTATTTCAATTTTCTTGTATCTGTGGAGGTTTGTTTTGTGAACGATTATATGGTCAGTTTTGGAGAAGGTACCATGAAGTGCTGAGAAGAAGGTATATTCTTTTGATTTAGGAT
>CM052704.1:52249505-52375858 GCA_028551405.1 Uromys caudimaculatus
CCTTTGTCACACCTCCTCGAAATGTTTGTTGCTTTTTTTTCCCTCTACGAAGCCTCATTGACTAGAGTAAAAAACAATCTCAATATAGATTTAATTTGTATTTCTTTCATTGCTAGAGTGTTTTAATGTTTTTCATATGTTTATTAGCCATTTTACTTTGTATGGTTTTTAAAACTTTGTTCAATTATTTATTGTTTTATTTGTTTGTTAGCATTAGTTTTTTTGGTTTCTTTATAAATTCATTTCTGTTTGTTGGTTAGAAAATATTTACTCTAATTCTGTCTGCTGTCCCTTCACTCAGTTGATAGATTTACTAAAGAGAAATTAGAAAAAGTCCACGTGGCACTCTTCCAGAAAGTTTGTGCTTGCCCCTATATATTTAAATATTTTCTCCTACAGTTTCAGAGGTCGCTTTTTAATTTTTAAGTTCCGTGTGAGAGGTAAAGTAATATTTTCATTCTTGTACATATGATATCTAGTTTTCTCAACAGTATGTGTTGAACTTTTTTCCTCTAGTGCATATTTTTAGAATATTTGTCAACTGTCAGGGGCCTGTAGCTAAGTGGATTTGTTTGGGGATCTTCTATTTTATTCTGATTCATGTTGCTATTTCACCAGACAGCCATGCTGCTTCTGTTACGAGTGCTCTACAGTATAGCTTCAAACAGGTATTATGATTCCTCACACATCACTTTTTTGCTTAGGGATGCTTTGGTTTGCTGCTGTCTTTTGTGTTGCCATATAATATTTCATACAATTTTTAAGATTGTATTTTTACTATTTCTATGAAAATGTTATTGGAATTTCAGGGCATCCATTGAATTTGTAGATATCTTTTAGTAATATGGCCATATTCTCAATATTAACTACATAGATATTTGAGCATGGAAAGACTTTTCGACTTCTAATGTCTTCATCAATTTCTTCAGTTTTAAAGTTTTAATGTAGAGGATAAAAAGGGTTACTTTCTTTTTTGATTATCTATCTATCTATCTATCTATCTATCTATCTATCTATCTATCATCTATCCATTTATTTATTTTTTACACTCCATATCTTATCCCCTCCGGGTAAACCCTCTGACTATTCTACCACGATGTCCCCACCACCCACTCCCGACCTCAACAGACCTTTAAACTCCTTGGGGCCTCTAGTCTCTTGAGGTGCATCTTCTCTGACTAAACCCAGACCCAGCAGTCCTCTGCGGTGCATGTGTTGGGGGCCTCCTATCCGTGCTGTATGCTGCCTGGCGGTCCAGTGTCTGAGAGATCTCAGGGGTCCAGATTAATTGAGACTGCTGGTTCTCCTACAGGGTTGCCCTCCTCAGCTTCTTCCAGCTTTTCCCTAATTCAACCACAAGGGTCAGCAGCTTCTGTCCATTGGTTGGGTGCAAATATCTTCGTCTGTCTTTCAGGGACAGTCAGGATAGGTCCCTTTTTGTGAGCACACCATAGCTTCAGTAAAAGTGTCAGACCTTAGGATCTCCCCTTGAGCTGGATCCCATTTAGAACCTGTCACTGGACCTTCTGTTTCTCAGGCTTCTATTTCTATCCCTGCAGTTCTTTCAGACAGGAACAATTATGGCAACCCCATCCCCCACTTGATACCCTGTCTTTCTGCTGGAGGTGAGCTCTACAAATTCCCTCTCCCCACTGTAGGGCATTTCATCTAAGATCTCTCCCTTTGAGTCCTGAGAGTCTCTCACCTCCCAGGTTTCTGGTACATTCTGGAAGGTCCCCTCTACCTCCTATCTCCTGAGGTTGCCTGTTTCCATTCTTTCTGCTGGCCCTCAGGGCTTAGTCCTTTTCCCCCTCCTAATACTAGATCATCCCCCCCCCCCCGCCATCCACTTTCTCTCCCATTTCCCTCCCTCCCCCCTTGTGACTGCTTTCTTCTCCCTCTCAAGTGGGACTGAGGTGTCCTCACTTGGAGCCTTCAGCTTGTTGACCTTTTTGAGTTCTGTGGACTGTATCTTGGCTATTCTGCTGATATTTATTAGTGAGTACATACCAAACATGTCCTTTTGGGTCTGAGTTACCTCACTTAGGATGATACTTTCTAGTTCAATCCATTTGCCTGCAAAGCTTAGGATGTCCTTGTTCCTAATAGCTGAGCAGTATTCCACTGTTTAAATGAACCACATTTCTGTATCCATTCTTCTGTCATGGGAAGGGTTAATTTCGTAAGTTAGTGTTATTCTTCAAAGCATTCTACATGGTGAAGACAATGGTACAAATGACCATAAGAAAATTGAATAGATTATTCAATAAGCAAATGAGTATTAAGAAACTACCAAGCATTAAATGTGATAATAATTAATACATAGCTTTATATAAGCAACTAAGTGTTGATGGTTTCAATTCTCTACTAAGATGACAAAGATTAGCACAATGACATAAAGAACAGGAGCCATCTATTCATTGTTTATAATGTACCAATTGCATCAGCCAATATAAATAGAGCCTTAAGAATCCAAAGCAATGGGAACCAGAAATCAGGCAGGCAAGGTTTGTGTATCTTATTTTACTTTGAAGCTATTGTAAATGTGATTTTTTTTATTTGAATTCTTTCCAGCATGTTTGATCTTGGTGTACATTAAAACACAGACTTTTGTATATCAATTTTGTATCTTGCTACTTTGCTGAAAGTGCTTAAATACTCTAAGAGACTTCTAGTTGACTCTTTAAGGTCTAAATGTATAGAATCATGTCATTTTCAAACTGAGATATTTTGAATTATTCCTTTATTAATTGGATCCATTTAAATTGATTTCATTTTTCTTAATGTTCTAACTAAGAATTCAAGGGTTATATTGAGTAAGACTGGAGAAAGGATACAACTTTGTATCATTTCTGATTTTAGGTGAAATGCCTTTATTTTTCTTGATTTATTCCAATAATAATTACAGTTTTGTATTATGTTGCCTTTATTTTGATTTTAAATGTTCTCTCTATATATTACTAGTTTCACGAGGGCTCTTATAGTGAATGGATACTGAATCTTGGCTTACTTTTGTTGAATGATCTTTGTTTACTTAAATGACATCTATTTATTATGGGAAACGCATTTTGATGTGCAGTTAAATTCAATATGTGAGTATTTTAGTGAGAAAATTTAATTAATAGTCATTTATGTTCATAAGAGGGATTGCTATTTTGTACAAATGTATTTATCTAGTTTTGATAGCAAGGTAGAATTAGCTTTGTAATGTGAGTTTGGTAGCATTCTTTGCCTTTCCAATTTATACAGTGGTGTGATGAGTAGTGATATTGATTCCTTTTTTAGTGTATATAGAATTCATTTGTGAATCCACTCAAATCAGTTGGGTTTTGTTTAGGATATTTTCTTTTACTAGCACTTCAATTTCAATACTTGTTATTGATCTAATTATGATATATATATATCCTCTTCGTATAATTTTAATATGTAATATCCATCTAGACATATAAACAGTTCTCCTATATTTTTTAATACCTTGGTAAAGACATTTGTAAAGTATGGCCTAATTATCCTCTGATTTTCATTGATGTCTATTATAATGTCTATTTTTTTCCTTTGAAATTTTATTAATTTGAGTCTTCTTTGTATTTAGTTTAGTAAGTATGGCAAGCTGTTTGATTAGTTGTACTTTTGAAAAGTAACTTGCTCATTGATTCTTCCAGGGTTTCTTCATTTGTACTTCATTAATTCTTTCTCTGATATTTACTTTTTTAAAAAAAATTATTGGCTCTTTGTTAATTTGACATCATCAACCCCAATCCCTCTTATTTCCCTGTCCCCTCATATCTCTCATCCCCCATCTACCCTTGCAAGCTCCTACCCAACAGAGAAAAATATCTTGTTATGGACGTTGTAGTGTGTCATGGTGTGTTCCATAGTATATCCATACCCTTTTATCCACACTTCTTTTCTTGTAAATGTCCACTGCAATAACCCTTTGGTCTTGTACAGTGTCTCTGGCTTTTATTATTGTACCAATACTGGAACCTCTTTGAGACTCCTCTTGAATATCCTGTTGGTATCCTGTATCATGGAGATCCTGTAGTTTTGGATCTGTGAGGTCAGCCCCTTGATGCACTCCTGCAACTCATTGATGTGGTAGATGTTAGGGTGGGCCATTCGATCTGCACCTGATAGGTATAAGCTAGTCCGCTCTCTTGCGCCTCAGGGCCAGCTCTACCTTCCGGCCCAGGTGAGGTTCAGGGCCTGCTCTCCCGAATGTTGCAGCCAGTGAGAGACATGGTCAGTTGTCCTCCCTGCCATAGATGATGAGGGGTGAGTGAAGGGAGAGAGGTAGAGCTCCTCCATGCTCACATCCTTGGAGCCAGATCACCTGCAACTCCTACAATATGTGGGTTGCTTTTCAGAGTACTGCAGGTGGTTAGGGGCTGCTCTCATTCCCTGAGAGCCAGCTCTCCCAGGTGCCCAGTTGATGGGTTGGGCCAATTCTGTACAGCTCTCAGACATCAACATGTCATCTCCAGGGCAGCAGAATAGACCAGGGACATCCACCTGGCCTTTGGTGGTAACAGACCTTTGCTGCTGCAGGCGAAGGACCCAGACATGACTCCCAATGGCAGCATAGGCCAGGATCTCACCATGGTTCCAGGTTGCATCAATCACTACTCACATCAGGCTGTTCCTCACTACCCTGAGTTTCCAGTTCTGCTTCTCTTACCTGTGCCCACATCCTTTTGTTTTTCTTTCTTTTCCATTTCTCTACCACTTTCTTGTTCCACTTAAGAGATGCCTGGTGTCTCTGAGGGTCTGGGGTTATCTTAATATTGGTATCAGCCTTGGTAAGTTCCATAAGTTCTTCATCATGCCCCACACCCCCCAGTTAGAAATAACCTCTCTTTTCTCTGCTACCTACACATGAAACAAAGAAGTCACAACTGCAAAGCTTCTAGTAAAAGTAAGGTCTGATATTTATTTTCTTCTACTGTTTTGGTATTTGATTAATTTTTGCATTTCTAAGATATTCAGGTACATCCAGGTTTGTTTGTTTTTAATTTTTTGTATATTTCTCTGATTTTTTTAAAAAAATGCTATGCATGTATATCTACAAATGACACTCTTTGAACTGTTTCCAGTGGGACAGTAATATGGCTCATCTTGTGATGTCACTGCCATAATACCTGATGATTTTACTTTGACCCTTAAACCAACTTAGAATAAGAAAGATCCAAGTCTCACAAGCAGTGCCCTAACTTCCATGCACACGATAAGACTTGTAAGTGCCTACAGACATACATAAAGAAACAAAAAATACATAAATATGAAACCATTAAAGAATAAGGTAATTTGAATGGATTCAACAATTTGGTATGTTATGTTTTCATTCAACTCTCTGATTTTAAAGATTTTCCCCCAGGTTTCTTTGCTGATGTTGTCATTCTGTTGTGAATAACTTAATCTCCATGAGGGTATTTATGCTGTGTCATTTTACTTGCTGTTGATTTATAATTTCTTACTATTGTAATAAGATGAAAAACTTACTTTAATATTCTTGTATTTAATAAGACTAGGTTTGTGTCTAAAATTGTCAAATATTGTAAAGCAAGTTCTACAGACTTCTGGGAGAAATGTGCATTCTATACATGTATATTGCTCAATCTCTGTCTACTATTCCTCTTGAATTAATTTTTCCTTGTCTTAGAGATATATTTATCTTTGCCTTCAACTTATAGGATTCCTTTAAGAATATTATGTAGTTTTGGCTTACTGCCCATGAATAATCATATTTTCTGTGGAGAATTTTTCCTTCGCAACCGTAAGGAATAGTTTTAATGGATAGAGTAGTTGGACATTATTAGTCTTTTCAGTGTCTGATGCCCTTGTGCCTTTCAGAGTTTCTGTTGAGAAATTCACTATTATTCAATTAGATGTGCCTTTTATTTCATCAGTGCTTGTTTCTTACAGCTTACAACACACTTTCTTTATCATGTACACTTAGTGCTCTAACTATCATGTATCTTTCCTATGTGTCCTGTCAGTGTATCAGTATCTATATTCCTAAACTGTGAAATTTTCCTTTATTATGAAATATTCTCTATTTCTGTTGTTCCTATATTTGGCATTAACCAGTACCTAAGAGATACCAGATATTCTGCTAGAACTTTGTTATTAATTTATGCATCATTGGCTATTTTAATTCATGTGTCTTGTCTCCAAATTCCAATATTCTGTCTTCTATTTGATACATTTGATTGGTGAGGCTTTCCCTTATTTTTTTACTTGATTTATGGAACCTTTGATTTTCAATGTTTCTGTTTGATTTTTTAAAATATTTCTATATTTTTGCAAGATTATATTTTTATAATCCATATTGGCTTCCTTCTTTCATTTAGCTGTTTGTATTTTCTTTAAATTCACTGATGAATTATATCTTTCTGCTTTGATTCATTGCAGAATAACATATTTCTTTAAATTTCTTGTTGTAATTTCATGAAGTTCACATTCCTCTCAGTCCTTGACTGTGGACTTAGTGTTAAGTGAGTCATATTGCAATGAGTTTTTATGATTTCTTTTTTGTTTTTGTTGGAAATTGCTGTTCATTAAATAAAAAAGCAAACAATCAACGAACCAACCAACCTTTGAGAGTATTTACAGTGTATAAATCAAAGTAGTTTTGAAAAGTGTTGAGATGCTATTTATTCACAGTACATATCAGACTTGTAGCTATATAGCTAAACCTACAGCCTATGCACTCAGAGGTCTTATCTTGATCTCTAGCTCTACTGTAAGAATAGAAAAGCAACTTCAAAAATGATAAAAACTGTTAAACATGATCAGTTCAAAAATGTGTTTATAGAAAATTTATACAAATTATCCCTTCATCGCAAATAATTTGGGATAAATAGCATAGTAAGGATAGTAGTATATAGCAGTATAAAATGAGTGATTAATACTAAAGCAAAAGAGAAAAATAGAAGAGGAAATGGTGCATAGAAGTGAGGAGCAATAAAAATAGAGCAAAGATACTAGACAGCTCAGATAAACTTCTGTAAGGCAAAGGAAACTGTCATTTGGACAAACATGCAGCCAACAGAACGAGAAAATATTTTTACTAACTCCACATCTGAAAAAGGGCAAATATCCAAAATATATAAAAATCAAACAGCCCAATTTCAAAAAAGAGAACAGATCTAAACAGAGATTCTCAATAGGGGGAACTCAAATGACCAAGAAACACTTAAATATTCATCATTCTTAGTCACCAGGGAAAAGGAAATCAAAACTGCTTTGAGATTCTATCTTACACCTGTCAGAATGGCTAAGATCAATAACACATATGACAGCTTATGCCAGTGAGGATGTGGAGCAAGGGAACACTCACCCATTGCTGCTGGGAGTGCAAATGTGTACAAGCACTAAGAAAATCAATATGGCAGTTCCTCAGAAAGTTTGAAATCGATTTTCCTCTAGACCCAGCTACAGTATTCTTGGCATATACCAAAAGGGCACTTCTTCCTACCACAAGGACACTTGATTAACCATGTTCACTGCTGCTCTATTCTTAATTGCTAGAAACTGGAAAGAACTTAGATGTCCCTCAACAGAAGAATGGATAAAGATAATGTGGGGCATCATACAGGATGGAATTGTAACATAGCTGTCAAAAAAATAATATCATAAATGATGGAACTAGAAAATATCACCTTGAGTGAAGTAATCCATAAAGATGATATCTTTATGTTGATATTAACTGTTAAATAAATGATAACCAAGCTGCAAATTAGTAGACTCTGTGAAGTTAGATATAGAGGAAGGGACTTGGAGGGACTCATGCATCTTCCTAGAAGGGGAAAATAAGACAGATTTTATGAGTGGACTGGAAGTGGAAAGATAAGAATGGGAGGATAAGGTTAGGATGGGGAAGATAAGTGAGGTTGATGGAGGGAAGATGGGGAAAGGCAGCTAGAACTGAGAGGCATTTTAGGAGTTGCATGGAAACCTAGTATAGTGTAAACGTCCTAAAGTATAGAAAGGTGATCCTAATGAAGAAGTCTTCAAATAGTAAGAGAGACGGAATCTCAACTAGACAGCAACTGTCATTAAATGAAACTTCCCATACAAGTACTGAGTTGCATCTAATTGAGTTGTTGGTCAAAAGGGTTCCATGAAAATCTTCAATCATCCTTGGCTGTTGCCAAGACAGTAGATTGCTCTCTACAAACTAACAGCAAGGACCCACTGTTGAAGCCATAGAAAATATTGATCATGGAAAGGTTGAGCTTGTTCCTACATAGAACTCTCACCCTTACGTCTTTGGCATTGGTAGATACTGTTTAGGTTACAAAAGGAGAAACACAACCACCAACTCAAACACAAAACCTTTATTTATACAGCTGTCCTACCTGAAAAATATGCCAGGGCAATGGTGGCACAAACCTTGTGGGGATAACCAACAGATTTCTTATTTGACTTAAGGCCCACTCTGACAGATAGATCCATATACCACAACGCTTGAGTGACCAAGAGCCAGAGACTAAACAGCTGAGAAAGCTAGGATAAAACCAAGTACTACTGACCTTAAAAAATGTAGTGATAGAATGATTTTTTTGGTTATTCAGATTTATTCATATAAAAATTTACTGAAATAGAGCAATTTAAATATGCTAAAATTCCTGGATAGCATTCGCTCAATTCTTTTTTTATTATTGTTTCATTTTACATTTTAAGTGTTGTCCGACTTCCCAGTCACCTTTCCAATAGTTTTTCACCACACACTCCCATCTCCTTTGCCTCTGAGCAGGTGTTTACCACTACTTCAACCTCAATCTCCCTCCTCCCCAACATCTCCCTTCCCTGCAGCATGAAATCTCTACAGGATTAGGCTCATCCTCTCCCACTGAGGCCAGACAAGTCAGTTCTCTGGCTACAAATGTGCCAGGGGTTATAGACCAGCCAATGTATCCTATTTGGTTGGTGGTTTAGTCTCTGGGAGCTCCCAGGGGTCTGGACTAGTTGATACTGTTGGTTGTCCTATGGGTTTATCCATTCATCCCTTTCAATCCTTCCCCTAACTCTTCCATAGGGTTCCTGACCTTAGTCCAATGGTTGGCTGTAAGTGGCTACATTTATCTCAGTCAGCTGCTAGTACAGTTTCTCAAAGGAGAGCCATGCTAGGCTCCTGTCTGCAAGCAAAACATGACATCAGTAATAGTGTCAGGGTTTGGTGCCTGCCCATGGAATAAATTCCAAGTTGGGCTGGTTACTGGATGGCCTTTCCTTCATTCTCTGCTCCATTTTTGTCCCTGTATTTCTTTTAGTCAGGAATAATTTTGGGTCAAAAATTTTGAAGGTAGTTTGGTAACTCCATCCCTCCACTGGGGACCCTGTCTATGTACCAGAGGTGGTTTCTTCAAGTTCCACTCCACTATTGGGCATTTCGGCTAAATTCATCCCCATTGAGTTGTGGGAGTCTCTCACATTCTACTTCTCTGGGACTTTCTAGAGGTTTCCCCAACCCCCCAAACCCCAACTTTGACAGCCCAATATTTCCATTCATTCTCCTGTCTCTCTGGGTTTCTCACCTGTCTCCACTTATACCTGATCCTTCCCCTCTTTCAATCCCCTTCCCCTCTCCCACCCAGGTCCCTTCTTCCCTCTTCCTCCCATGATTATTTTGTTCCTCCCACTAAGTGGGATTGAAGCGTCCTCACTTGGAACTTCCTTCTTGTTAAATTTATTACTATATGTGGGTTGTATCATGGGTATTCTCTACTTTTTTGGCTAATATCCACTTATCAACAAAAACATACCATGTATGTCTTTTGGGTCTGGGTTACCTCACTCAGGAAGATATTTTCTAGTTCCATCCATTTTCCTGCAAAATCCATGGTGTCCTCATTTTTAATAGATGAATAGTATTCCATTGTGTAAATCAATCATGTTTTTTAAAATCTATTCTTCAGTTGATCTACATCTGGTTGTTTCCAGCTTTTGGCTTTTACAAATGAGGATGCTATGAACATAGTGGAGCATGTGTCCTTGTGGTATGGTGGATTTTTTTTTTTTTTTTGTATATGCCTGTGTCTTTGGGTATAATTATTTCCAATTTTCTGAAGAACCATCAGATTGATATCTAGGGTGGTTGTACCAGTTTGCAATCCCACCAGCAATGGAGGATGTTTCTCTTATTCCACATCTCTGCCAGCATGTACTGTCACTTGAGATTTTCAACTTAGACATTCTATTTGGTGAAGGTAGAATCTACAGATTTGGAAAAGCTCTTCACTAAACGTACATACTATAGAGGACTAATATGCAAAATATATAAATAACTCAAGAAGTTAGACTCCAATAAACCAAATAGCCCAATTTAAAAATGGGGTAAAAAGCTAAACAGAGAATTCTCAACAGAGGACTCTCAAATATCTGAGAAGCACTTAAAAAATGTTCAATATCCTTAATCATATTAAATAATGCATATTAAAATTACCTTGAGATAATATAATTCTTAATGATACTCTTTTATACTCATAGACCACTTCCTTATTCACCATCAACAGAGAAGCCTTCTCCTGCACATCAGATAATAACAAATACAGACCCACAGAGAGCCATTACATACACGTAGAGAGAGCAGAGAGACAGAGGGTGGAGGGAGGGATGGAGGGAGGAAGAGAAAGAGAGAGAGAAAGAGAGAGAGAAAGAGAGAGAGAGAGAGATTGGAATACACAGCTCTACATGGGATGTTTCTCTCAAGTCCGTCTTCACATAGCTGAGGGTACCCAGTAGAAGAATCAAAAACAGTGTAAGAGGGGATGGAGGACACCAGAAGAATAAGGTCTTCTAAATAAACTGAGAAAAGCTCATATGAAATCAGAGACTGTTGTAGATGTGAAAGGCCTGCATAGGTCTGAAAAAGATCCTCCATGTTTATATTATAGCATTCAGGTTTGTATTTTTATGGGACTGATGAGAGTATAAATGAATGGGTCTCTGATTCTTCTGTCTTCTCTTGGGGTTTTGTCTCATTGTTCAGTACCTCTATCCAACTTCAATGCAATGGTTTTATTATATCTTATTATATTTTATCATGTAGTTGCGTTGCTATCTCTTAGAAGCCTGTTCTTTTCTAATGAGAGACAGAAAGAGAATAGATCTGGATGGGAGGGGAGGGAAGGAGAAACAGGAAAGAGTAGAGGAAGTGAAACTATACTCTGAATATATTATATGAGAAAGGAATGTTTTTACCAAAATGGAAATGAAAGCGAAAGATAGAGATATAGAGATGAGGGGGGGAGAGAGAAAGAGAGAGAGGAAGAGGAGGAGGAGGAGGAGGAGGAGGAGAAGGAAGAAGAAGAAGAAGAAGAAGAAGAAGAAGAAGAAGAAGAAGAAGAAGAAGAAGAAGAAAAAGAAGAAGAAAAGAGATACATCAGCAGATAAAACAGTTCCACCACCTTGTATACTCAGGCAAAGAAACCTTGAAATCCAGGCTTTTCTATATTAAAAAGTATTTAAAAACAATAAAAATCAAACTGTATAGACATTCATTGATATGCATATATATATGGGGGTCTAGTTAATTTTGGTGGGTGATTATTTATTTGCAAATAATTTATAATATTTTAATTAAAATGAATAAACGAGTAAATGGAAAAGACCAAGAAAGAACAGGACTTGAACAAACTGGACCACTAAACTGAAATTAGATATTAAATAAAGGAAGTCTAAAAATGGAAAGAGAACTGAGTTCTCAGAGTTCATTTATGGTATATAGTATATCTCTCATGTGGGCACAGGTGTTGACCCTATCTTTGTGTATCCTTCTCTTTCTGTTCTTGGTATGAGACTGAGGGTTACCCCCAGCTCAATTAGGCTTTTCTTGTTGATGCAAATCTTTGTGTAAACTTACCTCTGTGAAGCCTCTCTATAACTGCAGGTGTTGGTGCTGGCCTTCTTTATACATGGGCTACACAAGCCTACGTTTCAGATATACTACTACTGGTCAGTTATCTATCTTAAGTCGCACTAATCTCTGTAATTCAATGATTAGCAGTAAACAGTTATAAAACCAACTAGTTTTATTGTAACAAATTATAAATACAGCTTAAACATTTCAAAAACCATCTATTATTTTCTAGCATCAGTTACAGTTTGCAGAAACTCTTGTTTTCATAAGATTATTTCTACTTATTTTAATTAGGGAATTATAAAATTCTGAAAATAGTTCTTCGTATTACTTTTTGTAATGTAACATTTTTAAGAAAAGGCTAATGTTTCTTCTCTCATAACAGATCAAAAATAGGTTTGCTATTTCAGAGACAACTATAGGACAATTGATGGCAGTTGAGAAATTGATATTCTCTACAGTGAATCATTTTTGAATCTTAAATGAGAGTTTGTTGATTAACTGGTCATGTCAAATTCTATTTTCCTTTTGTGTAGAAAGCTAGGCACAATAGAACTGAGTTCTGTGAAAAGACAAGAAAACTTTTTTATAGAATTATATGGAGATGTGTCATGGATCCATGCACTTCTGAGGGCACACACAAAAGAAGTAGCAGCTCAATAAAATCTAAAATACAACAGTTATAGAAAGTCTGAGCTATTGAACAATGCAATAATTAATGAGTCACATCAGAGAAAAAATGGGAAAATTGTCTAAAAAATTCCCAAGTTAATATGCAGACCCCACAGAAAAGTTTAGGAGCAATCTGTGGCACAGTTGGCATGAGTGTGCTGAATATTTATAACAGGACTGGGAAGAAGAGTTAGGGTTCTTAGAAAATTGCACTTTTGAGTATCTAGTAGAATGTATTGAAAAATTATCTGTGAAATTTACATTTTAAGCAGCTGAGTCTATCAACAGACAGAGGAATACTTCCCATGTAGTATCTCTAAAAAAATGACCCTACCCTGAGCTATAATTATATTTGCCGAGATTATTATAATTCATTATAATTCACAGTAATGTCTTGAAATCAAAGCTACTGGGTTTTAAGAAAATAAGACATTTATCATGTAATTTAAAAAGTAAAATTTTAATTGATACTGTAAGGACTAATATAATCTATGAAATATAACAACAATTATAATTAACATTTCATGGTCTTGCAAATTCATCAGTATATTGTATTATTGTATAAATGATTAAGTTGTTTATACCAATTATGTTATTCAAGATACTAGTTTAAGTAATTTGGAAATAAGATATTAATTTCATTATCATTATCGATTTATTTGAAGTGCTTTTGGGATTTATCAGGGTTATACACGTTAGCTAATCACTCTACACTGAGTTTCACCAATAGACCTCCTTTATTTATAATTTTTATTTTGAGATAAGGACTTATACTCTTACCCAGTCTGATCTTGAACTGATTCTGTCACTCAATGTGGTCTTGAATTTGTGGTTCTTTTTCCATTGCCTCCTGAGTGGCTAGCATTATAGTCCTAGCTATCAGACCCCACAGTGTTCTTCCTCTTTATAAGCATGAAAAAATCTTTTGACCATTTTTCACTTCCAAGACTTAAACTTTACACAGTATAATAGTTCCCAATTGGCTATTAATGTACCATTTCAAGATTTTCTTTTTCCCCTTTACTCCTTAAAGGTGAGACTATGACATAACCATTCTATTTTAATAATTTCTCAGCCTTTAAATCACCAAAGTAAAATAGCCACACAATTATAGGCAAAGTAGTAGAGTAAACACATGAGTGGTTACGATAATATGACATTTCAGTACAGGTTTAAAGTATGATAAAGAATGTAAAAGCTTAAGGAGACCTCTGCCTGGGCCACCAGGCATCCATAGCAAGGAGCACCAGGAGAATGGAAAAGCTGTGAGTGGGGTTAGGGCGAGCACCACTGACCACCAGGACCCGACCGGAACCCTTGGGTCACAGGGACTGAAGTAAAGTAGGGAACAGGAACTTTCTGGTTTCCATCTGTGCCTGGGGACCTCAGCCTGGGCCTCGGGGCTCCAGGGGAGAGCTGGTATCCCAGGAGGGCTAACACAGCTTTGAGCACAGGCGGGCCACCACTTCTGTTCAAGCTCACTGGATCAAGAGCGAACCTTGCAAAGCCATCAGGACATAGGAACCAAGGGACAGCTGGGGACAGGATCCTTCTGGTTTCTGTCTGCACCCCAGAGCTGACCCTGTGCCACAGCTCTCTAGGCCCGAGTACCTCTCAGAGAGAGCTGGTCTTCAAGGAGTATTGACACAGAGGCCTGCAGGAGGGGCAAGCCACAGCCAGATAGAGTAAGATCAGCTAACATCAGAGTTAACAAGATGGCAAAAGGCAAGGGTAAGAACATAAGGAACAGAAACCAAGGCTACTTGGCATCATCAGAACCCAGCTCTCCCACCACAGCAAGCCCTGGGTACCCCAACACACCAGAAAAGCAAGACTCAGATTTAAAATCATTTCTCATGTTGATGAAAGGAAACTTTAAGAAAGAAATTAACACCCTTAAAGAAATACAAGAGAACAGAGATAAACAATTAGAAGCCCTTAAAGAAGAAACACAAAAATCCGTTAAAGAATTACAGGAAAACTGAATCAAACAGGCAGAATTACAGGAAAACACAATAAAAAAAAACAAAGGAAATGCACAAAAGTATCCAGGAGTTAAAAAAAGAAATAGAAGCAATAAAGAAATCACAAAGGGAGACAACCCTGGAGTTTGAAAACCTAGGAAAGACAGCAGGAGTCATTGATGTAAGCATCACCAACATAATACAAGAGATAGAAGAGAGAATCTCAGGAGCAGAAGATACCATAGATAACATCAACACAACAGCAAAAGAAAATGCAAAATGCAAAAAGCCTCTAACCCAAATCATCCATGAAATCCAGGACACAATGAGAAGACAGAACCTAAGGATAATAGGTATAGAAGAGAGTGAAGACTCCCAACTAAAAGGACCAGTAAGTATCTTCAAAAAATTATAGAAGAAAACTTCCCTAACCTAAAGAAAGAGATGAACATAAATATACAAGAAGCTTACAGAACTGCAAATAGATTGAGACAGAAAAGGAATTCATCCCTTCACATTATAGTGAAAACACTAAATACACAAAACAAGGAAAGAATATTAAGAGCAGTAAGGGAAAAAGGTAAACTAATATATAAAGGCAGACCTATCAGAATTACACCTGACTTCTCACCAGAGACTATGAAAGCTAGAAGATCCTGGGAAGAACTCATACAGACCTTAAGAGAACACAATAGCCAACCCAGGTGGCTATACCCAGCAAAACTCTCAATTACCATAGATGGGAAGCCAAAATATTCCATGACAAACCAAATTTACACAATATGTTTCCACAAACCCAGCCCTACAAAGGATAATAGATGGTAAAGGTCAACTCAAAGAGGGAAACTACACCCTAGAAAAAGCAAGAAAGTAATCTTTTAACAAACTCAAAAGAAGATAGACACATAAAAGTAAGAATAACATAAAAAATAACAGGAACCAACAATCACTATTTCTTAATATCTCTTAATATCAATGACTCAATTACCCAATAAAAAGACATAGACTGACAGACTGGATCCATAAAGAGGACCCAGCATTTTGCTGCATTCAAGAAACACATCTCGGTGATAAAGACAAACACTACCTCAGAGTAAAGGGCTGGAAGACAATTTTCCAGGCAAATGGTCCCAAGAAACAGGCTGGAATAGCCATTCTAATATCAGATAAAATCGGCTTGAACCCAAAAGTCATCAAAAAAGATAAAGAAGGACACTTCATACTCATCAAAGGAAAAATCTACCAAGAAGAACTTTCAATCCTCAACATCTATGCTCCAAATGCAAGGGCATCCACATTCATAAAAGAAACTTTACTAAAGTTCAAAGCACACATTGCACCTCACACAATAATAATAGGTGACTTTCACACCCCATTATCATCAATGGGCAGGTCTTGGAAACACAAACTAAACAGAGACACAGTGAAACTAAGAAATGTTATGAACCAAATGGATTTAACAGATATCTATAGAACATTTCACCCTAAATCAAAAGAGTATACCTTCTTCTCAGCACCTCATGGTACCTTTCTCCAAAACTGACCATATAATTGGTCACAGAACAAACCCCCACAGATACAAGAAGATTGAAATAATCCCATACCTCCTATCAGATCACTACGGATTAAGACTGGTCATCAATGGCAACAATAACAACAGAAAAACCACATACACATGGAAGCTGAACAATGCTCTACTCTATGATAACTTGGTCAAGGAAGAAATAAAGAAAGAAATTAAAGACTTCCTTGAATTTAATGAAAATGAAAACACAACATACCCAAACTTATGGGAGACACAATGAAAGCAGTGTTAAGAGGAAAACTCATAGCTTTGAGTGCCTCCAAAAAGAAACTGAGAGAGCATACACTAGCAGCTTAACAGCACCCCACTTGAATGCTCTAGAACAAAAAGAAGCTAATGCACCCAAGAAGAGTAGAAGACAGGAAATAGTCAAACTCAGGGCTGAAATCAATCAAGAAGAAATAAAAAGAATTATACAAAGAATCAACAAAACCAAAGTTGGTTCTTTTAGAAAGTCAACAAGATAGATAAACCCTTAGACAGACTAACCAGAGGGCACAGAGACAGGATCCAAATTAACAAAATTAGAAATGAAAAGGGAAACATAACAACAATTCTGAGGAAATTCAAAAAATCATCAGACCCTACTACAAAAGCCTATACTCAACAAAACTGCAAAATCTGGATGAAATGGACAATTTTCTAGACAGATACCAAATACCAAAGTTAAGTCAAGATCAGATAAACCAACTAAACAGTCCCATAATGCCTACAGAAATATAAGCAGTCATTAAAAGTCTCCCAACCTAAAAAAGCCCAGGACCAGATGGGTTCACTGCAGATTTCTATCAGACCTTCAAAGAAGACCTAATACCAATACTCTTCAATCGATTCCACAAAATAGAAACAGAAGGAACACTACCCAATTCCTTCTATGAGGCCACAGTCACACTGATACCAAAACCTCACAAAGACCAAACAAAGAAAGAATAGTTCAGACCAATTTCCCTTATGAATATTGATGCAAAAATACTCAATAAAATGCTTGCAAACTGAAGCCAAGAACACATCAAAACGATCATTCATCATGATCAAGTAGGCTTCATCCCAGGGATGCAGGGATGGTTCAATACCCGGAAATCCATCAATATACTCCACTACATAAACAAACTCAAAGAAAAAAAAAACCACATGGTCATTTCTTTAGATGCTGAAACAGCATTTGACAAAATTCAACATCACTTCATGATAAAAGTCCTGGAAAGATCAGGAATTCAAGGCCCATACCTAATCATAGAAAAAGCAATATACAGCAAGCCAGTAGCCAACATCAAACTAAATGGAGAGAAACTCGAAGCAATCCCACTAAAACCAGGGACTAGGCAAGGTTGCCCACTCTCTCTCTATCTATTCAATATAGTAATTGAAGTTCTAGCTAGAGCAATTAGACAACAAAAGGAGATCAAAGTGATTCAAATTGGAAAGGAAGAAATCAAAATATCACTCTTTGCAGATGATATGTTCGTATACTTAAGTGACCCAAAAACCTTCACCAGAGAACTGCTACAGCTGATAAGCAACTTCAGCAAAGTGGCCGGATATAAATTTACTCAAACACATCAGTAGACTTCCTGTACTTAAAGGATAAACAGGCTGAGAATGAAATTAGGGAAATGACACCCTTCACAATTGTCACAAACAATATAAAGTATCTTGGTGTGACTCTAACCAAACAAATGAAAGATCTGTATGACAAGAACTTCAAGTCTCTGAAGAAAGAAATCGAAGAAAACTACAGAAGATGGAAAGCTCTCCTGTGCTCATGAATTGACAGGATTAGTATAGTAAAAATGGCCATCCTGCCAAAAGGATTTTCTACAGATTTAATGAAATCTGACCAAAATTCCAACTCAATTCTTCATAGACTTAGAAAGAGCAATTCTCAAATTTATTTGGAACAACAAAAAACCCAGGATAGCAAATGCTATTCTCAACAGCAAAAGAACTTCTGGGGGAATCAGCATCCCTGACCTCAAGCTGTACTACAGAGCAGTAGTGATAAAAACTGCATGGTATTGGTGCAATGACAGGCAGGTAGATCAATGGAATAGAATTGAAGACCCAGAAATGAACCCACACACCTATGGTCACTTGATTTTTGACAAAGGAGCTAAAACCACTCAATGGAAAAAAGACAGCATTTTGAACAAATGGTGCTGTTTCAACTGACAATCTACATGCAGAAGAATGCAAATTGATCCATTCCTATCTCCCTGTACAAAACTCAAATCCAAGTGGATCAAGGACCTCCAAAAAAAACTAGATACCCTGAATCTAATAGAAGAGAAAGTGGGGAAAAGCCTCGAACACATGGGTACAGGGGAAAAGTTCCTGAACAGAACACCAATGGTTTATGCTCTAAGATCAAGAATGGACAAATGGGACCTCATGAAATTGCAAAACTTCTGTAAGGCAAAGGACACTGTCAATAGGACAAAACAACAACCAACAGATTGGGAGAAGATCTTTACCAATCCTACATCTCATAGAGGGCTAATATCCAACATATACAAAGAACTCAAGAAGTTAGACTCCAGAAAACCATACAACCCTATCAAAAATTGGGGAGCAGAGCTAAACAGAGAATTCTCAACTGAGGAAATTCACAGGGCTGAGAAACACCTAAAGAAATGCTCAACATCTTTAGTCATCAGGGAAATGCAAATCAAAACAAGTCTGAGATTCCACCTCACACCAGTCAAAATGGCTAAGATCAGAAACTCAGGTGACAGCAGATACTGGCGAGGATGTGGAGGAAAAGGAACACTCCTCCATTGCTGGTGGGATTGCAAGCTGGTACAACACTCTGGAAATCAGTTTGGTGGATTCTCAGAAAATTGGACATAGCACTACCTGAATACTCAGCTATACCACTCCTGGGCATATATCCAGAAGATGCTCCAACATGTAATAAAGACACATGCTCCACTATGTTCATAGCAGCCATATTTATAATAGCCAGAAGCTGGAAACAACCCAGATGTCCCTCATCAGAGGAATGGATACAGAAAATATGGTACATTTACACAATTGGGTACTACTCAGCTATTAAAAACAATGACTTAATGAAATTTGCAGGCAAATGGATGGAACTTGAAAATATCATCCTCAGTGAGGTAACTCAGTCACAAAAGAATGAACATGGTATGTACTCACGGATAAGTGGATATTAGCCCAAAAGTTCGGAAATCCCAAGTTTACTTTACAGTAGCCACTGGACTGAGTGTGAGGTCCCAATTGGAGGAGTTGGAGAAGGGACTGAAGGAGCTGCGGGAGTCTGCAGCCCCATGGAGGGAGCAACAGTGTCAACTGGCCTGACACCCCAGGTCCTCCTGGAGACTGGACCACCAACCAAAGAATACACATCGAGGAACCCATGGTTTGGACTACATATGTGGCAGAGGAGGGTCTTGTTGGTCATCAGGGGGAGGAGAGGCCCCAGTAAAGGGGAATGTCAAGTTGGGAATATGGGAGTGGGTGGGCAGGTGGGTGGGAGGTGGAATTTCCTCATAGAGGTGGGGGAGAAGGAGGGGATAGGTGGTTTCCAAAGAGGACACCTAGAAAGAGGGAAACATTGGAAATGTAAATAATGTATCAAATAGTAATAATAATAATAATAATAAAAAGCTTAAGCTAAGGTAAGACATCGAATGTTCTGGATGTGAAAGTCATCTCAGAATGACAGGCTCTAATCCTTTCTGTTTTTTACTTTCTATCAAAGATGGACTGTATTTAAAAACTGAGATTTATTAAAATGTTTTTAAAAATTATTCATGGAAATTTAATGATTGTATGTTGAAATCTTAAAATATATGATGTAAGTTGGCAAATAAGATGCATTTATTCAGCATTTAAACGATGAAATTCAGAGCCATTTGGCCCATTTGGCCCCTATCGTTTGCATTGTTGACCAGGCCTTTGTCAGATTTACCATTATGTCAATTGTAGCTCATATTATATGTTTGTTTGTTAGGATGGTCTCATCTAGCACAGGCTGGGATCCTACACTATAGGCACCTAATATTGCTCCCAATGCCCAGCTTTTGTGTCTCTACTTCTGATACACTGGTATGGAAGGCATGCCTTGTCATAATCTTACATTAAACACTTTGTGTATATGTGGTAAACAGCAGGATCTGAGATTCATGGTCCTATCCTGTGTGCTAAGGTCTATAACCAGCACTTCAGACTGGGCTTTCCTTAGGATACCATGATTTTCTGTGTGGGTAGTTTGAATTTTAAAAATCATAATTTTATTTCTGTTCATCCCTTAAAATGTCATAAAATTTTATTTTTAAGGATTAATGTATCTACATATGTAATATCTTTTATTTTTCCTCTCAGAGATTCAACAAATATTATTTTCTTCTCTTTTGGCTTTGCTATAAAAATGACTATTTCTTTATGAAGGAGACCCACATGCTTCACACTGAAACATAAAAGACTTAACCACAGCACATATTTCACATATGTATTTATTATTTATTCATGTGCACAAATATGTCACAACATGTTTGAAGGCCAGAACACTTTTTTAGAAGTTGGCTCTCTCTTTTCTTCATGAGGATGCTAGTAAGCCAACTCAAGTTTTCACGATAAGCAGTAATAGACTTTAACCATTGAAGCATTTTGCAATCATACATTTTAACTTTTAATCATAAGTGTTATGGTTAATCAAAGTTTTCAACTTGGACGATGGTATACAGGCTACTGAATATCTCTGCAGAGGGTTAATTTGATTATCTGAATTGAGGCCCAGAGACCTGCAAACTATGTGTGACAACCTTCCTTGGACTGAAATCCTAGACTATATAAAAACAAAAACGTTAGCTGAGAACAAGCATTTGTTGCTCTCTGGTTCTTGCCTGAGAGTGTGATGTGACCAGCTGCCTCAAGTCCCTGGTGCTGTGAATTCACTGCTGTTGTGAGTTTAATCTGAACCTGTGAGAGACAATAAGTCCCTTTTCCTCTAAGTTGCTTTTTTTGTGGTATTTTATCACAACAATGGGTAAGTTAGAAAGACAGTATGTTCATGTGTGGAGTTTCCACTTGTCAAGTCACAATTTCTATTCATTATTCTGTCTGTCCATCAAGTTGAGAAGGTTTCTCATGTTGGTTTTGATATTCCATCACAGTATCTTATATCTCATACCACGTTTGAACAGTGAAGAGTACTTCCTAATTCTTCATCCCCTAAATGCAGCTATTCTAACTAATCTATAGGCTTTTAAAAGACATGATATCCAGTGTCAGTTTTCATCAGCCCTTCTAGACAGTGAGTATTCCTGCGTGTTGTGGGACACTCTTCTGGAAAGACATGAACAGATAACTACTCATTTCATAAGGAACCAGCCAGTTAAGGACAATGTAAAAGTCCATGTTAGTGGAACTGTGAGTTTTATTAGGATTACTTAAATGCATTTCAGTGAGAAGTCATTTATGGGAGCAGAGATGACACAATGTTAGCTGCATAATCAAAAACCCACATCACAATGTATGAAGTTTATCAAACCAAGAAATCAGGAGCTCATCCTTTTGGCAACTTTGACAGGTTGGAAGGGTGTTACTTCCAGTAAGATCAAAGTATTTCTTCCTCTTCCAATTAGCTTGACTGGTATGAGATTATTTAACTTCTGTACTTACTAGTTATATATGCTTGTGGACGGAGGGGCTTAGAGAATCTAACAAATTTCAGGGACTTCCTGAAGCCTTTAAATTCCAAGCCTTTATTTTTTTTTTTTTTTCTGAGTTTCTTTGATCTCTCTTTAGAACATCCCATGCCTTAAGGAGTTTCCCCTTAATGCGGTGAATTTATCAAGGAGGAGGAAATTTTTACAGAGCAGTAAGGTATTTTGGTATACAGCCAAAGCTTGATTTGGGGGATAATTGGCAACTCTGCTGCAGCTTGATCCTAACATTTCAGTTTTGATAAGCGTCTTCATTTTATTTCTGTTGTTGCGATAAGATATTTGAACAAAATGCAATTTAAGAAAGAAAGGGTCTGTTCAGATTATATTTTAGGTAACAGGCTCTTGCTGCAGGAAAGTAGCAGTGGCTGGAACTTAAGGTAGCTGACCCATCAATCTGCAGTCAATACGAAGAAGAAATGAATGCATTCATGCCCAGGGTTCCATTCTTGGGCTTGGCTCAATTTCTTCATGCTTCGCTACTTCAGGACTATCTGCACATGAACTGGCACAGCACACAGTCTACTGGATTTTTAAAGATCAATTTACTTAATTGAGATAATCACCAAAGATAAACTAAAAGCCCAAGAAAATGTAGAGAATCTCTTGGCTGAGAATCTCTTCCCAGGTGATTGCAGGATATCTCAAGGTGACAATTAAAGCTAACCATCATAGTTAACATCTCTATGTAGTGATGAATGTGTAGCCACCATAGAAATTTAGAGGCTACATATTGAAGCACATTTTAATGGAATTCTAGGTTAGCTCAGCCTAGTTTGGGGACAGATGTTAAACAAACAATAGAAACCACACCACATTTTAAAATTCTGTCTCTGTTCTTATTGCAAGATTCTGCTTTTCTATTTTTGATTTCATTCTATTTCTCACCCTCTGGATTGAAATCCATTTTAAAATATATAATATAGCAACAAAAATATAATATATAGCAAAATTCTGAATAGCACAACTCTGCTATTACTATTTTAAAAGGATATCCCCTATGAGATAAGAAATCAAGGTATTCAGTTTTAAGGTTGCAGATATAGCATTTAATGTTTTTGGAAACTCTCACCGAAATTATATGTATGTGATCAATAATATATAACTTCTGTTATTCTCTTCACAGGATTCTCCCATGGTTGTTTATGTGGTTTAAAAAGACACATTCTTTCCATAAGCTAGAGTCCCTTTTGGTAGTCTTAGTATAGGTTCGTGTGCTATAGTAGTAAAATAGTTTAAGTACTTATATGCTGTTACTCATACTAAGAACATTAAAAAATATATCGGCTGGTGGTTGTTGTGGTGTTGTCCTAAGATCTCTACTTCTGCTAGCATATTTAATTTTCATAGTGTCTTACAGATGTACATTATCTTTACTGACAGATTACGGAAACTAAGGATAGAACTTAAAGCGCTCTCCATCAATCCTAAAGATTTGAAATGTTTGCACTTGAAATTTGACCTTAGGATTCAGTTATGATAATCTTTCCTATCCCCAAGCGTATTTTTGCCAATTTATAAGCTTATCAAAGTCTCTCTGAGATTTTTGCTAATTGTTCATCCTAATCTCCATTGCTTTCCCCTCATTTCCCCTTTCCCCTTTCTTTCTTGTTCTGGATCTTGCTGTCTTCCTTCTTTTCTTCCTCCCTCTCTCCCTTCCTCACTTCTTATCTTCTTTTCTTAAACTCCTTTCTTCCTTCCTTCCACCCTTCTTTTCTCACACTATTTTTCTATGGTCACTTCCTTTATTATTTTGTAAACTCAGTTTTTGTGCCATACCTTAAAGGTTATCTCCCGAGAGACATCCGACTTCTACACAGTCACAACAGTCAGAATCAGAATTTATACATTTGTCATTCTGTCATTTACACTGCACTCATCTATTTTTATACCAGTCATCCCTAAAATAGTCTGAGGAGTCATTGGTAAATTGTCATAAGAAAAAAGCTTATCTTTGACAATTTTGCTTACTTGTTAATCCTCATCAAAATTTTGTTAAATGAATGAATTACTGAAAGCTAAGCCCCGATGAAAAAAGGACATAGAATTTTCTAGATACACTGAATAATCTTCTAGATATAATGGTATATAGTTTACAAATGAAATTACATAATTAATAAAATCAGAAGCACAAATTAGACTTGATAGATGTTTATACAACAGGAGATAAATGTAGGTGGTGAGGGAAGATCAATGTATCTGGGAGGAAATGGGGGTAAAGGTAGAAATGACCAAAACAAAATGCACAAAATTCCCAGAAAATGATGTATTTAAAGAAGAAGAAGAAGAAGAAGAAGAAGAAGAAGAAGAAGAAGAAGAAGAAGAAGAAGAAGAAGAAGAAGAAGAAGAAAACATCTGAGTGCTAAGTACATTTCCTGAATAGACAGAGAGTAGACATTCTTTCCAAAAGGTATTACATTTCTTTACGAAAGGATTGATGAGTAGATGTCCCATGCAGTTACTATTTTAAGAAAAAAAAATCCTCCAATACAGAAGTTCTATGTGATGTTCCACTGTTATATTTAGATGAATCTATTATTATTATGATCATGTGACTCTCCTTAATTTATACAGGCTTGATATACTACATATTATTTCCCTCTTGAAAATTCTAGTAGTTAATTGATTCCATGGTGGAGTCGAAAGTAAAACTAAAGAACAAAGTAAGAATTGTAAGAACAACCCTAAAATCAGTGAAAAAAAACAAAAACAAAAACAACAACAAAAACAACAACAACAAAAAACATTGCCATTCCCTTGGGACCACAGGTTATTGCAGACTGTGCCTCATAAAAGGTTCTGTAAAACCTGAAATTTCTCAGTTCACAGTGGCTACCCAAATTCTGAAGTGCTCAAATGTGACATGCTTCTATGGAAGAACATACACATTCACACATGATTTGTTTTCCTAGAGAATTTTTATTGTAGTTAGTAGACATGGTAGTTAATTAATCAAAATTCATCACTTCACAGAAGACTAGGAACATCTTAAATCAGTTGTCCTACATAAGTCAATTGTGGTTCTACTGTGCGTACCCTAAATCAGTAGTGCTTAAGTTATGAAAATGCTGATTTATATTTTTAAGAATCTATAATTGCACTCCACTATAATAATCATATTTAAAGGAAATAATTTCATAGATGGGAATATTTTTGAATACCAGCTTTACAGTATTGAAAATCAGTAGCAGTTACAGATTTTTATTAGATATATAATCTTCTCAATTAATTTCAAAATACATAAGGATGAAAAAGTAATATTTCAGTATCAGTTTGTGCAACAAATAAGTATTATATTATATAATAAAAACCTTATAATAGTAGGTGGTAATTGAAAGAAAACTGAATTACAATACGTTATATTTAAATTATGCAAAGAAAGTGCAGTCTTTGGGATATTTCTGCTCAAATAAAGTGATACCAGTTGTACTTACTTCTGTAGCAATCTTACTATTTAGGAGTCTTCCTACATGATGTAATCCATGCGGCAGTCAAACATCATAATACAATTGACAAACAATACATAGGAAGACCTATTCACATGCCTCTATCTGATAAGTCCTTTTAGTTCATATCAAATTGTTGAGATTTGAATGGAGCTGACAGATGGAGACAAGGGTTGGGCTGTTGACTTACAGGTGTTTGTGACTTTGGAACACTTAAAAACTAAGTTGTTGGTGGCTTAGTCCCTGGGAGCTCTGGGGAATTTGGTTGGTTGATATTGTTGTTCTTCCTATGGGGTTGAAAACCCCTTCAGCTTCTTCAGTCTTTTCTCTAAGTCCTCCATTGGGGACCCTATGCTCAGTCTAATGGTTGGCTGCCAACATCCACTTGTATATTTGTAAGACTCTGGCAGGGTCTCTCAGGAGACAGCTATATCAGGCTTCTTTCAGCAAGTACTTCTTGGCATCCACAACAGTGTCTGGATTTGGTGACTATATAGAGTATGGATCCCCAGGTGGGGCAGTTTATCTGGATGGCCTTTACTTCAGTTTCTGCTTTACACTTTGTCTCCATATTTGCTCCCGTGAGTATTTTGTTCCCCTTTCTAAGAAGGACCAAAGCACCCCCCACACTTTGGTCTTTTTCTTGAGCTTCATGTGGTCTATGAATTGTATCTTGGGTATTCAGAATTTTTGGATTAATATCCACTTATCAATGAGTGCATAACATGTGTGTTCTTTGGTGTTACCAAACTCAGGATGGTATTTTCTAGTTCCATCTATTTGCCTAAGAATTTCATGAATTCATTGTTTTTAATAGCTGAGTAGTACTCCATTGTGTAAATGCACCATATTTTCTGTATCCACTCCTCTGTTGAAGGACATCTGGGTTCTTTCCAGCTTCTGGCTACCATAAATAAGGCTGCTATGAACATAGTGGAGCCTATGTCCTTATTATATGTTGGAGAATCCTTTGGGTATATGCCCAGGAGTGGTATAGCTGGGTCCTTATACTCTGTCCAATTTTCCGCTAAACTGATTTCCAGAGTGGTGTACCAGCTTGCAATCCCACCAACAATGAAAGAGTGTTCCTCTTTCTCTACACTCTCCCCAGCATCTGCTGTCACCTGTGTTTTTGATCTTAGCCATTCTTACTGGTGTGAGGTGGAATCTCAGGGTTGTTTTGATTTGCAGTTCCCCGATGACTAAGGATGTTGAGCATTTCTTTAGTTGCTTCTCAACCCTTCAAGTTTCCTCAGTTGAGAATTGTCTGTTTAGCTCTGTTCCCCATTTTAATAGGGTTATTGGCTCTCTGGAATCTAAGTTCTTGAGGTCTTTGTATATATTGGATATTAGCCCTCTATTGAATGTAGGATTGGCAAAGATCTTTTCCCAATCTGTTGGTTGCTGATTTTTGTCCTATTGACAGTGTCTTTTGCCTTACAGAAGTTTTGCAATTTCATGAGATCCCATTTGTTGATTCTTGATCTTAGAGCATAAGCCATTGGTGTTCTATTCAGGAACGTTTCCCCTGTGCCCATGTGCTCAAGGCTCTTCCCCACTTTCTCCTCTATAAGTTTCAGTGTAACTGGTTATTTGGAGGGATCCATGGCTCCAGCTGCACATGTAGCAGAGGATGGCCTTGTCAGTCATCAATGGGAGGGGAGGTCCTTGGTCCTATGAAGGCTAGATAGATGCCCAAGTGTAGGGGAACTAGAGGGAGGGGAGATGGGAGTGGGTAATTGGGTGGAGGAGCACCCTCATAGAAACAGGGGAAGGGTGGATTGGATAGGGTTTTTCCGGTGTTGGGGGGACCGGGAAAGGGGATAACATTTAAAATGGAAATAAAGAAAATATCCAATAAAAAAAATACTAAGTTGTTTTAGCACATGTTTTTCTTCCTTTAAATTAATATCAATGCTAACAACAATTTTATATATGTATTTACTAGTAAATCTTATTTAATTTCATATATGATGTGACTTTTATTATAATCAGAAGTTTTGTTGTTGGATCAAGAGAATTCTGGTTACATACTGCTATAGTGTTAAATGTATGACTGATTAACTCATAGAATCTGACACTGGCATTTTAGATATTTGAGTGCAATTCAAAGGGATCTTACTTCAATTAACTTATTCTAATTACTTCCTTTTTTAGAGAGATATTTTAAGAGACCAGACTAAAGGATTTTTATGTTTATATTAAGGATTATTGTTTGAGGAACAGTATTTATCTTGTCATTTCTTCATTTTGATATAGCAACTTTAATAGTTAATAATTAAGTAATGTATGTAATTGTTAGTTTTATATGTGTATCTCGGGTTTTTTGCTATCCAGGGCTGTTAACAAATCAGGAGAGAATTTTATTGCTACTGAAATGGAAGTGACAATGTTCTAATCTCAAAATAGAAACAATATATGAACACAGCAAATAATAGTATGACTTTTACACTATGCCTCTGGGATACAATTTTACTATGATACATATCTACAAATCATAGACTCTGTATCATAAAGAATTAGAAGTGATTGTTGTAGAATCTTTAGTTAACTCTGATAAAAGGGAATCCTTGCACCACGATTTCTTTTCAGATATTGAAAAATCCATCAGAAAATGCAATATTTCAAAATATTAAATTTGTCTAAATTCGAGATCTGACAATTTATTTTACATGCTAGCAAAGAAAATAGTTTGAGTATACATCTTCAGAAACTATTAGGTCTGCTTATATTCTGCTACTATTACATATTAACTCATGTTTTTCTTTTTCATTTTCTATTTCTCTTTCTTTGTTTTTTAAATTGAAACACTTAAAATAAACCAGAAACAGTGTATCTGTTTTTCAAAAGAAAGTACAAAATAATGAAATAATACTTCTCTCTCTCTTTGTGTGTGTGTGTGTGTGTGTGTGTGTGTTTGGTTTTTAGAGACAGGGTTTCTCTGTGTAGCCCTGGCTGTCCTGGAACTCACTCTGTAGACCAGGCTGGCCTCGAACTCAGAAATCCACCTGCCTCTGCCTCCTAAGTGCTGGGATTAAAGGCGTGCACCACCACTGCCCGGCTGAAATAATGCTTCTCAATCCAGCACTTTCCTCCAATGACAGTTGAAATTCATTGAGTAACATCTGTACCAAACATGTTTGCTACAGGTGACAAAAAATGATGTGAAGTCTTTAGGTTCTGCCCCATGAAGCTCTCTTATAGATCTCTTCATCAGTTCAAGCTAGAATATTACCTACTTATTTATCATTTTGATTAGAGAGTTTTAAATTTTCTTATATGTGGGCAGCATATTGTCAGAACATCGTTGAGGCAAAGTGTGAAACTACGAAAGTAAATGAGATACAGTTTATTGAAAACTATTTCTTCATAACTTTATTAATTATTTACTATTCTACCCAATTTATAGCATTAACATTTTAGATAATTGAGAGTGGAAACTAATTCTCATTTCCTAATTAAATAAAATCCAAGTTGCAAAAGAATCACAACTTAGTCATTTTCCTTTAAAAGTTATGTGAATCAACACTTCTCAGCCTGAAGTCATGTTACAGCTGAAGACACAATTCGTTAATGTTCTGAATAGGGAAGTTCAGGGAGATCAGAGGTTCTATACGGAGGAAGCTGATCAGAAACATCTGCACTCATCCTTATGTGCCATTTACACACGTTACAGCAAGTATTGTTCATGCATTCGTTAAGTGAGTCATAGTTCTAGTATTTGCTATCATGCTTATAACATTAAATTGTCATTTTAGTTTAAGGGTAAAGACATAGCACCCTATCTATCTATCTATCTATCTATCTATCTATCTATCTATCTATCTATCTATTTATCTATCTATCTATCTATCTATTATCTACCTATCTATTGATATATCTATTTATTTATTTGAGTTTCGAGACAGGGTTTCTCTGTGTGTATCCCTGACTGTACTGAATCTCACTTTGTACAGCAGAGTGGCCTCAAACTCATAGTGATCTTCCTGCCTCTGCCTCCAGAATACTAGAATTAAAGGCATTCATCACCACACTTAGCTTAAACTTCACTTTCTTAAAGGAATGTTTAAGGTATTGGCGAGATGATGACTCAGTAAAATATGTGTTTTGCAGGCAAGGAAAACCAGATTCTGTGTCCTCAGAACCCACATAAAAGCCCAAAAGACCTGATGATTATCTCAGCTAAGAGATCAAGAATTCTGCAAATCAAGCTTTCTGGTTAGATTAGCTGAATCAGTAAGCAGTGACATCAACCAGATGTCATGCCTTAGTACCTAAAGTAAAAAGCTATTGAGGGATACCAAGGATGTCAATTTCTGGCCTCCACCCATACGTGTATCACAAAAATACAAATGCATAAACATAATGCATGCACACTACACATAGGCAAACACAAAAACAAAAGCATTAAAATATTAACACCTAACAGCCTTCAGATTAAATGGGAGTTATAAAACAAGCCTGAATAGTACTTGTACTTGCCCAAAAATCATACACTATAAAAGTAATAATGCTCCCTGAGGCTGGAATACAGAGATGTTTTTAGTATACAGCTCTATTCCCAAAGTTTGTAAGATTAGTACGTAGAGTGAAGCTGCCATGTCTGAAAGTAAAGTCTAATTTAGAGGGGCAGACAAAGACAAATCAGAGCAAGATTTGACAGGATGAGTCAGAGATAGGATATTCCCAACTCTCAGGAGAACAGACAGAACAGACAGGAGAGAGAAAGAAACACACACACACACACACACACACACAGAGAGAGAGAGAGAGAGAGAGAGAGAGAGAGAGAGAGAGAGAGAGAGAGAGAGAGAGAAAGGTTTTACAAGGATAGTTTACAGACACAGTATGTAGGTAAAGACAGAAAAAACCAGAGAATGAGGAGTTATAAGATTAAAACGGATTGCCAGAGTTAGTTAAGTACAAGCAGAGCAATTTAGTTAGAAGCTAAGAGAGAAGCCAGTTTGAATCTGTCAGCTTGGAAAGTTTTAAGCCAGAACAGCTGAGTTGAAACAACCATCTAGAGTTCAGAGAGAACTAGAAAGGTTGAGCTTACTCAGCAGTGAGTTTAGGAGGCTGATATGTTCTAGGCCTAGGTTAGCAGGTGGAGGACAGAAGCTGCAGCCTTCAATGTCTGGAAGATTAGATTTTACAGAAGCTAGAAGCTTCAAGGCACAGGCTTAGAGATAGTTAGAAGTGCTCTGGGCTCAGCCCAAGCTGTGTATTCTTACAGCTTGTGTACAGCCCTAATCTCACCTTTTCATCTGAAGAAATAAAAAACATTTACAATTAGTTGTTGTTGTTATTATTATTATTATTATTTATGGTTTTTGAGACAGTTTTTTGATGAGCCCCAATAGGTTTTTTAATACATAACTTCATAAAGTTATTATGTTTCTGTTACACATATGCATTGTATATGTATTTTTTATGTCAATCCCACCTTTTAAAATTTTCCTCCACTACTTAAATTAGCCCATCATCTGTGCATGGTATTTACATGCCCCAAGTACTTACCATCTACATTATCTTGATAAGAGTGTCAAAAAATTTGACAGAAGAAGAGATAACTTAGAAAATGATAAAGAATAAAAGGTCAAGGTCATTCTTTCCTCCAGGAAAGTTTCACTTTACTGTAAAAATGCAATTGACAGAAAATTAAAAAGCAAGTTTTTACCAACTAACAAAGCAGTCTGAATTCATTCAGTGTAAACCTTACTTCCTTAGGTGTCAAATGATCTAAATCATTTTTAAGTGTTTTTATTTTAAGGATCTGTTAATGGAATTACAATCAATAAATGAATTTCAAAACTATGTAAAAATATGCAATTTTATATTATGTGTATTACGATGTAACCAACCATAAGACACAACTATATATTATGGCATAGCCTAGATCATACTAATGTAAAGAATAAAATATATCTGTTGACATCAGATTACATATTTAAATTATAGAATCAAATGATTTTGTAATATATCCTTCATAAAGATTCAGACTAAAACAAGGAAACTAAGAATTGCCTTTTGATAATCAGCCATTTATTTCAAATGTCTTATTACATTTTAACAGTTCTTAAATTTCATATATTCTGGTTTTGATACTATGTTTGAGTTCTCTATAGAGAACATGATAATTTTTAAACTTACTGTGTTAATAGCCAAAGTAAGAACCAAAGTCAAGAAGCCAACAATAAATGCTTAGATGAACCATCACCATAGGACACCTACAGATGATCACGACATTGACCTTTGTTTTTAATATACATTTGGGCATTTTACTATATAGAAATCAAATACAAATGCAGACAATGCCTCTAGAAATGCCAGAGCAGTGAGTGCTGTGAAGAGGAAGATACAGTTGTCCTGATGACCTGATGGTGCTGCCACTCAACAAGAGTCAGAAACTGGCAGCCAGATATCAAAGAGAGAAACGTAACTGCCACAAGTGGATGTAATTCAAGATATAAGTGCACGCGCGCACGTGTGTGTGTGTGTGTGTGTGTGTGTGTGTGTGTGTGTGTGTGTGTGTGTATGTGTGTGTGTGTGTGTATCATGAAATAAAATATATATGAGAAATTTTTACCATGACTGGGATCTATGAGTTTGTGTTCTTATTATATATTTAAAACTTTTTAAAAATTTATCTTTTTTTGTATGATTTTAATTTTATTTCAAGTTTTTTAAATTTATTCTTTAATCTTTTTTTTTTTTTTTACAGTACAGACTTTATCTCCCTCTGGTCCGCCTTTTGACTGTTCCACATCCCATACCTCCTCCTCTGTCTCCAAGAGGTTGTTCGCACCCTGTACCACCACTACACCAGACTTTTCCACTCCCTGGGGACTCAAGTGTCTTTAGGGTTAGGTGCATCTTCTCTGAGTCCAGATCTGGTAGTCCTCGGCTGTATATGTGTTGGGGGCCCCATATCAGCTGCTGTATGCTGCCTGGTTGGCGATTCAGTGTTTGAGAGATCCCAGGGGTTAATTGAGACTGCTAGTCCTCCTACAGGGTTGCCCTCCTCCTCAGCTTCTTCCAGCTTTTCCCTAATTAAACCACATGGTCAGCAGCATCTGTCCGTTGGTTGAGTGTAAATATCTGCATCTGACTCTTTCAGCTGCCTGTTGGGCCTTTTGGAGTGTAGTCATGATAGGTCCCTATTTGTGAGTACACCCTAGCATCCATAATATTGTCAGGCCTTGGGGCCTAGATGGTGCAGCCATTAAAGGCTAGGCTCACAACCAAAATTTTATATCTCACACAATGTATTTTGATCAAAGTTTCTCCAACACCTCCAGATCCTACTCAACTCCCTATCCATCTAACTTCCTGCTCTCTATTTCTTTTCTTCTCTCCCTCTTTTTTCCTTCCTTCATGTCTTTCTTTCTTTCTTTCTTCCTTCCTTTCTTTCTTTTTTCCTTCCTCCCTCCCTCCCTCCCTCCCTCCCTCCGTCCCTCCCCCCTCTCTCTCTTTCTTTCTTTCTTTCTTTCTTTCTTTCTTTCTTTCTTTCTTTCTTTCTTTCTTTCTTTCTTTCTTATTCTGACCTTCTTTCCTTCTTCTTTTTGTCTGTTTCTCAAAAGACAGAAAGAAAGAATCAAAAAATACCCAAATAAAACTAAATGAAAGAAAACAAACAAACAAATAAAGGAAAAAAAAACCCTACAAAATGGTATCTCTTTTGTGCTACCCACATACTTCTGGGCTTGTCTTGTCTTAGAGTATGATTGAGATACCCTTAATGTGCATTAAAGTGAAAATTTCTGATTTCCTTGGAAACCCAGTTGTCTTATCAGATGTTTTTCAGGAAGCTGTCTTGTGATAGGATGTTTTGCTGAAGCAGACACATGAGAGCCATATGATGTTTAAATAATCCATATATATATATATATATATATATATATATATATATATATATATATATATATATATATATATATATCCCTCAGAGAGTGAAAGGACTCTCTTGCATTACTATGCCTTGATGCTTCACTGGTCTTTGCTTGCCTTTATTTCTCAGAGAGAAACACATTAAAGAATTTCTCTTGGTATTCTGATTCTTGCCACTTCTACTGACTTGAATCAATTTGCTGGAGCCTTGCAGTTTCTGCTGGATTGAACCACTGATATGATGATTCTGGTTCCGTGTTGCTGTTGGACTGGACTGATAATATCCTGATAACAAAGACTAGAATTACCCCAAAGAACTACTTCTAAACAGGTCCATAAACCCCTTTTCCTATTACCTTCTTTCTCTATTACTTCTGGTCAGAGGTCTAGAAGAATTATAGAACCATAATTCAAGTATGTTTTGAAAAATCTAAGCCTAAAGTACATTTTTAAATCAGATTTTATAAGCCAAAGATGATCCCAACTGAATATTACCTTACAGTAGAGTTTGAAAATTTGTTAGAGTTATCAGTTTGACTTGATTTTACTGCTTCTTATATGTAATTTAAGTCTTTTTTTCTATTTATAACTTTATAATTGACTTGCAGATTGATTACATTGTAGGGCAACAGCAATAATAATATACATTTAAATTCTCTCAATCACATTTTATTTCTATAGGCTTTCCTGTAACAATCTCCTAATGAAATGAGACATTATCCATGCTGTAGATAGAAACACTGATATAGATATTTTTCTCTGAGAGGTCTGAGGCAGCAGATCTTAAATGATATAATACTTAGATATTTTCTTTTAAATTCAAGGCACAAGGCATTATATCTTTATAAAACAAATGATATTTTGCCCTTTATCTGAAACAAAGATAGAATCGTGACTCATTGGCCCCTACTGTATGAGTACTCTGCTAGAGATTTTTTTTCTTTTAATAATTTTTCTTCATAGTTCTCAATGAATACCATATCTCCTAACCATATCAAAGTTTCTAAAATATTATATTCCTAACAAAGATAAACCCAGAAGTATATTAATTTATATCACATTATGGGAATGGAAGTAAATCTATATTGAAAATAAAAGTGTATCAATGTGCTTAACACTTAAGTGTCAATACAGTTTTTTTTTTTTTTTTTTTTTGGAGAACTTGTCTATAGGGATTCATGATTTAATTTATGTTGAGTTAAATAAAAGAAAAAAAGAGAGATGGGAACAGTAAAACATGAAACTATAGAAAACACTTGAGTGTGAAGAAGGCTTGAAATGCCCTGTCTTCCACAGTAACAGCAGACAGAAAAATAGATTGTTTCATAAGATGAGTAATAACCAGCTCTGGTTGTTTTCATGGGCAGAGTAATCATTTATAATTTGGGATATCCATGTAAGATTTCTTTTATAGTAAATGAGTGGAAGCAATGACACAGTTATTTAAAATTATCTTCAATCATTTCTTAAAGTCCAGTCTTCACTTTTTTTTCCTTTTTTTTTTTTTTTGTTTTATTTTTGGGTATTTACTTTATTTACATTTCCAGGTCTCATTTTTGGAAACTACCTACCCATTCTCCCTCCCCCCTGCCTCTATGAGGGTGCTCCCTCACCTACCTACCCACTCCCGTATTCCCTCCCTAGCATTCCCCTACATTGGGGCATCTAACACCCTCAGGCCCAAGGGCCTCTCCTCCCACTGATGCCCAACAAGGCCCTCCTCTGCCACATATGTGACCAGCACCATGGGTCCCTCCATATGCATTCTTTGATTGCTGGTCCAGTCTCTGGGAACTCTAGGGGGTTCTGGCCAATTGACACTATTGCTCCCTCCATGGGGCTGCAAACCACCTCAGCTCCTTCAGTCCCTTCTCCAACTCCTCCATCCAGGATACAACACTAAGTCCAATGGTTAGCTGCGAGCATCCGTCTCTGTATTTGTCAGGCTCTGCCTGAGCCTCTCAGGAGACAGCTTTTCATGCTTCTATCAGCAAACACTTCCCAGCATCCACAATAAATGTTCAGGTTTGGTGGCTATATATGAGATGTATCCTCAAGTGAGGCAGTCTCTGGATGGCCTTTCCTTGAGGCTCTGTTCCACACTTTTTCTCAATATTTCCTCCTGTGAGTATTTTGTTCACCCTTCTTAAATATTGATGCATCCACATTTTGGTCTTCCTTCTTCTTAGGCTTCATATGGTCTGTGAATTGAATCTTGGATATTTTGAACTTTTGGGCTAATATCCACTTATAAGTGAGTATATACCGTGTTTGTTCTCTTGTGACTGAGTTACCTCACTCAGGATGATATTTTCAAGTTCCATCCATTTGACTGCTAATGGAAAAAGTCTCAAACACATGAGCACAGGGGAAAAGTTCCTGAACATAACACCAGTGGCTTATGTTCAAGATCAAGAATCAACAAATGGGACCTCATAAAATTGCAAAGCTTCTGTAAGGCAACTGATACTGTCAATAGGACAAAATGGCAACCATCAGACTGGGAAAAAATCTTTACCAATCCTACATCTGATAGAGGGCTAATATCCAATATATACAAAGAACTCAAGAAGTTAGACTCCAGAGAACCAAATAATCCTATTTAAAAATGGAGAACAGAGCTAAACAGAGAATTCTCAACTGAGGAAATTCGCAGGGCTGAGAAGCACCTAAAGAAATGTTCAACATCCTTAGTCATCAGGGAAATGCAAATCACAAGTCTGAGATTCCACCTCACACCAGTCAAAATGGCTAAGATCAAAAACTCAGGTGACAGCAGATGCTGGTGAGGATGTGGAGAAAGAGGAACACTCCTCCATTGCTGGTGGGATTACAAGCTGGTACAACCACTCTGGAAATCAGTTTTGTGGATTCTCAGAAAATTGGACATAGTACTACCTGAGGACTTAGCTATACCACTCCTGGGCATATACCCAGAAGATGCTCCAACATATAATAAAGACACATGCTCCACTATGTTCATAGCAGCCATATTTATAATAGCCAGAAGCTAGAAATGACCCAGATGTCCCTCATCAGAGGAATGGATACAGAAAATGTGGTACATTTACACAATGGAATACTTCTCAGCTATTAAAAACAATGACTTCACAAAGTCCAGTCCTTATACTCCTCCCAGTTTGTCCTCTGACAGTTTCTCATCCCATTCTTCCTCACCGTTTCCAAGAGGATGTCCCCAACCACCTCCCTACCCCTCGCTGAGGCCAATTCAGGCAGTCCTCTGCTGTATATCTGTAGGATGCCTCATAACAGCTAATATATGCTGCCTGGTTAGTGGCTCAGTATCTGAGATATCTAGGAGGTCTATGTTAGTTGAGATTGTTGGTCTTCCTATTTGTTGTCCTCCTCCTCAATTTCTTCCAGCCTTTCCATCATTCAACCACAAGGGTCCCCGGCTTCTGTCCATTGGTTGGGTGTAAGTATTTTCATATGAAGGACACAGTTTTGATGTTTGGTGACTCACCTAATCACCGAATATAATCTATGTAAACCTTAAATAAGTTACTTGAACAGCATTTCTGTAATACACAACAAAATTTTGTAAGCTGATATATGCCAAGAGAAAGCATACTCAGTTTTTGCTATGAATAGATTTGTTTGTCTGCGTGTGTATGATGTGTACCCATATTCATGCAAAAAAATCTGTCTGTGAGGATGTGTTAGAAAGATCAGATTCTAACAAAGGGATATATTCTTCATTATCTCCTCTATCTTATTTTATAGACAGGGTCTGTCAATGAACCTGGAGCTAACATTTTCAACTAGATTAGCTGGTCAGCAAACCCTGGATACTGCCTTTCTCTGCCATCAGTACTGGTGCTACAGACATGTGCCTCTAAGCTAACATGGCTTTTGGAAATCCAAACTTGGACCCTTGTGCTTAGACAGTAAGCATTTTATCCAGGGACCCATCTCCCAATCACAGGACTCAGACTTGGTGTCTAATTTTGACGGGATGTTGGCTACAAAATGGCGAGTTCTTGAAAAATATTAAGATGTTCTGAAAAAGTAAAGATTGAAGGGTGATCAAATTGCTGGATTTATTCACATAGTTCTTTTCTTATGTCAAGATAGAAAGCTCATGTTACACTGAGTAATACGGCAATCTATAAAACTCTGAATAACAGGAATAGTACTTGTAGACAACACAAAAGAATTTGCCTACATAGCTAAGCATTCTAAAAAATTAAACTATGTCCCTAAATCTAAGATTTTTTTATGTATTTATTGTGTGTAAATTTATTTATGTATTAATTCATTTATAGTGTGTGTGGAGTGGCATACATGCACAGGCTTGTTTGACTCCCCATAGCAATGCAAGTCAGAGGAAAACTTGATGTCGTATTTTTTCTTCTTCTACCATTTGAGTACCCTAACTGAGTCAATTCCCCATCCTGTGATGTATTTCTTTTAAACTCATTTAAACTCATTGTGCAAATATTTTACTGAGAATTTTTATATCTATGTTTCTTAGAAAACAGGCATATGGAAGTCTTTTCTTGCGTCACTGTCAGTGTAACTGGTCTTTGTTGAATGAGTTTGCTTTCATGTGCATGGTAGTTTGAACTCCATCCTTGGACTTTCTTTTGTATCTGTCTTTGCCAGTGATGTGCGTTATGTTTCTTAAGCACATACTACTGCTAAATTCAATTCTATATCCTTTAAATGGTGAGCCTAAACTATTAGCATTGAAGTTTATTATTGAAAATACTTTTCTCTTTCTTATTTTTGTTGGTTGTCTTGCTTGGTTAAATTACAACTAATTATTTTCTTGTTATTCTCTTTGTTTTGGGTATTGTGCAGTTCTTGTGATCTATCATTTGTTCATTTACTATTTGCATAAATGCATTCTTTTGTTTTTATTAATTACCTTGTGCTTAATTAAATAATGTTGTGTTAAATGATTTGTTTTTAATTTACTTTTGTAACAGTTGTCTTTTACGAACTTTCTGCTGCACTGGTTTGGCTCTTGTTAATAGTCTTATTGTACACTTACTTGTCTTAAAATGTTATTTTTTTCTCTCAGTATTTATTGATAACTTTTCTATTTAGTAATCTTTGATGGTACTTATTTTCTTTCAGGTGTTAGAACAGTTTGATCTTTGCTTTTCTAGATTGTAGGGTTGATTGTAGGAGCCCTGATATGATTCTCATGCTTGACTTTGTTGGTAATTTACCAATTTTCCCATATAATTTTTAGTACTGTTCAGTATATGTCCTCCAAGTTCTCTTTTTAATTCTTTCCTCATTCTGTTTCTTTTATTTTTCTGTGTCTTCATGGTAAGTTTTGGTCATTGGTTTAGTTTCTGCACTAGTATTTACGAAAGAAGCTGGTTGGCTTCTGATTAATTTCTTATCAATCTTCTTGAAGTTTCAATGAGGTGCCATCTCATGTTATAGTCTAGAGCATTTGAATATTTGCATCCCAGTTCATGACATAGTCTTAGTGGGATCAGGAGATGTGTCCTTGTTGGAGGAAGTATGTAGTTAGTTGGAATTTGAGGTTCCAAAAACCTGTCACCATTCACAATTGGCCCACTCTGCTTTTTGCTTAAAATGTGAGTTTATAGGTGATCCTGCATCATGCATCCCTGCTTCTTTGCTTACCCACTGTGATGGTGATGAACTCATATCCCACATTCCTCTGGAACTGTATTACCATAGTGAACCTCCTCCTTCTCCTCCTCCTCCTCCTCCTCCTGCTCCTCCTCCTCCTCCTGCTCCTCCTCCTCCTCCTTCTCCTCCTCCTCCTCCTGCTCCTCCTCCTCCTTCTCCTCTTCCTCCTCCTGCTCCTCCTCCTCCTTCTCCTCTTCCTCCTCCTCCTCCTCCTCCTCCTCCTCCTCCTCCTCCTCCTCCTCCTCCTCCTCCTCCTCCTCCTCCTTTCTATAAACTACCATGGTCTTGGTGTTTTATCATAGCAACACAAAATTGACAATACCTTTTAGGAAAAGAACTTATGTACTTTACTTGTGTCACTGATATAATGCAGAGACAATGGCACTAGAATACCAACTAAAACTGCAATTTACAATGGTTTTAGAGCATAGACCATTAATAATCAAGTAGTAAGCTATGAAGAAAATTAGAAAAGAGGAAAGTAGGTAAGATGTGAACAAAGGGGAAGATATATGTGTTAGAAGTATTATAAATAATAGAAAAAGAATTGTAGAGTCAATGGCTGGAATGGACACCCTACTAGTCTATCCAGGTTAATATAAAACTAAAACAACTACATGAATAAATATGACAGCAAAAATTGCATCCTAAATTCAACATATAACAAGATGAGCTAGAAGACCAGTAACTTCAGTCAATTTTTCTTCCTGTTTGGGATTAATGTGGATTCTCTTGCTTTCCTAAACTGTTTATTGTTGCAGTAGCTGCAGGTGGAGGAGGGCTTCTAGTCTCAGTAATTTAAATAGGGCTACATTTTGGTATGTTGTTCTAGCTGAGAGGAATTTCTCTGTGCAACTCCACTTTCTGTTTTATATTTCATCATTGTCCCTCAACCACCGGTTACAACTTCATTTCTCCTGTATTAAGTATCATTTTTTGTATACAGGTTTTCTGTGACTGATGCTCTTTGTGTGCATGGAAGTTCTATGCACTTGAGTTTACCTTTATTTACTATGTTCATCCTTATTTATAATCTTAATATCTACATTAACAAGACTGCACCCAGTACATTAGTTTATTTATTTTAGTTGATGTGTTGTCTTTCATGCAGGAAGTAGTAGGAATAGCTGCTTCCTAGATCAGGCATAGAGAATCTTAGCTTTAGAATCCTCTTCACACCTCCGCCACTATCTCCATAGCATGTTGTGCTTAAGTATCTGTCCATCATTGTCAGTCTCACCTGTACTTGCATCTCTGTGGGCCAGTAAGTCCATTTTCATTTTAATCTTTTGTTACGTTTACACATGTTGGGATTTACAATCTCCTCATTGCTGGCACCTCTGTCCTTGTGTCATCACAGGGAGTGCATGACATTGGGACACTGTTTGACAGCTGTCCCTAGATGATTCCTTGTGGAAATCTCACCTAGACTTTTATCTTTCCTTGTTTGCCCTTTTTCTATTTCAATCAGAGTTATTAATTGCTTCTCCTACTCCACTTTTTACCTGGAGGCACAGGATAAGGTTCTAACCTAACACCTTTCTCAGTAGCTCCTAAATTAAGAGGTTTTTATACAATTCTTAATTTTATCTTTCCTAATTAATAGCAGATGTATATGTTTTTCATTGTAAGAACTAATTGATAAATATATTGATACAATGATTCCTAGTAGGGTAATAATTAGTATCCCCAAATTGTGTTTTTTTTTTTTTTTTTTTTTTTTTTAATAAATATACTTGCCACAACCTGAAATCACCTGCAATGTTCATCTCAGTTGAGGAGTAATCTAGATTGGGTTGGCTTGTGGACATCTCCACGTAGTAGTGCCTTGATTGTTAATTGATTCCGTAAGACAAAGACCATTGGGCATGCACCATTTCATGGGTTGGGCTTACACCACATAGAGTTTAGAAATGTGTCAGGGAGTTAGAATCAAGTAAGGATTCACATGTTGATTCTTTCTCTGCTTTTGATTGTCGGCGCAGTGCTTTAACTGCATTCATTTCTTTGCAATAACAAACCATGACCAGAATTGTAAGGGACATATATTGCCTTTTCCCCTAAGTTGCTCTTGGTTGGGATATTACAGCAACAAATATAAAAGTAGAACACTGATATATTTTGTTTTAAATTTCATGTTAATTTTAATGAAATAAATATTTATACCAGCATTAATATGTTATTCCTAATATATGAAGCTCACTTTTAAAGCAGATATGTGTGTGTGTGTGTGTGTGTGTGTGTGTGTGTGTGTGTGTGTGTGTGTGTGTGTGGTGTGTACGTATTATATATTATATAAAAGGTGTTCCAGGAATACCTCTACCAGACTTACTGTGTTGGACAAGATGCAACTGTAGGGCCAACAGTTCCTGCTGTAAAACACCCAACTGAAAGTCCAGATAATAGTGATTTCAAACACACACTTTGCTGTCTTTATAATATGTGTCTGTTCCAGAATGTTACAGTGTACTCTCAAAGTCTCAAAATTGTTTGATAGATATACCGTACTTGTTTGCTTCATCATGTGCAGCTCGGTCTTCATGTGGTTTCCACAATACCTAGATCAGAGGCTGTGCCTGACTCTGGTGCCTGCTTCTGGATCCTGAACCCCGAACTGTGATGCCTTGTCTGATCTAAGTGGAAGATGATTCGCCTGCTCCTGCACTGACTTGATGTGCCAGAGTGGCTCAGTATCCATAGTGTGAGGGTCCCTCTTCCCAGACAAAAAGAGGATGGAGGATGGGGATGGGAGAGGGACTGTGTGAGGGGAGACTGGTAGGTGGACAGGGTGTGATCTGGATGGAGAGTGAATGATTAAATAAAATAATAGAAAAAAAGAAATATTTTGTAAGAATAAATGAGACAATTTAGGAGAAACACATTGAGTGTCCAGGAAAAATCCATTCTATTTATTCAAGTAATTTCTGGTTTTAGTATTACTAATAAAAGCTATATTGTGTTTTACCCAAAGGTACGATCTGGCACTTAGCTATTGCAGTCTTGGAACATTAAGCATCTGCAAACTTGGTTGTAGTTGCTTCCAGGCTACTAAGATTTGGTGGGCTCTTTCATTACATTGAAGTTAAAGTTATGGAATTGCTCCTGTTCTTAAATCTGTTTGTAATGTAAACAATTTGCTTTATAAATGGAAGAAATTTTTCACAGCTGGCATGCTGCAATTTCTAACAGAAATGAAAGCTAAATTGATGAATTCATTAGGAAGCCTGTAGTAGATTCAGTCATTTATTTCAAAGGATGACTACTTCACGGGTCCCTAGGGTTTTGTTTGTTTGTTTGTCTGTTTTGTTTTGTTTTTGTATTTTTGGCATGTTGATTGTTTGTTATGCTTTGTTGTTCTTCTGCACAGAAGAATAAAGAAATGCTATTATTTTTTCTTTTGCTAAGAGGAGAAAGAGATGAGTTGAAGCTTATGAATAAAAGCTTGTGAATGCTAAACACAAAGTGAGAGGGATAAACTCCAGATGGGAAATAGTAACTTTCTCCCAACTCCCTCAACTTTAAAAAGAGATAAGACACACTGCTCAAATGCAGAGTGTAAGTGTAAGGTCTTGACAGTAGGTGGTCTAAGGAATAACTTTAGCCTCCTAACAGATCAATATTATTTCTCTTCAATCATCTTGAATTTTTGGATAGTTTTTACTAAGAAAGAACAGCTAAGCTTCTAGAACACAAATGTCTTTTATCTATTCCTGAATTCTAATTTCTTAGACACAGCACTTTCTCTCTGAGGAAACATCATCACATGTGATTTTTTTCTAGATAAATAAAAACAAATAAACAATAAAAGATGTTCCCTTTATTCCTATTTTTTAAATCTCGGGAAGAAATATAACAAGATCCACAGTATGTCAGAACATGTTTCAGGGCATTGCTTGATTTTTGAATGCTAATGGATTTCTATAAAAAAACTGAATCCCACCTAAATAGTGGCATAGAAAAAATTTATATAGTAAACAAAAATAATGCTTATTCCTATATAAGAATATAAACTAACATAAAATAGATCTCTTTGAATTCATAGTCATATATCAAATAAAGTGCTAATGTTAGGAAATAATTTACATTGTTATTTTTATGAATAACTATAGTACGATCATGGTTTTGTACCAGTGTTTTAATAGTATACCCATAGAAAATGTCACATGGTTAGAGTCAGCAATGGAATTTCAGATTTATATAATTTATCCAGATGATATAAGAAAGATGTTGAAATATATTTTAAGAAAATCAATGTAGTTTTCCATCTGTGGTGGAGACCTCTCCCTGGGTCACCAGGGCTCCATAGCCAAACAGTGGTGGGAGAAAGCTAGCCTCCCAGGAGTGTGGGCAATCCTGTCTGCTCAGAGGGACCCACCTGGAATCCCCAGGACACAGGGACTGAGGAGTAATCTTCTGGTTTCTTTCAGTGGCCGGCGAACAGATCCTGTGAAACAGGGATTCATACTCATATAGTGCCAGAGAGAGCTGGTATCCCAGGAGTGCCAACACACCTTCAAGCACAGGCAAGATCACCACTTCTGTTCAAATTCACTGGATCAAGAGGGACCCTTACAGAGCCATCAGGACACAGGAAGCAAAGGACAGCTGGGGACTAGACCCATCTGGTTTCTGTCTGCACCCCAGAGCTGACCCTGTACCTCAGCTCTCCAAAACCAAATTCCTCTTAGAGAGAACTAGTCTTCAAGGAGTATTGACACCGAGGCTTGAAGGAAGGTCAAGCCACAGTCAGATAGAGTAAGACCAGCTAACACCAGAGATAATCAGATGGCGAAAGGCAAAGGCAAGATCATAAAGAACAGAAACCAAGGCTATTTGACATAATCAGAACCCAGCTCTCCTACCAGAGCAAGCCCTGGATACCCCAACACACCAGAAAAGCAAGACTCAAATTTAAAATCACATCTCATGATGATGATAGAAGATTTTAAGGAGTAAATAAATAACTCCCTTAAAGAAATACAAGAGAACACAGGTAAACAACTAGAAGCCCTTAAAGAGGAAACACAAAAATCCCTTAAAGAATTACAGGAAAACACAATAAAAAAGACGAAGGAAATGAACAAAACCATCCAGGAACTAAAAATAGAAATAGAAACAATAAAGAAATCACAAAGGGAGACAACCCTGGAGCTAGAAAACCTAGGAAAGAGATCATAGGTCATAGATAAAAGCATCACCAAGAGAATACAAGAGACAGAAGACAGAATCTCAGGTGTGGAAGATACCATAGAAAACATTGACCCAACAGTCAAAGAAAACGCAAAATGCAAAAAGCTCCTAACCCAAAACATCCAGGATGTCCAGGATACAATGAGAAGACAGAACCTGAGGATAATAGGTATAGAAAAGAGTGAAGATTCCCAACTTAAAAGACAAGTAAATATATTCAACAAAATTATAGAAGAAAACTTCCCTAACCTAAAGAAAGAGATGAACATAAATATACAAGAAGCCTACAGAACTCCAAATAGATTGGACCAGAAAAGAAATTCCTCCTGTCACATTATAGTCAAAACACCAAATACATAAAATAAGGAAAGAATATTAAAAGCAATAAGGGAAAAAGGTCAAGTAACATATATAGGCAGACCTATCAGAATTGCACCAGACCTCTCACCAAAGACTGTGAAAGCTAGAAGAGCCTGGGCAGATGTCATAGAGACACTGATAGAACACAAATGCCAGCTGAGACTGCAATATCCAACAAAATTCTCAATTATCATAGATGGTGAAACCAAAATATTCTATGACAAAATCAAATTTGCACAGTATGTTTCCACAAACCCAGCCCTAAAAAGAATAATAGACAGAAAATGCCAACTCAAGGAGAGAAACTACACCCTAGAAAAAGCAAGAAAGTAATCTTAAAGAAGATAGCCACACAAACATAAAAATAACATCCAAAATAACAGGAAGCAACAATCACTATTCCTTAATATCTCTTAACATCAATGGACTCAATTCTCCAATAAAAAGACAAAATGACAGACTGGATCCATAAACAGGACCCAGCATTTTGCTGCATCCAGGAAACGCAAATCCAGTTTAAAGACAAACATTACCTCAGAGTAAAGGACTGGAAAGCAATTTTCCAGGCAAATGGTCCCAAGAAACAGGCTGGAGTAGCCATTCTAATATCAGATAAAATAAACTTTCAGCCAAAAGTCATTAAAAAAGATAAGGAAGGACACTTCATACTCATCAAAGAAAAAATTTACCAAGAAGAACTCTCAATTCTGAACATCTATACCCCAAATGCAAGGGTACCCACATTTAGAAAAGAAACTTTATTAAAGGTCAAAGCACTCATTGCACCTCACTCAATAATAGTGGGAGACTTCAACACCCCACTCTCATCAATGGACAGATCTTGGAAACACAAACTAACCAGAGACATAGTGAAAATAACAGATGCTATGAACCAAATGTATTTAACAGATATCTATAGAACATTTCATCCTAAATCAAAAGAATATATCTTCTTCTCAGCACCTCATGGTACCTTCTCCAAAATTGATCATATAATTGGTCACAAAACAAACCTCAACAGATATAAGAAGATTGCAATAATCCTATGCCCCCTATCAGATCACTACAGATTAAGACTAGTCTTCAATGGCAACCAAAACAACAGAAAGCCCTCATACACATGGAAGCTGAAAAACGCTCTACTCAACGATAACTTGGTCAAGGAAGAAATAAAGAAAGAAATTAAAGACTTCCTAGAATTTAATGAAAATGAAAGTATGACATACCTAAACCTATTTTACACAATGAAAGCCATGTTAAGAGGAAAATTCATAGCTCTGAGTGCCTCCAAAAAGAAACTGGAGAAAGCATATACTAGCAGCTTAACAGCACACCTGAAAGCTCGAGGACAAAAGGAAAATAATGCACCCAAGAGGAGTAGAAGGCAGGAAATAAACAAATGAAGGGCTGAAATCAACCAAGTAGAAACTAAAAGAAAAATAAAAAGAAGCAACAAAACCAGGAGCTGGTTCTTTGAGAAAATCAACAAGATAGATAAACCCTTAGCCAGACTAACCAGAGGGCACAGAGACAGTATCCAAATTAACAAAATTAGAAATATGGGAGATATAACAACACATTCTGAGGAAATTCAAAAAATCATCAGATGCTACTACAAAAGCCTATGCTCAACAAAATTGGAAAAATGGATGAAATGGACAAGTTTCTAGACAGATACCAAATACCAAAGTTAAGTCAGGATCAGATAAGCCATCTAAACATTCCCATAACCCCAAAAGAAATAGAAGCAATCATTAAAAGTCTCCCAACCAAAAAAAGCCCAGGACTCGGTGGGTTCAGTGCAGAATTCTATCAGACTTTCAAAGAAGATCTAATACCAATACTCTTCCATCTATTCCACAAAATAGAAACAGAAAGAACACTACCCAATTCATTCTATGAGGCCACAGATACACTGATACCAAAACCTCACAAAGACCTAAAAGTAAACAAAAACTTCAGACCAATTACCCTTATGAATATCGATGCAAAAATACTCAATAAAATTCTTGCAAACAGAATCCAAGGACACATCAAAACGATTATTCACGATGATCAAGTAGGCTTCATCACAGAGATGCAGAGATGGTTCAATATCTGGAAAACTATCAATGTAATCCATTACATAAACAAACTCAAAGAAAAAAACCACATGGTCATCTCATTAGATGCTGAAAAAGCATTTGACAAAATTCAACATCTCTTCATGATAAAAGTCTTGGAAAGATCAGGAATTCAAGAACCATAACTAAACTTAGTAAAAGCAATATACAGCAAACCAGTGGCTAACATCAAACTAAATGGAGGGAAACTTGAAACAATCCCACTAAAATCAGGTACTAGACAAGGCTGTCATCTCTCTCTTTAGCTATTCAATATAGTACTTGAAGTTCTAGCTAGAGCAATTAGACAACAAAAGGAGGTCAAAGGGATACAAATTGGAAAGGAAGAAATCAAAATATCACTTTTGCAGATGATATGATCGTATACTTAAGTGACCCGAAAACTTCCACTAGAGATCTGTTATAGCTGATAAACAACTTCAGCAAAGTGGACAGATACAAAATTAATTCAAGAAATCAGTAGCCTTCCTATACTCAAAGGATAAACAAGCTGAGAAAGAAATTAGGGAAATGATACCCTTCACAATTGTCACAAACAATATAAAGTGTCTCGGTGTGACTCTAACCAAACAGGTGAAAGATCTGCATGAAAAGAACTCAAGACTCTGAAGAAAGAAAACAAAGAAGACCTCAGAAGATGGAAAGATCTCCCATGCTCACGAATTGGCAGGATTAATATAGATAAAATGGCCTTCATGCTGATAGCAATCTATAGATTCACTGCAATCCCCATCAAAATTCCAACTCAATTCTTCATAGATAGAAAGAGCAATTCTCAAATTCATATGGATTAACAAAAAACCCAGGATAGCAAAAACTATTCTCAACAATAAAAGGACTTCTTTGGGAATCAGTGTCCCTGACCTCGTGCTGTACTACAGAACAGTAGTGATAAAAACTGCATGGTATTGGTACAGTGACAGGCAGGTAGATCAATGGAATAGAACTGAGGACCCAGAAATGAACCCATACACCTATGGTCACTTGATCTTTGACAAAGGAGCTAAAACCATCCAGTGGTAAAAAGACAGCATTTTCAACAAATGGTGCTGGTTCAACTGGCGTGCTACATGTAGAGGAATGCAAATTGATTCATTCCTATCTCTCTGTACAAAGCTCAAGTTCAAGTGGATTAAGGACCTCCACATAAAACCAGATACACTGAATATAATAGAAGAGAAAGTGGGGAAAAGTCTCAAACACATGGGCACAGGGGAAAAGTTCTTGAACAGAATACCAGTGGCTTATGCTCTAAGATCAAGAATCGACAAATGGGATCTCATGAAATTACAAAGCTACTGTAAGACACTGTCAATAGGACAAAACGGCAACCAACAGATTGGGAAAGGATCTTTACCAATTCTATGTCCGATAGAGGGCTAATATCTAACATATACAAAGAACTCAAGAAGTTAGATACCAGAGAACCAAATAACCCTATCAAAAAATGTGGAACAGAGCTAAACAGAATTCTCAACTGAGGAAACTGAAGGGCTGAGAAGCACCTAAAGAAATGCTCAACATCCTTAGTCATCAGGGAAATGCAAATCAAAACAACCCTGAGATTCCACCTCACAGCAGTCAAAATGGCTAAGATCAAAAACTCAGGTGACAGCAGATGCTAGTGAGGATGTGGAGAAAGAGGAACACTCCTCCATTGCTGGTGGGATTGCAAGCTGGTACAACCACTCTGGAAATCAGTTTGGCAGACCCTCAGAAAAATGAACACAATATTACCTAAGGACATAGCTATACCACTCCTGGGTATATACCCAATAGATGGTCCAACATGTAATAAAGACACATGCTCCACTATGTTCATAGCAGCCATATTTATAATTGCCAGAAGCTAGAAACAACCCAGATGTCCCTCAACAGAGAAATGGATACAGAAAATGTGGTACATTTACACAATGAATACTACTCCACTCTTAAAAACAATGACTTCATGAAATCACAGGCAAGTGGATGAAACTTGACAATATCATTCTGAGCGAGGCAACTCAGTCACAAAAGAATGAACACGGTATGTACTCACTGATAAGTGGTTATTAGCCCAAAAGTTCAGAATACCCAAGATTCACTTTACAGCAACCATTGTGCTGAGTGTGGGGTCCCAGATGGAGGATTTGGAGAAGGGACTAAAAGAGCTGAGGGAGTTTGCAGCCCCGTGGACGAAGCAACATTGTCAACTGGCCTCACCCCTTGATGATCCTGGAGACTGGACCTCCAACCAAAGAATACACATGAGGGCCCCATGGTGCTGGCCACATATGTGGTAGAGGAAGGTCTTGTTAGCCATCGGGGGGAGGAGAGGCCCTTGGGCCTAAGGATCTTAGGTGCTCCAGTATAGGGGAATGCCAAGGAGGGAAGATGAGAGTGGGTGGATGGGTGAGTGGTGGAATACCCTCATAGAGGTAGGGGAGGGGGGATGGGATGGGGGGTTGCAAAGGGGAGATCTGGAAAGGAGAAACATTTGAAATGTAAATAAAGTATCAAAAAGAAAAAGAAAATCAATGTAAAACTAGAAATATTTAAAAGAACTTCTGGAATATCAACATCCCTGATGTGAAGCTCTACTATAGAGCTATAGTAATAAAAAGCCACATAGTCTTTGCATAAGACAGGTTTATCAATGGAATTGAGTTAAGGAACCATAAATAATACCACACACCTATGGACGCCTATTTTTTAATAAAGATGCCGAAATTATAAAATGGTAAAAGAGTAGCTTCAACAAATTGTGCTGGACAACTGGATGTCTGCATGTACATAATATAAATAGATCCATATTCAGCACCCTGCATAAAACTGGAGTCGAAGCGGATAAAGACCTTAACATAAAACTGTATACAGTAAATTTGATAAAAGAGAAAGGCAGAAATAGCTTGAATGCATTGGCACAAAAGACAACTTTCTTTTTTGAGCAGAATACTACTAGCACGTGAACTAAGATCAACAATTAATAAATGGGAACTCATGAATCTGAAAGGCTTGCGTACCTCAAATGAAACCATCAAAATAAAACACAGCAGCCAACAGAATGGGAAAAGATCTTCATCATCCCTACATCTGAAACATGTGTAACTTCCAAAATAGATAAAGAACTCAAGAAACTAGAAATCAGCAATCCAAATAATCCAATTAAAATTCGGATACAGATCTAAACAAAATTCTCATAAAAGGACTCTCTAATGACTAAGAACCACTTAAAGAAATGTTGAACATTCTTCGTCATTGTAGAAATGCAAGTCAAATGACACCACAGAGATTCTATGTTACACCTGTCAGAATGCCTATGATCAAAAGCCAAGTGATAGCACATGCAAGTAAGAATGAAAACAAGGAGAACAATCTCTCATTGCTGGTTGGAGTAAAAACTTGTACAGCTACTTTGCAAATCAACATGGTGATTCCTCTGAAGATTAGAACTTGATCTACCTCAAGGCCTAGCTATACTACTCCTTGGTATATACCCAACAGATTCTTCATCCTACCAGAAGGACACTTGCTCAACTATGTTCATAGCAGCTTTCTTCATAATACACAGAAACTGGAAATAGCCTAGATGTCCCTCAAGAAAAAAAAATGGATAAAGAAAATGTTGTATATTTATACAATGGAGTATTACTCAGCTGTACAAAAAAAAAATGACCTCATTAAATATTCAGACAATAGATGGAATGAGAAAAAGATCATCCTGAATAGTTCCCAAAAGGCAAATATAGTATATACCCACTGATAATGGATGTTAGCTGTAAAGTAAAGGATAATCATGCTACAATCCACAGACCCAAAGAGGCTAAGTAGCAAAGAGAGGTGAAGTTGGGACACATGGATCTTCTTTGGACAGGGAAATAGAATAGATAGTATGGGATAGACTGGGGCAGGTTGGGACTGAAACAGGAGGGACTCAGAATGCAGTGGTGGGAGGGAAATGGAGAGATAATGTACTGGGAGAGACAATTTGAATTGGGGTCATTTGGGGGTAGGTGATAGAAACCCAGTGTATTGGAAACACTCAGAAATCTACAAGGGTGACCCCAGGTAAGACTCCTTTAATTGGGGAAAAGGAGCCTGAATTGGTCATCTCCTTGAACCAGGCAAGACTGCCAGTGAAGGGACTGGTACACCAACTCAGCCACAAAACCTTCCACCTGCAAGACGTGCTGAGGTACAGGTGATATAAAAGTTGTTGGAGTGGCCAAGCAATGAGTGGTGCAGGTTGAGACTCATACCACAAGAGGAAATCCACCCGGGACACTGTCTGGAGGGTCAGGAACCAGGAGCTGGATAGCTACAGACCTAGGATAGAACTAAACATATCTGGGAAAAAATTCAGTGAAGTGATTTCTAACAATATTCTGCTATACTCCAAAAAAGGAGCCTAGCATAATGGTTATCAGAGAGGCTACATCCTGCAACTGACAGAAGCAGATGCAGAGACCCACGGCCAAACATTAAAAGCAATTTGAGGAATTCAGCTGAAAGAGGGAAAAAAACAGTTGTGTGAACTAAACGGATCAAAGCCAACATAACAAAACACACTGGATCAACTAACAAGGGTTCCTAGGAGCTCACGGAGATTGAACCAATAATCAGACATCCTGTATGGGTCTCAGCTAGGCCTTCTGCATCTAGGTTATGATTGTGTAGCTTGGTTTTCTTGTGGGATTCCTAACAGGGAGAGTAGGGGTTATTTCTTACTCTTTTGTGTAATTTTGGGACCCATTTTCTCCTACTGGGTTGTTTCTTTTGTTTTAATATTTGGGGAGGTATCTAGTTTTATACCAACTTGATAGGGAGTGTTTAATTGAAATTTCTGAGAAGCCTGCCCTTTTCTGAAGGGAAATGGAGGAATATTGGATTGAGGAAAGAGGGGGTGGGGTGGGGGTGGGGAGAAGTGCTTGGTGGAGTGGAGGAAGGGGAAACTAGGGTCAAGATGTAATATAACAGATAAAGAAAATCTTAAAAAGATATTTGTTATATGTATTTCTAAATAGTTGATACAAAACTAGAAAGGAAAAGAATATTCAGTTAAAGACATTCTTATGTTTAAATATTATATATAATGTAAACTTTGTATATAATAATGAGTCAAGAAATATATTTCCACTTTGTTTTAGATACTTTCTTTCAGGGTTCTGCCAATGGTAGAAAGATTTACAATTTAGTTCTCTTATTGTGCTCCTAAATATTTAAAATGACTGAATTCCTCTAAGGAGGAACTTCACGACAATCTTTTGTTAAATCTTTCCTTATTTTATGAATGTTTCTAGTGAAGGGCAACTGTAAGCATAGCTTTTATTCTCCTATACTCTTTGTTGTCTCTCAGGATCAGTGCCTCCATCTATTAACCTAGGTCTAGTCTAGAAGCTTCTAGCCTCCACACACTCTTACCTAGGCCTAGAATGTTTTCTGCCTTTGAGACTTACTGTTGATGAGTTCACAGTTCTTGTTCATTCTGAGCTCTGGCTGGCTGAATCAACTTAGCATTTTTGGCTCTAAACTCCTCTCCAAGCAGACTGATTCAAACTTGCTTCTTTCTGCTTTTCACTGAATTGTCCTGCTTTGCCTCAAATTCACTCTAGCAATTTGTTCTAATCTGGCTTCTCATTCTCAGGCTCTTTCTGTCTTTATCTGTGTCTAGGTTCTCTTTTAAATTTGTCCCTATAAAACTCCCCTGGTAAAAAGGCCTCCTCCCTTCCTCCTCCTGCGCTGCTCTGTCTTCTTTCCTCTGTTTCCTCTCTTCTCGTGAGAGTTGGGCATAGGTTCTCCTGTCAAATCTAAATAAAATCTTTAATTTACTAGATCACTTTTGTTTTAGTGTTTTGTGTATGTGTGTGTGCGCACTCGCACACGCACACTAGTAAATGAAAGTATGTGCATATGTGAGCACATATGAGCATGGAAGTATGAATGTGCACCCCTACATTGCAGACGTTGATATATGGTGTCTTGCTCTCCCTCTTTCTACCTTTTATTTGAGGTTAAGTTCTCTTACTGAACATGGAGCTTACTGATTGTTAGGCTGACTGGCCAATTCCCAACATGTGTCCTTATCCTCAGGCTAGAGTTTCATGTGTGAAATCATACCAGGCATTTTATATTTTTGATGAAAATACAACCTAACGTTCCCAGCTTTGTGGGCATTTTACTGATTAAGCCATTTACACAGCTCCCTATTTTCTACTTTCTGGACAGGAAATTTATAGATATTGAACACAGGCACAAATATGAATGCATATATATATATATTGCTTTATAATCAGGCACACCAGTAATCTCACCACTGGGAAGGCTGAAACAAGCAAAAAGATCACGAATTCTATGCCAGCCAAGCTAACCAATGAGATCTTATTTCAAACAACCAAAGTTGTTTTATAGATAATTGTTTCTGATTCTAAAAGTAGCAAGTTCTTTAATTTCACTTCTACTTCAGTGTAATATACTTTGAGGAAACATAACTGAAGTATGCTTTTATGACTTTGTGTGTTTTTTTCTGGTGATATAGGCATATTTTATTCAAATACACTGGGTCTAGTATTCTTTCAACCTTTTGACTAAGTTCTAGAGTAATAATCTAAGGCTTTTTATTGACATTTTTGACATATGGCTGATGTCTCTGCTATGGATTATCTGTGGAACTAATGGAACTTTTTTTTTTCAAAAGCATGTAACTCGGAATTCTTGTAGCCTACAAAATTATGAAAGGAAGAATGAAAGCATGATGTGACCTTTATATTAAAAAGAAATTATTTAATTAAGAATTTATTGCCATAAGTTAAGGTGAAGCACAAAGCCACCGAATTCTGAATAAATTAAAGACAATAGATTACAAGCAAAACTTTAGCCAGTTATATAATTCCTAAGAAGACTATGTGTGATCAATCTAGGAAGATACGTAAGAAATATTAAGAAGGGGAGACCAGATAAACGTCTAAGAAGGGGACAGTGATAGCCCTGGCTTACTCTAATAGGGATAGGCATATTGGAGAATATACTGCTTATGCCTCTTCAGATGGACTAGATTAAGTCAAGCATGAAGATAGGCAAATTTAATGTGGTACAGTGGATGCCAGAATGCTGGAACAAACTATTGAGCAGGAAACAATAGCATTAGCTTTGGAAAATTAAGCAAGTACTAAAAAAATATCTTGAGATAGATGTTCCTGGACATCCACCAGCTCTTATGTTTTGAAAACATAATAGATGGATTGCTAGCATGAGTAAATAATGGGTGCATATCCTGAATTGTTGGTTTTGACACTAAAAAAAAAAAAAAATTACAGCTATGAAAGACAATGAAAATAAAAATGTTAATGTTTCTTCCTCTTCCCTTGACTTATTTCCTTATAAAAGACACTTGGATGAGTTTTGGGGACAGCAGGTCCTTACTGTATGCCAGGCATCATGGAAAATTACTCCCCTTTGGTATTTGATTTGTTAGCAGATATAAAATGTACTATGTTATCCACTTATATTGAGAAAAAATAGCTTTCAGGCGCATTAAAATTGGCTATTGGCACTAATATTTGAGATTCTGGTTGAAACTAAGTTAGTGACAATGATCATAATGTCCCCATGGTGCCTTGCTATGTATGATTGAGAAAGAGGAAGTGAATTACTGGAGAGAACACTGATGTTTTTAATCTTAAAATAAAATATAACTAACGAGAAGGTAAAAAACACTTAAAACCATAGAAATTTAAAGCTAGGAAATACATATATTCCAGACCATCAATATGAGAAAGCTGAGAATCAAAATGAAGACTGACCAAAAGGAGGATCAAGCAAATCACTTTGAACAAGTCATTGCCTTGGTCATCTCTCTTTGCTGGGTGAACACTGCATGTCATACACTATATCCTTCACTCAGTGCGAGAGATGTTGGGGAGAACAGATTATGAAAAGAAGAATACTGAAGAATTGAATCACTTGTCACCAACTTCTCTATGACTTTCAAAAGAAATAAATGTTTGACATTATAAATATGCAAATTTTTATTTCAGAGTCAGAAAAGTACAAAACTCACCGTATTCAGTGTACCACAAGCTGAATTGGAAAAATCCACATTAATTCAGCCATTTAGTGCTTATAAATTTATTAGGGACTGATAATATGCACAGTTACATATAACTAACATTAAACCATATTGGCATGCAGGTTCATTTTAAAATAATTCTTCATTTCCACATCCAAAGTTAAAAAGTTAATAAATGACTTAATGTCAGTATATTCAAAATATTAATCCTCTCTCAAAGAATATTATTGCAGTGAAATTAGCCAATAGAAATAAAAAGTGTTGAAATTTGAGAACCTGATATATGTATGTTGTATGAAGTACATACACAGTCAAGCTAATTGACGTGTCAGGCATTGGCAGATGTCATTTCCTGTGTTTGTGGTGAGAACATTGAAGAAATGTTAGCAAATTTCATGCCTACAATAAAGTATGTTCTACATACTTTGGCAGTCAACGTGCCATCAACTACATCTCCAGAGTGTGTTCTTTGAATAACTGAATTTTTATGCACTTTTTCAAAATTATTTATATATTTTTGCTGTTTTTTGTTTTCTTTTCTTTTTTATTACCTTTTAATAAACCATCCCATTCATTTGCATCTCAAATGCTATCCCCCTTCCCAGTTACCTCCCCACAATACCTTCATCCCATCCGTCCTCTCTCTTTCCTATTTGCCTTATGGGGGTACTCCCCCACCCACCCACTCCTGCCCCACTGCTCTAGCATTACTCTATGCTAGGACATCAAACCTCCATAGGACTAAGGGCTTCCCCTCCCATTGATGGCAGACAAGGCCATCCTCTGCTACATTTGGAGCCATGGATCCCTTCCTGTACACTCCTTGGTTAATGGCCCAGTCCCTAGCAGCTCTGGGTGGTCTAGCCAGCCAAAATTGTTCTTCCTATGGAGTTGAAATCACTCTGCAGTCCTTCCCCCATCTCCCCTCCCCCGGGGGTCCGTGAGCTCAGTCTGATAGCTACAAGCTTCTGCATCTGCATTGGTCAGGTGCTGGCAGAACCTCCCAATGAACAGTCACACCAGGTTCCTGTCAGCAAGCACCTCTTGGCAACAGCAACAGTGTCAAGATTGGTGTCTGCAGACAGGATGGATCCCCAGGTGGGGTGGTCATCAGATGGCCCTACCTTTAGTCTCTGCTCCAGTTTTTGTCCCTGTCTTTCCTTTAGACAGAAACAGTTCTGGGTTAAAAACTTTGAGATGAGTGGACTTTAAAAAAAAGAGACAAAAAACAAACAACAACAACAACAAAAACCCAAAAAAACTAGTTGATTTATGTCTAATGTACATTGAGAAGGACCGGTAAATGAGCTAGTTCCACTATTTCTTTTTTTTACACATATTATTAATTAATTAATTAAAAATAAGTTTTTCTCATGTACTATATCCTGATTATGGTAGCCCTTTTACATACACCACATTTCCCCTCCCATCCAGATCTACCACGTTACTACTTCTCATTAAAAAAAAAAAGATTCTAAAGAATAATAATAAAATAAGACAAATACACTGGAATAGAGTACAACAAACAAAATGAAAAAGAGCCAGACTCATTCACATACTTAGGAATCCCATGAAAATATTAAAGCAATAGCCATGATATGTATATAAAGGACATGTAGCATTAAATAAAAGAGATTTTAAATATTGAAAATTGAAAAGTTAAAAACTGACATTGTAAAATGAGAAATATTCAAAGATGATGTTGAATTCATTTTTTATTTGCTATCTACTACTGAGCATGCAGCCTACCCACTGGACTTGAAGACAGGAGCCTAGGATGGCTGTCCTCTGAGAGGATCTAACCAGCAGCTGACTGAGACAATGCAGATACTTACAGCCAACCATTGGAATGAGGTGGAGGACCCCTGTGAAGAGTTAGGGGAAGGATAGAAGGAACTGATGAGGATGACAACCTATTAGGAAGAAAAACAGTGTTAACTAACCTGGACCCCTCAGAGCTCCCAGAGCCTAATGCACCAACCAAAGAGCATAAACAGGCTGGTCTGTGGCCCTTTTCACATATATAGCAGAGGACTGCATTGTCTGACCTCAGTGGAAGAGGATGTACCTAATCCTGTAGAAACTTGATGCCCCAAGGAAGGAAGATGCTGGTGAGGGTGTCTTAGGTAGGGTTTTACTGCTGGGAACAGAAACCGTGACCAAGGCAAGTCTTATAAAGATAACATTTATTAGTAGCTGGCTTACATGTTCAGGAGTTCAGTCCATTATCATCAAGGCAGGAACATGGCATCATCCAGGAAGGCATGGTCCAGGAAGAACTGAGAGCTCTACATCTTCATCTGAAGGCTGATATCAGAATACTGACTTCCAGGCAGCTAGGATGAGGGTCTTAAAGCCCACGCCCAGTGACACAACTATTCCAACTAGGCCATACTGTCTAATAGTGCCACTCTCTGGGCCAAGCACATACAAACCATCACATTCCACTCCCTGATCCCCATAGGCTTGTTCAAACACATGAGTCTATGGGAGTCATACCTAAACATAGCATAATGCAAATTACATTTCGTCCAACTTCAAAAGTCCCCATAGTCTATAGAAGTCTCAACAATGTTAAAAGTCCAAAGTTCAAAATCTCTTTTGAGATTTATCAAAGTCACTTAATTGTAATTCCCAAGGCAACACAGGAAATCAGCTGTACAAACTCCAAACTATGCATCTCCATGTCTGATGTCAAAGCAGTCTTCAGATCTCCAACTCCCTTTTCATCTTTGTTGACCTGTAACAAACTTCTATTTCCTGGTTCCACTCCCTCTTAGCAGCTTTCCTTAGCAGATATCCCACAGCTCTGACATCTTTAATATCGTTGAGTCTCCCAGGCACCTTCAACTTCACAGCTTCTTGTTCCAAGGTCTGGGATCTACACATGATCTTCTGGGCTTCATCAAAAGGATGGCATCACTTCTCCAGCTTTGCCCTCTGTAGCATTCTAAGCTCAGGTTGAACTACTGTCGCTGCTGTTCTTGACGATCATACCCATGGTACTGACCTCTGCAATACACTGGATCTTCTGCTACAACATGGCTTTACCGATAGCCTCTCATAGGCTCTCTTCATGGTGCCAAGCCTCAACTCCTTGACATGACCCTTCAGTCCTGGTCGATCAACTGCAACTGATGCTACACCTTCACCAATGGCCTTCCATGGCCTCTCACAGTGGCAAGCCTCAGTTGTTCTTCCTGACTACTTCATGCCTTCAAAACCAGTACCACCTGGATGACTCTTACACATTACCAAGGACAGCTGCAGAATGAAGTATAACCTTGGCTATCTCAGGAACACAGCTTCTTTGTGCTGTCAGAAAACACTTCCCAGAAAATTTTACCTCAGTGAAGCTGGTCTCTTTTTAATCACTGCTAATTCCTTAGCTCCAGCTAACTAGCATCAATTGTTCCTGTAGTCTCTTCTATTTTTCACCACTAGGCAGAAGCTGCTAAGTTCCGTTGCTTTCTGGGGCTAGAATATGGGCCCCCTTACTCTATTACCAGCTTTCTGTTTTCCAACTCCCTCTCTGCCTAAGCTTGGCTTTCCTGGAACTGGCTCTGTAGATTGACTTTGAACTCAAAGATCTGCATGGCTCTGTCTCCTGTAATGCTTGGATTAAAGGTGTATACCACCAGGCCTGGATTTCAGCTTTTCTTCATCTAGAACCTGCTTTGTCCCATGCTGTCCTTGAATTTAGAGCTCTGTTTGACTTTGTCTTCTGGGATAAATGGTGTGTACCACCATGCCTGGATGTAAATTTAGCTGGATAGGATCTTGCCCCCAAATCCCTTAATCTATTGTCTCCTAGAACATAGGATTCAATTCCATTTCACTTCCTGGTGCCCCTTTAATATTTGAACCATATATTTTATATTTTTTCTTTTCTAAGCTTGCTACACCTGTTCAAACTCTTCATGACACTTAACCAGAGAACAAAGTCTCTGCTGGGCTTTTTTGAGATTTTTTTTTGTCAATTTAATTCATATAACTCTCTTTACCTTAGACTCAGGTACTCTTCATACAAGGGCAAAAATCAGCTACAATCTTCACCAAAATACCACAAAATCGATCTCTATGCCACATTCTGAAATTCTTCCCCACTGAAACCTCGTGGGCCAGATCTGAAAGGTTAAATCATACTCAGAAGCAGTCTTCCATATTACTACTAAGATAGCCCATTAAGCCCTACTTAAAGCATTCCATTGCTTTCTAATGTCCCAAAATCCACATTCCTCCCAAGAAAAGAATGGTCAGGTCTGTCACAGCAATAACCCAGTCCCTGGTACCAACTTCTGTCTTAGTTAGGGTTTTACTGCTAGGAGCAGACACCATGACCAAGGCAAGTTTTATAAAGACAACATTTAATTGTGGCTGGCTTACATGTTCAGAAGTTCAGTCCATTATCATCTAGGCAGGAACATGGCAGCATCCAGAGTTACATGGTGCAGGAGGAACTGAAAGTTCTATATCCTCATCTGAAGCCTGTTATCAGAATACTGACTTTTAGGCAACTAGGATGAGGCTTTTATAGCCCATGCCCACAGTGACACAACTACTCCAACAAGGCTAAATCTTCTAATAGTGCCACTCCCTGGGCCATGCATATACAAACCATCACAGAGATTAAGGTATAGTTGAGTGGGAAGGTCGGGGAGCACCCTTTCACAAGAAAAGGTAAGAGGGTGAAGAACTCAGGGAGGGAGTACTGGGAAGAGGGACAACATTTGGAATGTAAATAAATAAAATATTTAAAAAGAGAGTAGTTTCCACAGGGAGACACCTTGGAAAAAACTAAGTTTTCATTTGCCAGTGGTTATCAAATGGAGATAGCTTCTGAGTTAAGGATTGAGACTGTGTCCATTTCTCCTTCCAGCTGGAGGACCTCATCTGGTACAGACACATGCATGCAACCTCAGTCTCTAGTTCGTATGTCCTTTGATATATTACTTTAGAAGGCCTTGTGTTCTCCATGACCCCTGACTCAAACTCTTTCTGCCTCCACTTCCACAGGGTTTGCTGATCCCTGGGGGGAAGAATTTGATGGAGAAATATTGTTTAAGGCTCAGTGTTCCAAGGTCTCTCATTCTCTACATATTGGTTGACTGTGGGTCTCTGCATCTTTTCTCATCTGATATAAAAGTAAGCTTCTCTGATGGTGGCTAAGCAAGGCACTGATCTATAAAGATAGCAGAATTTCATTAGGAGTCATTTTATTGCTATATTCATTTAGTAGAACTATAGTACTTTGGTTTACCCTAGATCCCTGAACTATCTACCCTTAGGATCTCAGTTTCTCATGTCATGGCAGGTATGGGTTCCATCTCAAGGAGTGGACTTTAAGTCAAAACAGATATCAGTTGGTTATACCCACAAGCTTTGTGCCATCATTGTACTAGCATATCTTACAGATAGGACACAAATAGCATTGTAGACTGAATACCCTGTAGCTGTGTTTGTGTTTGCCATTCTTTTTTGGTAGCAGAGTATCATTCTGTAGCCTGAACACTTGTTAATAGATGTGAAAGCTCTATTGTTAGTAGCTCAGCTTCTCCATGTTTAATGAGTTATGCAGAGGTTGCTACCAACAATAGGGTTTCACTATCAGTTTGTGATTAAGCAGCTTTGACAACAGCCTGGGTTGTTTGGAGATTCCCAGAGAACCTCTTTCACCAATAACTCAATTAGATCTAACCTATTGCTGTTATTAGATGCTTCGTTTGGTGCAGAGTCCAGTTTGGGCTCTATCTCCCCTATTATTTGAAAACTTCATTTAAGTCGCATTTATATATGTATATACTTTTGGAAAGCTTCTATTTTGTTAGGTTTCCAAACTACTCCTCAAATGTTTCTTAGTTTTAGTTGTCTCTTCCCATACTTCCTCCCTCCTTCATCATCTCTTCCTTCTCACTGCCCATGTGATCCACCCTTTCCACTGACAAATTCCTCCTTCATTTATAAATATTCTATTGCCATTCATGGGAAGATCTACCTGTCCCCATCTAGTTCCTTAATCTATACCTTACCTCTGTGGTTCTAGAGATTGTACCTTACTTATCATTGACTTTGCAGATAATATCCAAATATAAGTCAATACATACCCTATCTATATTTCTGCATCTGGGTTACCTCATTCAGGGTCATTTTTTTTCTAGTATCAGCATCTACTAAAGATTGAATCTCATGGATTTAGTTTTCAATGACTAAGTAATACTCCATTCTAAAAATGTACCACATTCTTTTTATTCTTTCATCTCTTGAAGGAAATACAGGTTTTTTCAAATGTCTGGTTATTATGAACATGGATAAACAACTGTCTATGGGATAGGATAAAGTATTCTTTGGGTAGATACCAATGAGTAATAAAGCTATATCTTGAAATAGATGAATTTCCATCTTCCTTAGAAACTACCAGATAGATTTCCATAGTTTCTATATAAGTTTTCAAGCCACTAGAATGCACATAAATAATGACATAATAATGCATAATAAAGTATAATAATGACATAAATTGTCATTTATTTTATTGATCTTAGCCATTTTATGGGCTTTCAAGGTAGCTTTTCTTTACACTTCTGTAATATGTAAGATGTTGAACAGTTCTTTACATGCTTCTCAGCCACTGGACTTTCATCTTTTGAGAAATATATGTTTAGATCTATACCACATTTTTAAGTTAGATTGTTTTCTTGATATATAGATTTTAGAGTACTTTATATATTTTGAGCCCTATGTTGGGTGTGTAGTTGGTAAAAATTATTTCCCATTCTGTATTCTGCCACATTGTTCAAATCATGATATCCTTTGTTGTTCAGAAGCTTTTCAGTTTCTCAAGTTTGTAATTGTTAAATATTATATTATTTTGCTAACAGTGTTCTGCTCAGAAAGTTGTTTCCTGTGTCAATGAGGTCAAGGCAATATTACTTACTTTTCCATCAGATTTAGTGCATCAGGCTTTTTGTTGAGGTCTTATAAACATTTGGAGTTTAGTTTTGTGCAGAGAGATGAGTATATCTATTTTGTTTGATTCTCCAAAGTCTTTAACTTCTTCCTTGATTTCTGTTTGGCCCATTTTTCACTCAGTAGTAAGTTGCTCACTTTCAATGTGCGTCTAAGCTTTCTCTTGTTTCTGTTGTGTTGCTATACCACATTAGTTGGTGTTAGTGAGATAGATAAAATGGAAGGTTTAAGTCTAATTTTCTGTATGTTTAGAATTGCTGTGTGCTCAAGTATCTGGTAATTTTTGGGAAAAGTTCCATGAGGTGCTGAAAAGTCTTAATTTTTTGTATTTCCTTAAAATGTTCTGTAAATATCTGTTAAGTGCATTGGTTGATGAATTCAGTTAGCTTCTGTATCTCTTTAGTTTTTGTCTGGATGACTTTTCTATTGTCAAGAGTTCAGGATTGAAGCCTCTAGTATCTGTGTGCAAGGGTCATATGTGACTTAACATATAATAGTGTTTCTTTTATTAACTTGGATGTCCTTTCCTTTGGTGCATAGATCACTACAATATTCTATTGGTGGGCTTTTTCTTAGATAAATATGTAATGACACACTCTCTCTTTGGATTAGTTTTAGTTTGAAGTTTATTTTGTCAGATATTCAAACTGCAGTAACAAATTGCTTCTTAGGTCCATTTGTTTGGAAATATTTTCTCTATACGTTTACCCAGAGGTGAAGAGGTGATTTTTAACTTTGATGTCAAATTGTGTTTCTTGATGAATCAGAAGAATGGATTCTGTTTTTGCATTATTATGTTAGTCTATGTAATTATGTTACTATTTGTCTTTTTATTGGAAAATTGAGACCATATTTTGTTGTGATATGCTATGTTCGTGTGTGTGTGTGTGTGTGTGTGTGTGTGTGTGTGTGAGAGAGAGAGAGAGAGAGAGAGAGAGAGAGAGAGAGAGAGAGAGAGAGAGAGAGAACACTAACTACTGTAGGGGTTTCTTTATTAGCTTCTATGGTATCCTATTGGTAGTCTACTAATGGCTGGGTTCATACCACAAAGACCACGAATCAGGTAGTTTCTCAGCCCATAAGGATAGTAGTCTCAGCATTCCCAGTATGGCAAAACAAGTCTTTTCCCAAATCAAATAATCTGATCAAGAAAGTCCCTCACAAGAGTGAGCCTTTGATTAACTCCTGATCTGATGAAGTTGACAGTTAAGATTAATAAACATCCACTGTAGCTTCACATATCTCCAGGACTTCCTTGGAAACTGATACAAGACTTTGACAATCAAACCCATTGAGCTTCTACAAATGGAGAACATCATCAGTTAATTATTTCCACAGATAGCATGCTGTGTCTTATGCAAGGGAAGGCATCCCTGACAGGGAAGTCATTATGATATCCAAGGAGAGTTGTCAGGATAGCAATCAGAACAGCAACACTTGTTTGTTGAATTCTCTTGGATCAAAAGCTATCAAATTCTCAGAATAACTCTAACAATTACTTATAGCACTACTTGACTTCTGAAAATTTTCAATTTATTTTTAAATAGTACATACCACTTAGAACTGTATTGAGTAGGAATCCATGTGATGTTTTGACACAAGTATATTTTGTGAATCAGAGTAAGCACACTGATCTCTTTAAATTAATAGTCATTTCTTTATTAATTATTTTCTTAGTGCCTGTGCTATTGGTGTTCAGTTCAGAAAATCTTTTCCTGGACCAATGAGTTTAAGATGATTCATCACTTTCTCTCCTATTAAGTTCACTGTATCTGGTTTTATGGTCTTTGATTCTTTTGGCATTGAGTTTTCCTCAGGATGATTTGTACGGATTGATCTTCATGGAGCCATCTTTTTGTTCATGGAGCCAACATATTTGACCAGCACCATTTGTTAACATTCCATCTTTTATCCGGCGTATACTTCTGGCTTCTTTGTCAGAATCAGTTATCCAGAAGTGTTTGGACTACTTTCACGTCTGCAATTCAATTCCACCGACCAACATTTTGAATTTTGGGATAATAGCATGATGTTTTTACTACTATAGCTCTGCAGTACAATGTAATATTGGAAATGATGATACCTCCATCAGGCTTTTTATTCTTTAGATTATTATAGATATGCTGGGCCTTTGTACCCAAGTGTGCAATGACACCCTGGAAATTCTTCCTACTAATTTTCATCTCTCTTCCACTTTCCCATTCTCAAATAGTAGTCATTTCTTCCCCATATGAGGATCAACCTTTGTGATTCCAACTAAATGGGTTACAGCACCCCTTGACTGGCCTATTTCCCTCGGTGATTTCAATTTTCCTTTACATACTTCTCGAGTCTGGAGAATCCAAATCAAGGGCACCAGAGGCCTGAATGTCTGTCTGAACTCTCTACTATCTTCCCATGTGATGGAAGACTATAGGGATAATCACACTCTATATAGTCTCTTTTATAAGCATAATAATGTTGAGTAACTATAGCTCCATCATAGTTTAATCCCATCTTAAAGGAATCATTTTCTACTGCTGTCAGCTTCAGGGATAAATTTCAACACATAAGATCTTAAATCATACCAACCCCTTCTTTAAGGTATGTTTGCAAATATTTCTTTCTCATTTCAAATTTTGTAATTTTGTTATGTGGTGTGTTTCTTTTGATATGCAAAAGCTTTATAGTTTGAGAAAGTAACAGAATACTAATGCTTTGCCTTCAAAATGGTCTTAATATGAGTCTTAATTTATCTAAGTAATTATTAGGCTGTAGATAGATAGGTACACTTACATTATTCTGCAAGCTTTTGTAATCCTTAACATATTAGTGATTTCAGAGAACTTAAAGAATTGTTTTGATTACACATGATTCTTCTGTGATGATTTTTACAACTTTCAGTAACATGGGAAAATGTATATATAATCCTGGACTGAAGCCTCCAGCCAACTCATTCTAGAAAATTTATTTATTGTACAACTTGCACAAAAGAATTCAACTAAAATGATAATATAAGCATGTTTCCAGGCCAAACTTATACTAACTCACTCATAGTTCACTATGGGCTTGACTTATGAATTTGTTTTTAAGTAAATCTCTTTGTTGGATCCATGAATACAGAAATCAATAACCAGAGCACCCTATATTATAACATTTCCCTCATTTTTTCATTGTTTATTTTGCTAATAATGTACTATTCTATATCAAGAATCAAGAATATATTTGGCTGAAAAATTATCAGAAAAAACTATTTTCTATTATTTGTTTCTGAAGTATGTAGCCATGGATACTTATTTGTGTACATATATGTGAGTATATGTAAAATAAGAATAAAACAATAAATTGAAGCCAAGGACACAAGTCAATGGTAAAGCTGGTATGTGGCTCTGAGTTCTATTTCCAATATTAATAATTAGAGCAGAAGCAAATAAATGGGGGAAATCTACTTCCATCACATTTACACAAAGGAATTCTTTGAATAATCAAATTATGTTCTATTTTGAAGCAAGGCCAGTGCACTTGTGAATGTTTTTCACTGATTTTTGCTTCTCTTAGCTACATAACCACTTTAAGCTGAATGATGAACACCCTGTCGTCCTTTGTAATACAGACTTTGAATTGCAGCCATGGAAATCATCTTAAAAGGTCATCCTGTCCTTTGCTTGACCTCCAAGGCTTATATATTTGAAATCCTATTTTTAAGATTCCCACATTTGCAATGTTCTCAAGTCTTTTGGGAACCCATTTAATGTTGAAGAACCATTTCTGTTATCAAAGGCTTTTTTTTTTCTGATTTTCTTGATTTTGCTACTAAAATTAATTTTCTCTATTATAGCTTAAACAAAACTTGAGAAACAGTCACCTCTGTAATCTGTGGAATAATTCTTATTGGAAATAATGGTAATAATGTATTTTTTAAACCAGATTTTCTCTGGTCTAAGAAATGAAAACCATTTTAACCCTTTATTGAACTCTAACCTTGGAGTCTTCAACTATTTATTTTACTTTCTCTTAAGCTCATTTCCTCTATCTTAAGTTCTGGAATAAGGGACTAGACACAGTATGATCTCACCAGCGCTGAATAAAATAGGAGAATTACCTTGCTGTTCTTATTTATTCTGTTCCTATTTATGTGTCTTATAGAGCTCTGAGAGGTGCAGATAAGATGAAAATGGGTGTTCTGATGTTCATGGTCTCAGGTAATTTCATAATGCTTTTCATAATGATATGGATGCTATTCCCAGAACTTGGCTAGTTTATATCATAAGTAATTATTTTCTGCCTATCTACAGCATTCTAAATTTCAATTAGATGAGCGATTCTTCAATTCTACTGGTAAAGCCATTACTGCAAAAAGCAAGTTGCTTGAATAGAACAAATTACCTCTGCCTCTTAGCAGAAGGAAAAAGGACATCTATAACCAGCCTACAAGGTGCCAGCATTTTACAAGTATGAAAGATTCTGTTGTCCCAAGATGATGTGCAAGTTCCTGTATATATATGTATGTGTGTGTGGAGGGGGTCCTTTCTGTACTTTATTTTTGACGTAATTATTTTTAAAACTTTTCCATAAATTCTACCTAATATTGAGTTTGCATTCAGTATTCTCTGCATTTTAAGTAGATGTGTTAAAAGTAGAGCACACAATTGACAGATCTTCAAGTTAGATTTATTTTATTGATTTAACTAAAACTGTTTCAATTTCAAAATTTTGTGCTGCTGTCTTCTATAGTACAAAAGTTCAAAGGAAAAACATGTATACACTCCACTTACATGCATATGTGCATATGATACACATTTTCTATAAGAAAATTGCACAAATAGGCATACTGCTTACTTGTATTCAAATAACCGCAAGCAATTTTCTGTCATTAATCTCTAAAATATGTTGGAATAATCCAAGTTTTCCTTTTTTTTTTTCTTCTCCGTTTAAAATTCATTAGACTTGCTGTTCTTCTGCTTTCAGTGTAATTGTTCTTGGGAACTTGTTTGGAGGTCCTAGCAGGAGACTACAGCTGCATATATACCTTTGACTAAAGACCAGTCCTCCCGTATTCCTAGAAGGTGATCCTCTATGACCAAGCAGAGCACCAAAGCAAAGAGGATGGAAGAGGAAACCCACTTAACCAGCCAGATCAGCTGAATTAACCCTGGCAACCAGTAGTTAGACAGATGTCTCATCCTGGTTTGCCTCACATAATTTCTCCTATTTGGATTCTAATTCTTACTTTCATTAGTCTCTCCTCTCCCTTCCACCATCACCTAGATGGTCCAGGACTTCATTTTAACCTTTTGTTGTTGTTGTTGTTTCTGCATATGGAGAATCTAGGGGTGTGGGGTTAAAAAGGCGAAGATTATACATATTGGACAGTTTTTGTTGTGCATAAGGGCAAATCCACCATTCTTTCCCCAAATTCTGAGCCAACTGAATTATTTCTCCTCTCAAGCTTTTTAAAGAAAGAATTTAAAGAAGTTTAACAAACATGGAATACTAAAGTTCAGTCATAAGACCATACCTGGCCATTGGTGTGATGTTTATGAGTCCCCTTTATGAAGATCTCTATGATAATGTCTATACAATGAAATACACAGCTAATAATAATTACACTCAATCAAATGGCTAAGCATCCTCATTTTCAATTTCTGTGCCTTATTTCTCCTCTAGTAAAAAAAGTAAATCTTTCCTAGTTTATATCTCTTTTTGTTCTTAATTGTTCCTTGGAATGGAGGAAGACTGTGAAATCACACTTCTTTTAAGATGACGGCCATAGATTTAATGCATTTGTAAAGCTTTTCAAAGTTTCCATTTACAGAGCTTTTTTTTTCTTTTTCATGCCTGAGAGCAAGTTAAAATGACATAAAATATAACTTTTTGTATTATGATCTTTCCTCTGCTTGAGGAAATAACTTTTTGTATACCAAGAATTAGTACAACTTTACTAATTTTCTCATTCATTCATCCTCATGAAGACCTACTAAATGTCAGAGATTATTTTGTTATGTTTTCTAGGATGAAAAACAGGATTGCATTTTCTTGTTGTTTGATTTTTAGTTATTTTCCCTCTCTTTTAGAAAATAGAATTAGTGAAAGTGGACAAATATTTATTTCAGTTTCTAATAGAAAACAAAAGAAAGTGAAAGTAGGTGTGTAGCAGTGGGGGAGGGGGATCAAGGGGTAGCCACTAGAGAGTCCCAGAAGCCAGGAACCCAATAGGTTCCCAGGATCCAACAGGGAGGAGATTAGCCAAAATACCCAACAAAGGGGAGATAGTACCTGTAGAAACTATATCTAGTGAATAGGCGTGGCCCCCAGTTAGGGATGGGGCCACCCACCGACCTCAAAAATATTAATCCAGAATTCCTCCTGTCAAAAGGAAATGCAGGATCAAAGAATGGAGCAGAAACTGAAGGAAAAGTCATCCAGAGACTGCCCCACCTAGGGATCTATCCCATCTGCTGACACCAAAACTAGATACTATTGCTGATGCCAAGAAGTGCTTACTGACAGGAGCCCTGTGTAGCTGTCCCCTGAGAGGCTCTGCCAGAGCCGGACCAATACAGATGCGGTCGTACACAGCCAAACATTGGACTGAGCACAGGGACCCCAATGGACAAATTAGAGAAAGGACTGAAGGAGCTGAAGGAGTTTGCAACCGCATAGGAAGAACAACAATATCAACTAACCAGAACCCCCAACGTTCTCAGGGACTAAACCACCAACCACAGAGTACACAGAGGGTACCCATGGCTCCAGATGGATATGTAGCAGAGGATTGCCTTATCTGGCATCATTGGACAGGGGAGCCCCTTGTTCCTGTGGAGGATTGATGACTCAGGACAGGGGAATGCTAGGGCGCTGAGGCAGGAGTGGATGGACGTGTAGGGGAGCACCGATAGGAGCTATGGAGGGGAAACTGGAAAGAGGGCTAACACTGGAATTGTAAATAAATAAAATAACCAATAAAAAATGAAGAAAAAAAAAGAAAGAAACATCATAGAACGTTATTCCAGACGTAGTTCATGTAAGGGCTAATACCTAAATAAACACTGAGTGTAAGACATTTCAAATGGAAAGTGAGTGAGGAGAGGGCAAGGTTTAAGAATCTGGAGGAAGAATGCTCCTGAACTCCACCTTCCTGACAGGACGGGGATTTCAGAAATGTAAGTGGTTGCTTGAGGATCCCCATTATCTGGGAGAAAAGAACAGCTGGAAACAGGAAGAAGAGATGAGGAAAGTTCCCAAGAATATTATGAATGAAATTATTTTTAAAAATGTAATTGATAGTACATATTTGTATGTTTTGCCGGGATACATGTCTGTGCACAACGTGAGTGTAATTTCTGAAGAAGGCAGAGGAAGACATTTGATCCTCCAGAACTAGAGCTTCAGATGGTTGTGAGTCACCGTGTGGGTGCTGGGAGTGGAACCCCGGTCACCTGCCAGGGTTTTTCTTCAGTGAGCTCTAGCTCTGTGACTGAGGTCATAAAGACTTCTGTAAAATTTCAACCAATAGCATTTAAAATTAATATTATTTTATTTGAATGTTTTAATTGTTCAATGAAGACCAGAAAAAAATTTAAATGAACTAAAATATTTTGGATATCATCTTTCCATATTAAGGTGAATAGACTAAGCACCGTTACATGTAACATAGCATATCACAGAATTCTTAATTGAGAATTGCATTCCTCTGTGGTCCATTATCGTCTGAAAATACCACAATAGAAACTAAATAATTTGAGCAAAGAAAAGTAATATATTTGTGTGAATTTTATTATAGTATTTAATTATAATTATTATTTATTGTTGATATCTCTATCTGATAATATATCAACAACAATTTTAATACATACATAACAATTTTAAATATTTTTGAGATAATATTTAATAGTTCCACACATGTGCATATTATTGAGTCAGATTTCTGTCATTGCTACAAGTTACCCGAGAAATTAAAAATAAGTTAAAAGATTTGTTTAGCTCAAAATTTCAGAGGTTTCAGTCAATAATCAACTGACTCTACTTCTGAGGTCCTGCTATGAAGTAAGGAGAGAAGTATAGAGCAAAGCTTCCTACCCCATAGCAGCTCATCATCAAAGAGAGAAGGAAGGAGGTATGGTCCCTGTACAGTTTGAATAGGTCTGGCCCCAATAGACTCATGTGTTTAAATGCTAGGCCCATAGAAAGGGGCACCTTTAGGAAGTGTGGTCTTTTTGGAGTACGTGTCACCTTGTTGGAGAAAGTGTGGACTTTGAGGTCTGCTTTGTTCAAGCTTTGCCAAGTGCAGAACAAGTCTGTCACCTTCATATCACCATGCTAGTCATGGACTCATCCTTTGAAACTGTAGGTAAACACCCAGCTAAATACTTTCTTTTATAATTTCCATGGTCTAGACACGAATGATTAAAGTTTATATTTTTCTACTAGTCACTGTTATTGTCACTTTAAATAATTTCTGCACAAATATTTGAATTGATTCCAAAATAATCTTATACATTTAATTTTTTCTCTTTCTACTTTCACGTAATCATTGGGACTATCTGCGTATCATACTTAACAAGTCACAAAATGTTAAAGTAAAGAGAGATCCCTTATCACAGTGCTATTTCTCTCAAACAGTGATTGGCAAATGGTGGTTTGTGATCCTAGGTGAAGGGGAATGAGGACACCAGCACATTATGCCATGCGCAGGTATACACCGAGATTCTTAGGGCAAACTTCATGGAATGTAGTACTTCATTTTGCAGTGAAGAAATTTTGTTTAAAAAAAGAAATAACACTAATTTTTAGGTTTTCTGATGGCATCTGATCCATATCAAAGGCTGGGATTCCTTGTAATATTTCATTAGGCTTGTCAACAAGATTTATTCATAAATGAGAATAAATGAGTATGTCAGCATAAGTTATTGTGGTAATTTGTAAAACTGTTAATGAGATATTTTCAGAGCTCATAAATGGGAAGAGCTATGTCAGTAAATTACTGCACAGCAATTTTATTTTGATACTGTGAGTGAGTGGATATTTTATCATAGACGACACACTGATGCATCAGTGATCTGAAGATGAACAATTAAATGTTCCAGAGAAAGAGTTTGATGGTATTTAGAGATAGTTAACACCAAAAGAATGTGGAGAGAAAAGATGATTACTTTGAAAATATTAAATATGTTTTGAACATTTTGGAACATAAATCATAATCATTAGCAAGTAAATCAGGAACAAGAATATACATATATGAAACAACCATTAAAGGAAAAGAGGAATAAATTTACAATGGAGCAAGAAAATGGGTGGGAAAAGTTGCAGGCAAGAAAGGAATGGAGAAATGGTATAATTTCACTGCCTTTTTTTTTTTTTTTTTTTTTGGTTTTTTGAGACAGGGTTTCTCTGTGTAGCTCGGCTGTCCTGGAACTCACTCTGTAGACCAGGCTGGCCTAGAACTCAAAAAATCCACCTGCCTCTGCCTCCCAAGTGCTGGGATTAAAGGTATGCACCACCACTGCCAGGCTTCACTGCCATTTTTTAAAAAATAAAGAATTACCTAAAAATAAAAACATGGCATCTAAGTATTTCACTATATAATTATGTATTGTACTTAAATGCAGACTCAAACATAATGTATAAACTAAGTCTTCAAGGGAAAAATATATATCAGTAGGCACTCTTCAGAGACAGTCACATCGTAGGTGTTGAATTTTCTGTTAAGAAAGTGATTATAACACTACTGAGATATGGTCTAGAGAACAAATAAGACGTCTATAGACATGCTAACTTGGAAAATCTCAGGAGACCTCAGCCATACACAAAGAATTTCAGGCAATTAAGGAATGCTGTGAGTTAGAGAAACAGTGTTCCCTAGGGAAAGTCATAGCATTTGGCTATTCAATAATGGTGAGCCTTAAAAACATATACAAATAACATTATATAGACTGAAGAGGTTATATTTATATATTTTAGAGTATACATACATGTGTGCGTGCAACAACAAATTAGGGGTCACTAATTTGAAAGACAGCGAAGTGGGACAGAAATGATATAGTTATGTTATAATCTCAAAGAGTAAAATAATTTTAAAAAGTCTAAACACTGCAAGCACAAAAAGAAAATTGGGTACCTTGGCAGATACTGCAAAGCTTTGTATTAGTAGGGACGAAGAAGGGTAGACTATAGCATGGGATCAACTCTACCAAAAAAAGCACTGACACTGGTAATATAGGTTATGGGGAGAAGTTGGTTTATTGAGTTGGCTGTGAAGGTTCAGAGCTGAAATCCCATTGCTTGGCAGACAGTAAGACTGGGCTAAAGAATGAAGTCCTTCCTTAAGAAAATCCAACAAGATAACAGCCAAAACCTAAAAGGAGAAACAACAAAACACCTAGCCAATGAGTTGTGTTTGAGTGACTCTGTAGAGCAGTGGTTCTCAATCTTCCTAGTGCTATGCCCCTTAATTCAGTTCCTCCTGTTGTACCAACCCTCAACTATAATGCTATTTTGTAACTACTTCATAACTGTAGTTTTGTTAATGTTGTGAATTGTAATGACAATATCTGTGTCTTCCAGTGGTCTTACATGTCTCCTCTATGAAAGGGATTTTTTTCATCTCCAGGTTGAGAGCTTCTGCATTAGAACTATATTACAATGCATTGAAAGTCTATAGCACATTTGTGATTACTTTAGGAATATTCCTTGAAGATGCTTCATCAAGGTTTGCCCAACTCAAAGGCAATACACAAGAATATACAGAATCCATACCTGGCTTTGAAGAAAAAAAGCACAGAAATGATACATTTTTATAAACAGTATCTCATACATTATCTTTGAACTAAAGTTTTGTCTCTTTAGTGTACTTGGAAAGATGGATGCTTTTAGAAAAACTTACTTGTTCTTTTATTTAACTTAAGTAGGTGACAATTACTGACACTGAACCACATTAGAGAGAGCAAGCAGAACACTCCTTCATTGCTTATGGGAGTGAAAATTTGCACAACCATTTACTTGTTCTTTTATTTAACCTAAGTAGGAGACAATTACTGACACTGTACCACTTTAGAGAGAGCAAGCAGAACACTCCATCATTGCTTGTGGGAGTGAAAATTTGTACAACCACTATGGAAATCAATGTGGTAGTTCCTCAGAAAACTGGCAATCAATCTACTCCAAGACCCAGCTATAGCATTCCTGGGTACTTATACAAAGGAAACTCTATGTTACCACAAAGACACTTGTTCAACTATGTTCATAGAAGTTTTGTTCATAACAGCCAGAAACTGGAAATGACCTAGAAGTTCCACAATTGAAGAATGAATAAAGAAATTATGGCAATTTACATGATAAAGTATTACTCAGCTTTTAAAAATAGACATCATGAAATTTGCATCCAAATGGATGTAACTAGAAACAGATCATCCTGAGTGAGGTAGACCCCACCTAGTAAGACAAACATGGTATTTACTCACTTATAAGTAGATACTGGTAATTTAAATTATACTCATGCTATAACCCATAGTCCCAGAAAAATAAGTTACAAAGAGGTATATGTGAAACTCGTGGATCAGATATCCCTGGAAAGAAGAAATTGAATAGATTTTGCAGATGGACTGGGGCAGTTGGGAATGGGAACATGAGAGAGTCTTTGGGGAAGACAAGGACTTCAGTTAGAATATAAAACTAAGGCAGGAATAACTTCCGGTTGACTTTAGACTTAGACAAACATTTCATATGTGCTGTTTAATTTATTAGTTAAAAGAACAGGAAACATTAATCTATCATGTTTTAAGTAACTAAACCACAAATATATTGTGATGCCTCAGAAGTCAAGTTCAGGATTTCTCCTTGTAGTATATACTTTTTTACAATTCAGGCAATGAACTGGTCCTTTACAGGAAACTTCATTACCAAAATTGCGGGAAAGCAAATGGGAAAGGGCATGGCACCCAGCATTCTGATCCTGGCTTTATTCCATGTTGGCTATGTGTCCTCTAACAAATTGCTGTGCCTCCATTTTCCCTAAAAATAGTAGTATGCATACTCTAGAGGATTAAATGAAACAATATGTGCAATAAATGGTGTATACTTACCCACATTTACCCTGTCACAATGTTAAATGTACTTCTTCAATTTTGTCATTTGATATATCCTTGGGAGATGCGAATCAAGTACTGGGCAGCTGTGATTACTAAACACAGAGAAAGACGAATGTCTGTAGTAAGACTGAGTAAATTAGATAAACATGGCCGTTAGGGGTCTGCAGCATATCCACAATATAAAGGAAGAATCATATTACATTCTGTTCTTCAAGGTGATTTCTGTTGAAATGCAGAGGAACAAACCAGGACCTAAATTTTTATTTCTCCCACTGAAGTAGAGTGCTTACATAGCTATCAGCTACAAAGCTAAGCAGTCCATATAGTCCTTGTAGATTCTAATTGTCCTCTAATGCTGAAATTTGCTATTATTATGGATAATATGTTCAGTGGTTCAGTTGTTCATGCTTTAGTAACGTGATATTACTCTAAAAGAGTGATTTGCATTTAATAATGATAACTTTGGAATGCTGCCTCTAGGCAGCATTACTTTCATATGCTTCAAGGACAGAAGCATCATATTTTTATGATATTTTGGTATAAAGTCTCATTTGCAATTATGATTATCTGAAAGGGAAAAATCACTGGTCAAATCCATTCTGCTCTTTACGGTAAAACCATCTTAAAAAGAAATAACTGCTAGTAAATAAAGTACCTTTGATTTTACAGTGGTTTTGGTACACAATGCTCTCAGTCAAAAGTCTAAGAAGTCCTTTTATCCCCAATTTATTTTAGAAAGGGCATTTCTATAGGACATGTTGACCACAAAGTTGAGAATTTCATTACTTGATGAAAATTTTCTGTTTTTGTAGTCATAAACAAATGTATCAATAGCTTTAATTTCATTTAATGGAATAGGATTTTACAAAGTGTCACAACGTATAACCAAATGTTAAAACTCTTGCCCAAATATACTTGCTAATATGGAGCAGTCAAATGACATTGTAAGAATATAAGAAAAAATATTTGCAGCTCAGCCTTGGTTTGCCAGCAGAGGCTACTCTTAGGTTAGTGTTTACTTTAAGATTACATTATATCAAGAGAATTAAGTAACTAAATAGAAGTTGCAGGATGATACAATTATGTGATTGTTAGGTTGTTAGACTCTTATCTATATTGTCCATCTCATCAAAAACTGTACTATTTAACAAGATATCTCTGGATCAGAGCACTAAGTGGTATGCATTTTTTAGGTGAAAATGAGAAACCAGATCTTGGGTTCAGATTCCATCATAGAGAACCTGAACTAAGGTTGAACTTGAGTTAACCAACACGTTGGGCACTTAGGACCAGTTTCCATGTTACTCCCCAACAAACCTGCGATTCCAGGGTACAAGCCTGATCCTGGCACTTCACTTCCTAACAACCAACAACCAAAAGGAAAGCAGAAGTTAAGTTTATGGTTTGGTTCCCAGCACCAGACAATTATTTTAAAGGGCAACAAAATTACATAATAGTCCCCCAATCAGATGTGCCCCAGACTAGAAACCCCCTTGCTTGTTTGCTTGAAACTGAGCTCTGGGCTTCACACCCCTGTCCTGATGCATCACTGATGATGGTGTGGCCTAGGCTCCAGCTTGTAAGTAAAAGACCCTAGTGTGATTGCATCAAGATCAGCTCCTTGGTGGTCTTTTGGGGTTTGCAAATGCTGAACAGGCACAACAAAAATAGGTTATAAATTGTCAGTAGAAAATAATTACTAATTTAGAAATTCAGAAAAATCTGAATTGATGAAGAAGTTATAAAATCACACATTTATTTTAATCATAGTGTTTCTTTGATTTGCTTTGAAAGTATGAAACAGTTCACTTACATTTATACAAATGTAAAAACAGGTAATTAGATATTTAGAAGAAATATTTTGTAATATGTAATTTTTAAATCTTCAAATATACAGCACACATAAATCTTACCTCTGACATAGAATATATTTTAAAAATAGGTTTTGAATGTTCCTAGTTCTTTTTAAAAAGAAACATGGAGAATTTGAATTCTCTGTGGTAGTTCAGATATGTAAAATTAATTGAACTAAATATCCCATTAAAACCTTATATTAATAACCAATTTTATTTTAGAAGTCTTAAAATGTCAGCCAACAATAAGAAATGGAACATTTGTTCTCATTGTTAGCAATATGAAGCTTCAAAAAAAAAGAAAGTTATATTGCAGTAGTAAGGTTTTCTTATGTGCATTTGAAACTAAGGTGGTGTTGATGTTTTAACTATTTTTTCAATTTTTTATAGGTTATCTGCAACAGTGATCTATACTGGGAGTAATCAAATTCTCACTGGAGAGTACAAATTTTGTTTGCTTTTTACTTTTAATATAATGGTTATATTTAAAAGCAATGTACTTTAGCTAGGGATGAGTTTGGTGATAAAGTACATGCCCAATATGCAGCAAACTTTAGTTTCAGCTACAAATTGAAGCATCATTGTCTTTCTGCCACACCCCAGGCATTATGGGCTATTATCAAGAAAACTAATGGAAATTTGCATTATAGTGGAGAAAGAGGAAACTTTACATACTGCTTGTAGGTTGGTACTAGGTATGTATGTGCACAGTCACACAGTGTACTATTACCTCAGATATGTTCAGATCTGAGTTATCACATCCCAGGGATACTTGCACTCCCTTGCTTTTGATTTGTTATTGAGAAAAATGCCTGGACATGGAACTAGCGTAAATGCCCACTACCAGATGGGCATGATGATGAATGGATAAGGAGATCATTATATGTACACACACACACACACACACACACACTCACACACACACACACACTCACACAAACATATACACACACAGTTTTATGAAGTACTGAAGAAGAATAAAATTGTACCACTTACAAGGAAATTATTGGACCTGGGATGTATCAGCTAAAGTAAAGTAAACAGGCTCAAAAAAGAAATATCCCACATTTTGTGCAATCAAAGCTAAATAAATATAAACGAAAGCATAGAGGCCCTGTAATGGGCAGCAAATATAATATACGACAAGGAAAACCAAATATTATATATGAAAGCAACATTTTGTATATATGTGCAAGAATACACACACACACACACACACACACACACACACGTGTAACTATGATAGCTCAAAGATATGCATTTTGGAAAAGAAAGAAGATCAAAGAGGAGGTTGTGAAGAGTAAAAGTGCTCAGTGGTGAATATGAGCAAGGTGCAATTATATGTGCTTGAAATGTCATAATAGCACTCAATAATTTGTATGTTAGCCAGAAAATAATGAATAGGAAAAGGTCTGATTACCAGTGCTACACATAAAAATAATTACACATTAAAATGTGCATACAATTATAAGCACTTTCAAAACGTTCTTGCCTCCTCTATCCTCCTTCGACCCCTCCCAAAGTTCCACCACCAGCCCTTATCAAATTCAAAGCCTCTTTTATAATTATAATTGCATATATATGTGAATAAATATATAAATACAAATTTCTGAGTTATGTTTACCTTGATGAACCAAGGACTTTATTTTTAGGACTTATTTATTCTATTTATATGTGCAATTTTTTATCTGCATATATGTATGAATACCACTTTACTGGTCATTTGTTCAAGACCAACCTGAGCTAAACTGTGAGTTCTAAGCCAGCCTGTGCCAGACTGTGAAACTTTCTCAGAAATAAGCAAAACACAGAATAACACAAAAATACAAATAATAATCATCTCTCCCTATTAATATTTGAAAGACATTAATATTTCAGTGCTAAACTTCCCTACTTAAACATGTATATATGGTTCTAAGTTTGTCTGAATTATTTCAAGGAACAATCCTTGCTTTATTTTAAAAACATAATAGTACATTTTTATGACTGGTAAAAAAGGAAATTTTAATTAATTTATTTTTATTTTTCCATTGATTGAAATGTTTGGCCATAGCTTATACTCTCAACTATTAATAAGAATCTGTAGTACTAATACTTTCTAAGAAACAGTAATGTTAATACAAATAATAATTGGAAGCAACTATAAGATACAACTGAGAGGTCAAACCTACTCCATCTTGGGACCGGCCTCCATCTTAAAAGAAAGAAACAACAGCAACAACAACAACAACAACAACAACAACAACACAAAGCCTGAGAACTTGACCTGCAGCTGAACCCAAGCTGCACACAAGTAGTAGGAAGGACCCCATGGCTTGTCTTTGGCCAGAGTAACTTCCTGGCTGCTTCCTAGCAACAAAGATTAGTCTGATTGTTTCAGATGTACTTTCAGACCGCTTGTGATTGTATAAGGTCTTGCTTCAGAGCACCCATGTTTTAGGCTTACATTAGTCGTTCAATCAGATGCTTGGCAGGATGGACACCCCCTCACTTGCTTTCATTCCCTATAAACCCTTGTCTGGATGAGAGTTCGGGGCTGTTTCACCAAACCTGTGTGTCGCCCTGGGTGTCAGCAGTGATTAAGCCCAAACTCCAGTTGCTAAGAAAGAGACACTAATGTGATTAATTGGAGTCGGCTCTCGGCTGGTCTTTTGGGCTCGCGAATATGGCACAGCACAATTTTGATCTTAACTGCTTTACTGAGTACCTTGTAAATAAATTTAATAAAAAGAAAAAAAAAAACATGACTAGTTAAAGTTGCTCAATAATTAGTCAGTCAGCCATCAACATACTTATTGAGGGAACTGGAACAATGGCTTAGAGATAGAACACTTGCTGTTCCTGTGTTGGATCAAGGTTTGGGTCGCACTAAGTTCATGGTGGCTCACAATCATCCATCAGCCCAGTTCCAGAGGACGCTGACTGACTCTTCTGATCTTCTCGTGGACTTGAACATTTTAAGTATGAGTTAAGCAGAAGATACGAAAAATGGTAAGAACTTGGGAGAACAGGGCTGGGGCCAGTGTTTTGGACACATCAAGTAACAGTTAGCTTTCCCTAGTGCAGAATATTTTTTTCTTTGATAAATGACATTGGCCTCTGATTTGAAACTTGACATCCTTCAAAAGTGCCTAGGTTCGGGATCTCTGCACAACCCCCTTTGTTGGCTGTGTGGATTGAATCATAACTTTATCAAACATGTAGGTACCATGTGGCTATCTGAGCTGTCACAAAAGGTACGAGCAACATGGAATCTTCTGTGCATTAAAGTGCTTTGAAATATTAAAATATGTGAAGGACAGAGTATCGGTCACAATATTTTTCTTTAATAGAGCGTATTTATGTGTATGCACTAGGAAGTTCTTTGGTAAGATCAAGTGAAAAAGTAATGTGACACTTCCAAGCAATAACTACCAAGTCTATCTATGAGAAAATACATTTTAAAACAATTTTATATTGTTTGTTAAGATAAATCTATTGTTTAGAATCAAATATATTGAAGAAGTAAAAACTTTGCCACAAATAGTAGTTTATTAAAAATGTCAATTTTAGTAATGTTTTAGAAGTTTTCTGTGGATCTCAATATGCAAACATCAAATATATACATTAAACTTCTGAAATATTGAATTCTATTAGTATCCTAGGTTTTCTCTATTCCAATGCAACCCTCTTTTAAATATTTTATGGTTCATTCTTATATCAAAGCATTTACCTGAAGGATATTGTAAAATGACAAATTTATTTTCAAACTTAATAAAAGGGTTTTATAACAATTCTAAAATTTTTGTAAGCTTATTATAAAAGCTTTTCCTATGAGATATTAGTAATTTAACACTGACAAGAAAATGAATGTTTTCTATTAAGAAAAATAATGACATCATTTATTCTTAAAATATCTGAACTTCCATTTCATTACTGGAGTAAACAATGTTCTCAAATATTTTGGAAGAAAATTTAGATCACTATCAGATTTTCCGCCAAGAAATGCCAATAAAATATTTAAAGTTTAGGTTCTTTATATGTATTCTTTATATTTATATGAAATACATATATTCAAGAATATATAACTTTAACCAAAGATGCCAGAGAAATTTATATAAGATATCTCAATTCCATATCTTGACTTCAAAGTAATATTTCTATCTAATATTTATTTCTCCAGCAAATACAATTCTAATATTCAAGGTGTCGTATCATGTAAATAATAAGGATCAAAAAACTTATATGGAGATTTGGTATTTGAATACAAATATATTTACTTTGTGCATAAATTTCAATATTAATCTAATCACTAATACTACTTTATGTATATAACTATCAAATATTACACAATTTTAAAAGTCCCATTGAAATTTTGTGTGTGTGTACATGTGTGAAAGAGAAAGATAAAAGGCAGATAGAGATAGATATAAACAGACAGACAGACAGATATGCAGAGAAAGACAGAGAGAGGAGAGAGGAGAAACCCTTGAATGTAAAATATCAAATAAAATTATATTTTTATCTCTATGCATAATTTCTTCAAATGAAGCCTGAATTCTGTCTGTATCTTATGCTTTCCCTATTCCAAGCCAAACCCTTTTTAGAACTATATAATTCCTTTCTGTATGGAAAGATACTTGGAATACATTTAGAATTATTTTTGTTTTTTTTTTTTTCTCATTCTGTATGTCTATATTAGCAAATACTTTAATAATCAGTTATATGGGATTCAGTACTGTATTTATTTCTGAAGTATGGTTGAGTGTATGTTGTTTTGAGATACAAGATATTTCTCTGTCATAAAATCCCTCTTTTCCTTCCAATAACTAATTTTCTTAATAATGTGACCTGCAAAAAAGATCCTATTTCAGTCAAGTTTTATTTAAAACTGCAACATTTTATATGATTTTATTTACTTTTTCAATATATTTTTATATAAAGTTGTTTCATAATGTATTTCTCATCCCCATATTTTTTGTTTTTTCCCTATCTGTACACCCCTTCTACTCCATATCTTTTCTCTTTCTCTCTCTTTAGAAAATAAAGCTCCAAATTAACTAATCATAATTTAAAAAGGAAAGAAAGAAAACACATACACACACAAACACACACACACATACACACACACACACACACATACAACCCATTAAAAATACAAAATCAGAAATCATAATATACAAGTTAAAGAAAAACACAAATATGACAAAATATGGCCAAACCAAGCAACATGAGACAAAGACTCTCCAAAACTATCACTGGCTTTATTTTGTGGTGGCTATCTACTGATGAGCATTGGCCTACCCTTAATTTTGGTTTGCAAACTCAGTGAAACTATTAGAGAAACTAATTTTTCTTTTGTGAGCAATTGACAGCTGGAGATAGGGTCTTGGTTAAGGATGACAGATTGTGTCTACTTCCCCCACTTAGCATTGGGGAAAGTCTCGATTGAACATGTACAGACCAGAGGTTGCCACAGTCACTATGAACTCATATGTGCATTCATTCTTTTGTGTCTAGAGGGCCTTCTTTTCTTGATATGTTTCATCCATAAAGGGTCTTACAGTCTTTCTGCCTCCACTACCATATAGTTCCAAGAGCCCTGAGAGAAAGGGCTTGATGAAGACATCCCATGTTGGACTGAGTGTTCCATGGTCTCTCACACTCTGAACATTATCTAGTTGTGGGTCTCCATGTTTCTACCCATCTACTGCAGAAAGAAGCTTTTTTGATGATAGCTGAGTGACACACTTGTCTAGGGGTATAACGGAATATTGTTAAGAGTTATTGTATTGTTATGTTCCTTTAGCCAAACAGGAATATTTGGTTTTCTCCTAGGCTCTTGGCCTATCCAGTCTATGGGGATAAATTATGATGTCACATATTGTAATACATTCCCATCAGACTGAAATGGACCCAGTTTTGACCTTACACAGCTAGATAAAGTATCCCCTTAAAACAAGGCAGTGCTTGTTTTAAGAACTCATCTTAACCCAACACACACATTGAATCTGAGAAATAAGGGGACAGATACCTTGATCATAAAGAATAAGAGATACTCTTAGGATAATTATTTTTCTTCACCCTTATGATTTAATTTGTTGTCGTTAGTCTATGGAATTCTGTGGCTTTGTTGGGTCATAAACTAATGAAAAACTACTTTGCTTGAAGGACATTGGGGTTGATTTGTTCATGTATTTGTGTTGTTTATCAAATTGATTCTATGAAATAGGATTTGGACTTTGTTATTTGACTACACCAACAAAGTAGTATTTATTTATTTACATCCCCAAACTTGCTACCCCTCTCTGTCTCTCAGTCACAGAGTCCCTCCTCCATTCTCCCTCTACTTCACCTCTAAGAGAGTGGGGTGCCCTGGGCATGCCCCCTCCACATACATCAAGTCTATGCCAGATTAGGCATATCCTCTCACAGTGAGACCAGACAAGGCAGTCAGGGAGACTGAGCTGCATGTATGCTACATAAGTTCTGGAGGCTTTGTTCCAGTCTGTATATGTTCTTTAGTTGGTGACTTAGTCTCTGGGAGCTCCTAGAGGTCTTCCTGTGGGATCCTTCAATCCAATTCTTCCTCCAATTCTTCCATAAGTGTTCTTGACCTCCATTCAATGTTTGGTTGTGGGTATCTATATGGTTTTCATTCTACTGCTTGGTTGAGCCTCGCAGAGGACAGTTATACTAGGCACCTGTCTGCAATCATTACAGAGTATCATTAATAATGTCAAGGTCTGGTGTTTGGCCATTGGATGGGTTTCAAGTCGGGACAGGTTATTGGTTGGCATTTCCTTCAGTCTCTGCTCTACCCCAAAATTTTTCATGGAAACAAATTTGGATGAAAAGATTTGTGGATGGCTTGGCTTCATTATCTCTCCACTGGGGGTCCTGCTTGGCTACAGGAGGCGGTCTCTTCAGGATACACATCCCCAATGTTGCACTTCCCTTATTCTAGGTCTCTGGGACTTTGTAGAGATCCTGTGCCCCCACCAAGATATTTTATAATATTTGTGGCTAATAACGGGTATTTCTCTAATTTTTTCTCTACTCATTTAACATTTGTATTAAGGAAGGCTACTGATTTTTTGGAGTTAATTTTGTATCCAACCACATTGCTGGTGCTATTTATCAACTGTAAGAGATCTCTGGTAGAATTTTGGGTATTCCTTATGTATATTCTCATATCATCTGTGAATAGGGCTAGTTTGACTTCTTCCTTTACAATTTGTATTCCCTTGATCTCCTTTTATTGTCTAATTGTTCTAGCTAGAACTTCAAGTACTATATTGAATAGATAGGGAGAGATTGAGCAGCCTTGCCTTGTACCTGATTTTAGTGGGCTTGCTTCAAGTTTTTCTCCATTTGATGTTGGCTATTGATTGCTAACTATTGTTTTTTTTTTTTTTTTTTTTTATCATGTTTAGATGTGTGCCTTTAATCCATGAACTCTCCAAGACTTTTAATACGAACGAATGGGTATTGAATTTTGTCAAATGCTTTTCCAGTATTTACTCAGATGATAATGTAATTTCTTTTCCTTTGAGTTTTTATAGTGGATTATGTTGATGAATATTTGTATATTGAACCAACACTGAAATGAAGCCTATTTGATCATGGTGAATAATTTTTCTGATGTGTTCTTTTATTTGGCTTGCCAAAATCTTTTGAGTATTTTTGCATTAATGCTCATAGTGAAATTGCCCTGAAGTTTGCTTTCTTTGTTGAGTCTTTGTGTAGTTTAGGTATCAAGATAACTGTGGCCTCATAGAATGAATTGGGTAGTGTTCCTTCTGTTTCTATTTTGTGAAATAGTTTGAGCAGTATTGGTATTGATGCTTCTTTAAAAGTCTAGTAGAATTCTGCACTCAAACCATCTGGCCCTGAGCTCCTTGGTTGGGCAGTTTTTAGTTTCAACTTCCTTAGAGGTTATGGGACCGCTTAGTTTACCTGGTCTTGATTCAAATTTGTTATGTGATATATGTCTAGAAATTCATTCATTTAGTTTAGATTTCACAGTTTTGTGGAGTACAGGCTTTTGAGGTAAGACCTATTTATTGATTTTGTGAATTTCCTTGGTTTCTGTTTTATGTCTTCCTTTTAATTTTTAATTTTGTTAATTTGGATAATCTCTCTGTGCCTTTTAAATTAGTTTAGCTAAGTGTTTGTCTATCTCGTTGATTTTCTCAAAGAACCAGCTCTTGGCTTTTTTGATTCTTTGTATTGTTCTTTTAGTTTCTGATTGATTGATTTCAGTCCTGAGTTTAACTATTTAGCCCTGTCTATTCATATTGGGAAGAGACTTCCCATATTTCTTGTGTTTTCTTGTATTTCTTTAAGGGATTTATTTATTTCTTCTTTAAGACCTTCTACCTCTTTGTTTGGGTTTTCCTGTATTTCTTTAATGGAATCATTTATATCCTCTTTAAATGCATTTATCATCTTCATCAGATGGAGTTTAAGGTCACAGTCTTGCTCTTCAGATGTGGTAGGACATCAGGGGCTTGCAGGGTAGGAGAACTGGGTTCTGATGGTGCCATATTGTATTTGATTGTACTGATTATATTCTGAACTAGCCTTTCCACAGGTGGGGTTGTGTATGTCCGGTTTGCATAGGCCTCCTGGGAAGCAGGCAGATCTGTGAGGTGGGGCACAGTTGGTTGATCTGAGACTGCAGCAGGTATAGGTTAGGACCAGAAGGAAGCTGAGGCGCTGACAGAGCAGGCCATAGCTGCTAGGCTTGCTAATGTTCCAGTAAGTGGGGGAATTAGGGAGGCAGCGGTAGGGGTATCTCATCTGTGTAAGAGGCAGGCAGAAATGTGGGCAGCACACACATAAAATGTACTATTTCTTGACTGCTGAAGTCTAGGTGCAGACCAGAAGCTGGATTCTTTGTTACAGTCTCCTCTGTCTTTACCTTCCAAGGCTGTTAGTTCAGATTCACAGGTGAGCTGATTTTGCTGAGCAGTGAAAGACCCAGAAGATTCCAGGCCACTGGGCTTTGGTTCTTGCTATGCCCTGCTAACTGGTGGCTCTCCCAGGATGCCCTCCAGGGCACCTGCAGTTTAAGGATGTTTTCATGTGCCTCGAATACAGTGCACAAGTCTCCTACCACCAATTCCTGACCATGAGTCCTCCCACCCTCATCTCTGTTCCACAGTTAATCATGAAATAGTCTTCAAAACAACAATAAAATACTTTATTGACATAAAAGACATAAATGATTTAGTGAAACTTTTTTTATAATTATAAATATCATAAGAGATTGTATAGAAACATTTGGGAAATTCAGAACACTAAAACAAGTTCATCTTTGTAACATCCACTACAGTTACTGCCTTATTAGCAGGCCTTCTGTTTTTTGAAGGGAAACGGTTTACCTGATATTCAGCCCCAGAAAACATCAAAGAATACAGTGTAGCACCTGAGAGATACAAATATAAGAAGTTTTGAGGTTGGGAACTCACTCATGACTGGAAGAAGCTGTGACTAAATAATAGAACCAGCAATAGAGAAGATTTTAAGAGATAAAATGAAGACTGCAGTTTAGTTAATTCTTGTGAGCTTTCTATTTGCAGCTAGTGTGGAACTAGTTAGTCAGTATGGTTAAGGGCACTACTACTTCAGCTCCTTCATCAGTATTATTAGACGTTTCTGTAACAATACATGTGTCTCCTATTAAGACCAAAAATATACAGGTTGTAGCAAAACTTCCATTGCCAATTTCAATTGAAATTTACTTAAAATTTTGCTGAATTATATTATTTTGTAAAATATAAAAGCTCAGTTTTGAAATTAACATCCTTGAAATCAGGACCCAACTGCTCATAAGGCTGAGAGACATGCATCTTTTTTCACTTGAAGAATATTATTTGCACTTGTATTAATAAGTACATATTTATATAATCTCACTACAGGAAAAGGAAAAGGCAAGGTAGTATTTACAGATTCTTATTCATTGTTTTTGTTTTGTTTTGGCCTTCCAGGCTTAATCATTCTAGGTCATATGAGAGGTTGGACTCAAATTTGTTAATAACAGATTCATGCTTAATGCAATCTTAGATGCTGGAAATACTTAGAACATGTGTCATTGCAATGAGAAATGTAACCCACTTGCGTGGTACTCTCTAATTGCACTCATCATTTTGATAGACACCTGAAATGAATAACCATCTAACGTGCCTTAGTAAGTAGTTGATTATAAATGTAATTTATACATCTCTTTTTGACTGTGAGTCATCTTCCCTCTATTCCAGAGAAAATATATTCCAAAATGTATTTTATGACATATCTTTTGATGTTCAAGGGTATAATTATTCTCTCTATTGATGGTAGAGGCAATTTATCTTTATTCTAGTATTACTAAACATGCTTGCATTGTCTTCTTTCTAAGTCAGTCTTCTCCTTGGCTCTCTGCTCTCCTATAACTATTGGTCAGTGTTTAAAGTTCTTATTAGCTGACAAACACACACACATGTCTCACTGTCAGCTTCAGGTCTCTTCTCAACATCTAGTAAGCCATTAATATTCATAATTTTTCCCATCCATATATTGAATTTTGAATGCTAGTAACAGAAAGAGAAAAAGATCAATATTTTTATATAACACAATTTCGTAATACACAATAGCACAAACTACAAATAATAGTATTTCTTATAGCTCTTACAAGGGTAAAATAAAGAAACTATCCTTTAATTCAACTGTATGCTTTACACTGTAAGCAAGTTTCCCATTATAAACTTTACTGAAGGAGGCGCTGAGTAATTGGCATACAAGGAAAATACACATTAGATGTGTTAATAACTATAAAGGAACATGTTTCTTGATACAGCATTATTCTAATTATATTTCATTATGTAGAAGGGTATTTTTAGCACATGCACATTCGGCAAATTCAGATGGTAACATTTTTCCAGTTTGACTGTAAGATTGTACTCATGCCTCATGTTAAAGTGTTCTACCATTATACCTTGAGCATTTTGATTATCTTGCAAATTTGATTAACACAGATTACTTCAAATTTAAATTAATTTTAACTGATACATAAAAATAAAATTTCACACTGTGATGACAAGATAAACAAGGTTGAAAAAATTCTTAGGATTCACAGGCAAATAAGACATTCACTGTGGGCATAGACTGATAGGCAAGCAGCTACTAGGAGACATATAGGCGCAGTCCTAGAGCACGACCACACACAGCTGATTGGCACACAGGCAGCATGATAGTAAGCTTACATGCTTACAGAAAAACACACTGGCAGGCTGGCAAAGGTGGGATGATGGGTCAGTCCTCCGACTTCAAGGACATATTTCTATAAAACCCAAAGGTAGCAGTCTGCCGAATATAGTTACATAATAGATTACATTTAATTTTTAATTTTGAATCATCAGACATCTTATGTCAGCCATGTTGTACTGATAATAGCCCACAGATTTCTAATTCCAGCCATGTATATCTGACTCTTATGGGTTATTTAATTGACTTATGTTCTTAACATAAACTGGCTTGGATGATTTTTTTTTAAATACAGTACAGAGATCCCATTTGATCTATTTATAGAAGTATATATCAGTTTAAATTAGAATAAATGTGTCTTTTTAATTGAAGAGACAATCCTTAATAGTCCATTACTTTGTGATTTAATTCCTTTTTTATATAAATACATTTATTTCCTTTCTCTCTCTCTTTCCTTCTTTCTTTCCTTCTTTCTTTCTTTCCTTCTTTCTTTCTTTCTTTCTTTCTTTCTTTCTTTCTTTCTTTCTTTCTTTCTTTCTTTCTTTCTTTCTTTCTTTTCCTTCCTCCTTTCCTTCCTTCCTTCCTTTCTTTTATTTCTTTCTTACATCTTTTTTTAAATTAATTTATTTATTTATTTTTGATACTTTTTTTACATTTCCAATGTTTCCCCTTTTCTGGGTCTCCTCTTTGGAAACCCCCTATACCCTTCCCCTCCCCACCTCTGTGAGGGAATTCCTCCTCCCACCTACCTGCCCACCCATTCCCATATTCCCACCTTGACATTCCCCTTTACTGGGGCCTCTAGCACCCTCAGGCCCAAGGGCCTCTCCTTTCTCCCTGATGGCCGTGGAGGATATCCTCTGCCACATATGTAGTCCGAACCATGGGTAAATAGATGTGTATTCTTTCCTACATCTTGACCATAGTTTTCTTTCCTCGTCTCTCCCCAGTCCCTCCCCCCCAACTTTCTTTCTTTACCTTCCCCCATCCACTCCCCCTGTTTCTTTTCAGAAAATGACAGGCTTCCCAAGGATCTCAATTATCCATGGCATATCAAGTAAGCTAGCTGGCTGACCTCAGACTCACAAGTGTCCACCCACTTCTGCCACACAAGTGCTGAGATTCAAGGCCTCCTCACATCTGCCTCAATTAGTTGCTTTGTGTAGCTCAGGAACACCTGCCAAAGATTGTACAACTCAGAGTAGTCAGGTACTTCCTCTATAAATTAATAGACATGACAATACTCTATAAGTATGCTTGCATTCCAGTCTGAGATGATCAATCCTTAGTTGAATTTCCTTTCATGGTAAATCTGCACTGTGTCAAGTTGACAGATAAATCTTATTTGGGCACATGAGATACAAATGCTAAATTTTCATGGTTGAAAAGTAAGTTGGCCAGTGGTAAAATTTACAAAGTAAAATTCCAATATTTTCATAAGTTTTGCAGTGATGAGCAGAAATAAGAATGGAATCAATTACATTGGTTCAGAGATTTTTCAACAATAAAATCGAGATATTCTGTTGGCATCCTTTATTTAGTGCCTGACGATGGTAGTATTGATAAGAGTTCAGGGATAATGAACAATGTCTAAAATCAACTCATTAAATACTATTAAATAAATATTTTGTATATATTCTGCAAATATTTTGAAAATATTCTGCACTATATTTGCAAGAACTAAAATTTGAAACAATGGATTTTATTTGCAAGTAGAAATTAATTTGAGATCTAAAGAAGAAGTTCATCTTGTAGATAAACAAGTTATTTGAGAAAGTTAATAAGGTTTATAATAAAATAGCTGGCACAGAATACAAAATTTGAGGCTTAAAAAGATTGCGTATTTTTTTCTTTGATGGTATTTTTCATGTTCATCTGAATTCCTTTTACCAAATACAGTTCTCTGTACTTTTCATTTTTGTTTTAATGCCCTGAGCCTGATTAATAAATGGATTTATTTGCCCCATACCCATGTCATTGTGGAAGCTTCAATACTAGAATCATAAGGCAGGAAATTCCTTTTGACATGTGACATGTGTTCATATGTTGGAGGAGGAGATTTAAAAATGAGAATCATAACACATGTTCCTCATAACATTGTGTTTTTGGCCCTGTTTGTGCAGAAGATCAAACCAATTTGAGAAAAAACATGAAGAACTAAATTGCTATTTAGACAACTTAGAATATTACACATGTATCATACACATTAGTTGAGGAGTAAAAAAAATCCCCAGATTAATTAATTAATAATGGATTTAAAAGGCAAATAAGCCTACAATAAATGTTAAGTGAATGCTAAGCAAGCAAAGTCAAATCCAATGTTCTCATAAGATAAGTTTTGCCATGATGAGCAGAAATAAGAATTGAATCAATTTCTTTGGTTCAGAGGTTTTTTTCAACAATAAAGTCAACATATTCTGTGAGCATTCACTTTTAGTGCGTGAAGATAATAATATTGATAAGAGGTCCTGGACACAATTCAATGTGTAAAATCAACTCATAAAATAACTTTAAGTATATATTTTGTATGTTAATACTAATAACAATAAAAGTAATTGGAGGGTATTTTGGGACAGTATTGGGAGGGTATTTCTTTAGCCCATCTTATAAAGCTGCTGAGGATAACCTTGAAAACTTTACCATCCTGCCTTTAATTCTAAGTGCTGAGAAAGGCATGTGTCTGCATATCCACCAAGAAGTAATTTTAAAGAAGCAATTTTAAATTAATATAATTATAATTGTAAGTTGAATATGGAATCAGTTATAGTTAATCACAAATTACTACTATTTAAGTGATTATGAAAAGTCTTTTAACAAAGAAAGAATAATAACTAAATAAGTAAATTGCTATTTAGACAGCTTAGAATATTACACATGTATCATACACATTAATTGAAGAGTAAAAAAATCCCCAGATTAATTAATAATGGATTTAAAAGGCAAATAAGCCTACAATAAATGTTACGTGAATGATAAGCAAGTAAAGTAAAATCCAATGTTCTCAAAAGGTTTGCCATGATGAGCAGAAATAAGAATTGAAAGATAGACAAGCAAATATTGTTTATAAATTAGTATATCACTGACAAAATTCTTTTTAAATGTATCAAGATAATGAAAAAATTACTAATAACAATTTTAAAAATAATTACTATTAAACTAATTGGCTTTTACTATTATGCAAGGAGGTATCTATGTTAGTTCAGCATTAAATAATTTGCTCTTACGGTATCAGACTCCTTTTTATTAGCATAATTTTGTTGCACATATAAATAACATAATGAGTAAAAATAATCTCAGAACAATATATTTTATTTAGAGTTACTAACAAGAATGCACCTCTAAGTCTGAGATTAGTGTTTGTTTTTCCATTTCTGAAATGAAAATAACTGGTGTTCTCTTGGGTAAAGTATGTTATAGTTTTGAGTTATATCAAATAAAATCTGAGATAAATTTAGGAACACTTTGTTATTCGAGCCGGCTTTGAAACTGTCATATATGTAGGAGAGAAGAAGGCAGTTTAGGCAGAAGGAGGGATCCAGCTTCATTGAGGTATGGAAAGTCTCAGGAATTTTCAGAGGGAGCCCTGGGGAACTCTTAGAATTGGCACAGCTTGGGTCAACATCAAAATGATATCACATTGCTACTCTAGCCTTAGGTAGCATCAAATAACTTTTCCTTAGGAGAGGTGAACAACTAGTCTAGTCACTTCCAAGAGCACCAACAACAAATTAGGAAATGATTCCACCCACTCTTAATTTAATGAACCAATTAGCTTACTGAGATTACCTACAGGAATATAAGGTGACTCAATACAACTACATCATTGAGAAGCCTATCATCAGTGATACCCTATGAAGCTCACATGGCTAGGATGCTGTGGACAGACCATGGGCATCTTGGCAGGCCCAAAAGTATTCTTAGGAACTGTTATTGATATAAACCTTGTAAATCTTGTAAATACAGGAGCATCCTGAGCCTCATAAGTATCATTGCCTCCTGAGTCATAAGAACCTCCTTCTTCCCTCACCAGGAGAAATAGCTTCAACTGGAAGGAAAGAGTTACTCAACAGGAGTTAATCCTGAAATTTGTTAGAGAGAATCCAAGTCCACTATTTTTGGTCAAATTTAAATTAAGCTTAATTAAATAGTAAATACTGATCAAGAGATGAATTTTGGTCAGAATCATTCCCTGGAATTTTTCAGCTAAGAATCACCATAAGACATGTGTTGAAGGGCTTTATAAGAACAAACCTATAGGCCACCATACATTCACATGAGTCTTTATTATTTCCCAAGAACTACAATCCCAGCATTTTAGCAAGTTACCTGGTTCATGGGCAGGTGGGTCTTACAGCTTAAATTTGGGCATTACACAGGAAGTCAGTGGACGTGACTGGTAGTAAGGTCAAGAGAGGTCAGTTTGAAAAGTTCATTGAGTTCCTTAATTGCTTTGGCCAATAACACTTGGAAGCAACTGGGCAACATGTTTTTCACTGTTGGGACATATAAATAAATCGTCTACATTTTCATAAAAAATTGGCTAGACCAATATCATGAAGCTACAGCAATAATCTTCATTCAAACCAGCGTAGGTATCTCCAAGGGCTGCTTTCTTAACCACTATAATACAAATCCTTCTACTTCTCTCCATTGCAGACGTCTGTCCTCCATAATGTGTCTGCCTTCACTGTGGATTTTGTGCAGTTGGAACCCCAGTGCTCATCTTTCCCTGTCCTCCACAGAGCATGCCTCAGGACGGTAGGCAGGTAATCATCCCTGCAATGATGGATGTACTGTGCTGCACTTTCAATTTCTTGTACTCAATTTAAGACTGCTTCTAGCTATACTCATTTGTTTAATTATACAATGAAACATTTATTAACTACTGATTGCCAGAGACTTGCAAATCTCGATTTGGAATAGAATGAAGAGAAGAGGAACAGGGTCCTCAGTCACAAAAAGTGTTTCTATCATTTGCTGTCTTTATAAATGAATCACAGTTTCCTTGCATATAAGCTTTATTGGAAAATTAAGACCACCAATTTTGTGATTAGCAAGTTTAGCTTTCAGAATTCCATATCCTTAACATTCACAAGCATTAATGGCACCTGGGGCTTTTCTATTTCAAGTAGCTTTGTTTCCCAATCTTTATACATGATAAAGGTTAAGGTTGTTAACTATGATATTTTTCCCTGAAATTTTGGAGATGTGTGTCATCAATCAAAACTTTCCCACAGGACTCACAGATTGACCATTTGCTTCTAATCCTATCACACTTGGATTTTCTGGTATTTATTTTAGGTTTAACCCTAAGAGTGTAGATATGTAGATACACAGAACAGAATGTCATGCAGTGGCCTGTACAGCTTTAGGACTGACCTTTCGGGAGTGACTGAAAGAAGAAACAACAGACACACAGACAGAAAAACTGGGACTGGGTAGGATGTACACTGTGATGGGGAAGCACTAACAGCCTGAATCCTAGGGATTTTATTGTATATAGATAAACAATGAAGCAGACCTATTATATAGAGCTGAACAAGGAGATAAGGTAGCCAGTCTTTGTAGAGAGATTCTGTCAGTGAGTTGTCTCAGAATGGTGTCAGCCGGGAAGAGGAAGCTGTGGTTGGTTGACACTTTCTGCACAGAATGTCACCATCTTTACTCAGAGTAGAGGAAACCCTTGCTATTCCCCTAAGACTACGCTGGGGAGGCTTCACCAAAACTTAATTTAATAAAATATTGCAATGACCAAAAGATAAGTATGTGTTCTGAAGGTACAAATACTTACCTGAAACATTCATTTAACGTTTTTGAAATTTCAGTTAATAAGATGTGATTCAGAGGTGTGTTCTGAGAAGCTGATCTTCCTCTGTGAATGCTTGGGGAATATCTTTATCTTGACTGATCTACTGTGAACACAATCTGATGATTACACCTATAGACATAAAAATCAAGCTGTAGAAGTGTCAAATGTCAATCAAGATTAGCTAGCATGATACCATTTTTGGCATTCTTTCTTTCTACAATACTAACAGGGACACATAATACTTATTCAGATTGTTTAGCTTATTGTAATAGCCAAGTTATAGAATTCTGGTAAGAAAAGAAAGTTAGATTCATAAGAAAGTTGTTGATATGTCATATAAGTGTATTTCAGGCAGACCTTGTTCCTTGAGTATAACTAAGTCATCATTTATAACCTTGAGAACAAAATTAATGTGAAAGATTCTGATACTGGAATACAAGCTATAAAACTAACACAAGCTTCATTCTTTGTTGACAGATAAAATCTTGGTTTTGTATTCTATTTCTTACAAATTGAAAAGTATCTATAAAATCAATAGTTTATAAATTTTAATGATACTTTATACTTTTATAGAAAGAAATTAAGTTTAAATGTGTAACCTATATGATTTCTACATGTTAGCTTCTTAATATTCTTATGGACAGGAAAACCAAATTACATTCTACCTGCAGAATTTGGATACCATGTACATAGATTCCACATTAGATATAACTTTGGACATGGAAAAGAAAATGTTTTATAAGTCCATTTTGTAATTGCTTATTTTCTTTCAACTGCTTTTGATAGAGCCTTCATTATTTTTGGTACTACAACTTTTTCCCAAGCCTATTTTTATTATGTCAACTATTTAACCTTTGTCAAATCCTTTTACTTCTCATTTTGATAGATATGTTTATATCACTTTGTGAAGATTACTTGATTAGCATTTCAAAAATCTCAGAATATTACCTAGAGTATATTGGATGCTTGATGGCATGGATTAATATTTGTCCAATATTCAAATCAATTGTGATTATTTAAGATTATTTATATAAATGCTTTTGATAAAATTGTGCATTGATACACTAATACAAAAAGAGAACATAAACTTAATTTTACTTACAAACATCTCTTGAAGTAAGATATAATCATGTTATATGTTTTAGAGATAAATTTGAGAAATTAATAGTATTTATACATGTATACATTTATAATACCTTTTGTTGTGATGGAGTGTGACCTCTCAGTACTGAACCCATTCAGCTATATTCGCAATGTTTATGATAGTCACAAAGATTACTAATATTCAATACTTGTTGTCTGTTCCAGGTGTCTTTCTGCCCTGAATTCTTTCCTGTTTTCATGTATTACTAAGGCATTCAGAACTTATGTCGTCTACTCATAGCTTTCTGTGTCAATGATGAAACCTTTAAATGAAATAATGAGGACAGCTAAATTTTTTAGGAGGCCCCAGGTGAAAAAATTTGTGAATAGGTGCCACATCTTGAGCCAAAATTGTTTCTACCTATATTGGTTAGAACAAATAGAAGAATGACTTTAGACTTCAAGATGATGGATTTTCTTTCAGAACAATGAAGAGAAACTCTGCTGCCAAGATGAAATAAAGACCCGGATATTGGATAGCACAGAGGCTTTACATTTAAAATTTATAGAATTAGACAGAGTCTTGAGAACAATGCAGATAGTGCTGATGGATAGCGCTATCTCCATTAGATATTCAAGATTTTATAATATTTCACAGTAGATATTTAATGTATTTTTCCTATAGGCAATGTACCTATTTTGAGAGTGTTAGTGAATGGCAAGACTAATACTTTTTTTTCTTCTCAGCCTAGAAGGTACTAAAATATTTTAGGAATTAAGTTGCCTCAGTCTGTAAAATATTTGACATGCAAACATGAGAACCTGAGTTTTATCTCCAGAAACCACAAACAATGATGGCCTCTAATCTCAGTGCTGGCAATGGGTAGATTCCTTGGGCCTCACTGGCCATTCCATCTCTCTGACCTGGCCAGTTCTAGGCCAGTGGAAGATCATGTGATCCTCTGTCTGGTAAAATGAAACAATACAAAAATCATAGACACTTGAGAATCCTGATGCATGACATTCATGGTTGTCCCCTGAGCCCCCACCTCACACATCATCACTTACACACATGTGCTCCATGTGTGCATACAAAATGTTTTAAATATATACATACAATAAAATCTAAATCTTTCAAAAGCCAACCATCCCGTGAAATATTGGAGTCATCTTACAACTGTAGACTTGTTGCACATAACACTGGTATTTCTGATGGTCCTGCTGTTTTAAACTGGAATCATTTCTAAAGACTGCTCATCTTCTTATCTTTTCTGAAAAGTCTGGATATAGAAATACTGTAAGGACAATCATTAAAATGTTTTCTGCAATACCATATTTTGTCAATTATTATGAACCAAAGTATGTATAAGTAACATACTGGTCATAAATTATTTTGATTCTTACCTTATTATTGACATCATCTAAATGAAACCAAACCTAACATGATTAAAATTTAATGACAGGTAAGTAATTTAGATTCAGTAAATTAAACTTTAGGCATTCTTAGTCTAAAATACTGACTTACCAAACTACCATGTTTCATCATATACGTGCATACGAAATGAATAGTTGTAATTTTGTGATCAGTATAGAAAGGTATTAGGAAATTAGCATTAGAAATACAGATTTTTGCTTATTTCATATCATTGAATGTTAAATACACTTTAAATAACTAGTCTCTTTCAATTTTATTTTGCCTATGTCTCTTGAACATTGTTGGGTATCAATTTGCTTCTGCTATTTCCTACCTACCTTCAAATTTGTTGGGATGCTGTAACCATTAATTCTGACAAAGCACTTTCAAAAACTATCATGTATCTGTCTGAACCTTAAGCACTGAATCCTATAATTTTCATTTTGTAGAATAAAGTCTTTGGTTTTAACTATTTATCCCATAAAAAAAAAACCACACTGTCTTCCTGTGATAAGAGTCAGAGAGATGCTAAAGCTACCTAACTTAAGCAAAGTTTGGAAAACAGAGACTTTATTTCAGAAAAACAAAATGAATAAATCAATATTTTATTTAGATATAAAATCTATGGAAATTAAATATATAAATCAATGTCATCTTGAAAAATCACTTTACAGCTATGATAGTGGCAATAATTTTAATCCTTTTGCTAATTTATGGACTAGTTTTAGTAAGCCTAGTATGCTAAAGTACTATGTTGGCATTGTAAATGTATACAAACTTTTCATTAGATGCAATAATTTTATGCAGGACTCATAAGATACATATTTGATACATTTGCACCATCCATTGTCATTAAATAATTCAATAGACGTAGGAAGTTCTAAACATTAAGCTATTCATTGTTGAACTACTTAGAACTAGAAAATGTTATTAGAAGTAGCCAGAATATCTAAAGTTAAAAATCATTAATAAATAATGCTGCCATGTATAAGCAAGCAGGAATATAATTTTATTATTAAAAATAGAATATGAAAGCTATATTGTCTAATAGCATAGATAGACAATGTAATGTGAACCACATATGGAATCTATATACTTTACAAGGATAATGTAAGTACAAAATGTATAAATTTTTGAAACATTTAAAAGTAAAATGAGAGGTAAAGTTAACTTTGTAACACATTTCATTGTTCAATATCATTCTATTATTATTGTTGTTAATTATTATACTTATAATCTTTGGCAAATTTTTAATCAGATTATTCTGTTGTGGTTTTGTCCCAAATTTAACATTTTATACCTATTTATTACTTACATTTTAGGTTAGAATAATCATTTTCTCAATTTAACAGCTGTGTCTAGCAAGATTAGCTGTTTTGGATAAGAAATACACAAGTATTCAAGTAAAAGAGAAATAACTTCTCTTATAATTATTAGAAGTAGTAACTTGCATTTTGTTATTCAACAAATTTGTAAAAAATGTTTGTAGAATACAGCTATGGCTCTTTATATTTTATCTTAGTTTTCATTACATTGATTTGGGGTCATCCAAGTGGCTAGGCATGAACCGGGACGCACAAGGAGGTCAGAGGACATCTCGCAGGAGTTACTTCTTTCCTTCTATTTTGTTAGACTTCGGTTTCAAATTCACATCCCCAGTGATGACAGCAAGCACCCTTACTTACTGAAATGTCTCTCTAACCCCGACTCCCTTTATATAAGTTGAAATACTTTGTTCATTTATATTTTTCCGTAAAAATATCTTACACATTTGAGTAAGTAAAAATCCAATTTGCAAGCTACACTGACTCAGTGTGTATAATTTCATAAAAAAAAATATAGTAGTGAGCTTCAATCTCTACTCTCTTCACATTTTGATGCTGTTGCTATGGAATTAATGCATCTTTTCAATTCAGAGTTATTTCGTATGCAAAGTACACCGAGCACTTTCATAGGGAATAATGAATAAATGACCTTTCTCGAATAAGTCAGGAAGACAGCTTACATTTTTCACAGTTCCGACAATTTATATATGATTGATCCTTTAAGTTATAAAGAAAAATTATTAGAACATTATCAGTAAAAAATGGTAACAGTGTGCCTGCACACAGTACACACAAAATGGGTTACTGTTTGATGTCATTAACTTGAAACTTCTGTCAGTTAAAGTGGAGATGAATTTCCTGAAACCATTTTCTTGTTAGGATATTTTTTTCCTCAACTACAACTGTGTTTTGTAGCAAGAGAAAGAAAATCCAGAGACATGGCTGAGAAAAGTTTTGTTCTTATTATCAAGAGTTATTAGCTTTTTCATTTGCAGTCAATGTGCAGATGTGTTTCTTTCCTTTTAACTGGAAATATGTTTTCCATCTAATAAATTCTGAATATTGTTTTCCTTCCCTTTTTCCTCCCAGATTGTCCCCACTTCTCCCGCCATCCAACTCCATGCTTTCTCTCTCTCCCTAAAAAGCACAGGCCAATATAAAAAGAATAAAACAAAGCAAACAAACAAAAGAAGAAAAAAACAAAGAAAAAGAAAAAGCACAATACACACACATATGAAAACAACCCATAAAGACACAGAATCAGAAGTAATAATAGATGAATAAAAGACAAGTAGGGAAAAAAAAGCCCCAAAATACATGATAAAACAAAAGACCTCCAAAAATATGATGGACTTTGATGTTTTACTAATGTCTTTTCAGTCTATTTGTTGTTTGTTAATTTTGCAACCTGCTACTTTGCTGAAGGTTTTTATCAGCTGTAGAAGATCCCAAGTGGATTCTGTAGGTTCATTTACATATAAAATTACACCAGTTGACAATCAAGATGCTCTGAGCTCTTCATTTCCTATTTCTATCTCTTTGAACTCCTTCAATTTTATTTTTATTATTTTTTTACCATTCGAGCTAAGATTTCAAGTACTATAGTATAAAGAGTCAATATCCTTGATTGTTGCAGATTTTAGAGAAGATAAATTTTTTTGTGAAGTTTTTGTTGTCGGAGAGGAAAATAAAGATTTTGTTCACAGAAGTCTTTCTGTATCTAAACCTTTGATCAAAGATCAAGTATGTCAAAATGTACCTTTTGGATATGGGTACTCTTGCTGTTAAGGTTTTTAAAAGCATGTATTTACAAAGTAATATAATAATTATTCTCTAAAAGTGCATGCCCATGTAATTCCTGTCTATTTTCCACATCACATTTTATTCTGCTCATGTTAGGCCATTTCTTGTTACTGCTTACAGTCTATTCCAATGGTCTACCTGGATAAGTCTTCAAGATATGGTAAACTGATCTGATTCATATGTGTTAAATTATAAGCCATGCATATTTTCATATACTCTTTCCCAACATTTGTAAGACAGAGAATAAGATTGTTTAAGATTGAGAGCATCTGCTCTACATAGCCCATTCTAGGCCAGTCAGGGCTCTGTAGAGAAACCCTATTTCAAACAATAACAAACAAATTAAAACTAAAAACAAAAAGTCTACATTGATTTCTCTTCATGAGTAGAGCAAGTATAAAATAAGTTTAAGTAGTTTTACATAATTGATATTTAGTATTAAATATGCATTTTGATTAAAAGACTTATTAGTGAAAGTAGACAAGTGGAAATGTTGCAGAGATATATTTGAAAAATTGAGTGAAGTTAATCAAAATGTTTTTTACTTATTCTTCCACATCTACAGAAAATAATTGTCACCATGTAAGTCCAGTGTATACAAGACTAAACTGAGATTATGTAACCTTAGTTTCAGAATGAAAATGTGTGGCTGCTGTGGTCTTGGGAATCCATGCTTTCTGTGCAAACCTCTTAACTATAGATAGTGTGTCATCATCTATTATAGATCAAAAAGCCAAAACAGAGTTACAAATATTTTCCAAAAAAAGAAACTGATGTACAACTAACCCACTCTTTATTTAACAATCAAAACATTTTAGTATATTACAGATAGTGATAATGTATACTGTTTTGTATGTATAATTAGTTTCTTAATGACTCAAAATATTTATGGTCTTTGTTTCTGATGACATAATCTTCATTATTCTCAAGAGCTATTCAAATTTAGACAGATGATTAAATAGAATCAGCTCATTATGTACACTTTTCTAGTTGTCTTGGGAACAACACTTGTAAGATGTTTTTCTTCTACAAATGAAAAATAAAATATTTTCGAATAATGTTCCATTTGGAAGCTACTGTGAGTTGATTGATTGGGCATGGGTATACTAGCTCAGAGTGAGTTGACTGATAGATATTTCTGTAAAAATGCATTTCTTTAATGGGAATTAACTGGGTTTCTAGTCAATTGTTTTGACTACTGATACAGATTTTCACACTGGGACTTAAAAAATGTCACATGCAATGCAGTATTATCTGAAGTTTTGAAGAAATAATTGAATTCTACATGTTCATGCATGTTCTGTTTTATTAGAGCTCATATTGTTAGGTTAGTTAGAACATAGCCTGAAGACATTTTACAGTCCTTCCCCTGGATTTGCATTAAAGATGCTTCAGTGTTTTTCAAAATAATATTGAAATGATACCTTCATATATTGGACAGCAAATGAGAATTCTGTAGGGTAGGTCATCAGGGACAGAAAATTCTGTTTTTCTGTTTCAATACAGTTCCAAATCTTTTACTTCCACAGTGGTTCTAAAGCCTGGTTCAGGTCTGACTTGTTAGCTTTGCTCTTTGCTATCTTCTGAAGCAGGATCTGTAATTTGTAGAGGATACTGAAAGCTCTTGAATATTCCCACTGCTCAAGAAACTGAGTAATTTAAAGTGTGGCTTAATAACATGAATATTCCAAAATACCTGTTTCCCAAGGCTTGACTTTTTTGTTGTTCTTTGCTTCCTGTCAGGATTATACTCCTAAGCAAGTGACCCATCCTACAAATTCCGACAGCATCTGCAGTACGCTCTTCCATCTTCCACTCTCTTTAGGTTTATACTGACAAATGTTTGTGTGATTTTTCTTCCCCACAACGTGGTCTCAAAACACAATTATGATCTCATCTTCCTGGCATCCTTGCATCATCCTCCCCACTTTTCTCCATATCAATAAATCGCTCTCCCTGGCCTCTGTTGTTTAGTTGAATCTGGGAATTACCATGTCTTTCTGCAGCTCCCACAGCCTACTCATCAGCAAATTCTTTTATTCTCTCTAAAGTGCATGCTATTTACACTTTTACTATCAAAATCCTCAGTATAGAATTCTCTACTTTTCCAGAGTAATGCTATAGTCTTTTTAATGACTTCTCCATTTCTACTTTTGCTCTCTAATTAGCAATTCTTCGGTCTGACCTTTTAAAATCCGTGGCATCTTAGTGATCAAAATTCTTCAGTGACTTCTCAATGCACTTAGATAGAGCTCAAGCTCTATATAATGGTGTGGCCATTCCCTGCCATTCTTGATTTCTTGCTTATAATTACTATTGCCTCCCTCTTGAATTTGCTCAAATCACACTAAAATATCCTAAGTTTTTTTTTCAAAACCACAACCTTATAAGAACTTGTGCATCATTGCATCTTCATTCCTTTTATTTATAACTCTACTACCTCTGACCAACTATCCTTACCCTAACAATCAAGATAAAGTTCATTGTGAGTTTTCTTTAGTGTATCACCTGTATTCTATGCTGGTTCATGGAAACTATTTACCAATACTTGAGTTTATGCTATTACTATATTATTTTTTATTCTATAATATAAATTGTGTTTTAACAGGGACCTTACATGTCTTTTCATTCTTCCTGCCCTTCTCCTCTAAAAGAATAACTACAATTGAATACTAAGTTGTGGGAGACAGCAAGAGAGGTAAGAGATGAAAGGAAAGAGAGAGATCACTGAAAACATTGACATTTAATCCACATTCTCAAAATAGGTCAAGATACAATTTTGATGCATACTACTGTAATAGATGTTAGATACCAAAGGATCAATAAATTTATTGGGCAAACGTTTATGAAATTCTCATAGAAATTTGTAATGTTCATTCGTCATTTAGTATTTCATAAAATTTCGCTGTGCAGTGCCTTCTAGATGCTATTTAATAAAATGAGTCCTAAAGTTAGTTAGTACTTGAGAATTATTTTCTTCTTCTCACACACATTTACAGCTTTGGGTTGTCAAACCACAGTTTAACATTTAAGAAAGTATCGAGGCAAAAAGAGAAAAATACATAGAGTATAACCTTCTTTCTTTCTTAAGGGGAACATCTTTATTTCTTACAGATAAAATAAGATGAAGGTTATCTTTTATTTTTTTTAAACAATTTATTGATCAATCCATTCATTTACATATTAAATGATATCCCAATTCCCTGTTACGCATCCACAAACCCACTATACCACATCTGCTGTCTCCCTTCTCCCCTTTGCCTCTATGATAGTGCTCACCCACCCACCCACACTCTCCCACCCCATTGTTCCAGCATCCTCCTATGCTAGGCATCAAACCTCCACAGGACAAAGGGCATCCCTTCCCATTGATGCCAGACAAGGACTTCTTTCTAATCATTTAATGCATTAATGTTTGAGAAGTGTGCAAAAACATAGAAATGGCTACATTAAAACAAATAAAAATATGCCAAAGAGAAACTTGGTGCATAATGGAATAATGACTAAAAGACAAAATGGATATTTTCCATTAGTTTCAGTTTTAGAAGTAAAAAATGAGAAAATATGAGAGAAGAAAAAAAATCTAGTATGAATGTCAGAATAATAAAAGCATGGCTTTTTGTGAGTATATTGGTAAAGGTTATGAAAGTCTTTGATATGTCAATGATATAAAGAAATGTAATATGATGCAAAGTGAGAAGTTCTGTGTTAAGTCAAAGGTAGGAGAATAAATTAAAAAGAAGTCCATGAAATTCATATTTATCTGCTGAGGGAAAGTCTTGAAGGCTGCATTTTCAAAACCTAAATTTCAGAAATGTTAGAATTTTCCAATATGACTGCAGTACTCTTTTTTCTTCTATTTATAATTTAATCTCACCTAAAATGAAAAGCACACATATGTTTTAATAGTTTGCTATATATAATTTATGGCCAAGTCCAAATGAAAAACAAAGTACATACTTGGATCTCTGTTCTTGCCTACTTTGTGTAGGATTACTGTTATATTTTTAAATCCCATTTCTGTGCTGAAAATGACAGCTCAAGTTAGAAAGCCAAAGGATGCCTCTGGGAATGATGTGGCAGTGGTAGATGTAGTGCCTGGCCAAATTATCAGTGCATGCCAAGTATACAGAAAACCATGGCGGATAGACTACAATTCTTTTGGTTTTATTTTTATTTTATTTTAACTTTTACTTACTTTGCATCCTGATCACAGTATTTTCCTCTCCTTCCTCTCCTCTCAATCTTTCTCCCCAACCTCTCATGCCCACCCTCCACCCCCACATATACACTCCTCCTTCCTTTCTCTTCAGTTAAAGGGAAGCCTCCCATGGATATCAGCCAGTCTTGGCATATCAAGTTGCAGTAAGTCTAGGCACAGCTTCTCCTATTGAGGCTAGACAAGGCAGCAAGCTTAAGAGAAATGGTCCCAAGGGCAGGCAACAGAGTCAAAGACAGTTCTTGTTCCCACTTTTAGGAAGACCAAGCTACATAGCTGTTCCATATGTTTACAGGGTCTAGGATAATCTCATGCATGGTCTCTGGTTGTCAGTTCAATCTCTGTGAGCCCTTCTGTGCCCAGGTTAGTTGATTCTGTAGATTTTCTTGTCGTGTCCTTGACACTTCTGGCTCCTACAATACTTCCTTCCTCTCTTCTGCAGTATTCCGAAAGCTCTGCCATGTGTTTGGCTGTGGTTCTCTGCACCTGTTTCCATCACCTGTTTGAAGCTTCTCTGATGACAGTTCAGTTAGACTCCTAACTGCAAGTACAGCAGAATATCAACGTGTCATGGTGGCCTCCCTCTCATGCATGGGTCTCAAGCTGGACTAGTCATTGGTAGGATACATTGCAATTATTTGATTGCATGATCATTACTATTTTTTTCTGCTGGAAAGTATGTTGACTGTTACATAGAAAAATGCAGACTGTGATTGATGCAGAATATTTCCTATGTTGAGTTAAGGAGTAACATTTAAGATTGTAACAATTATATAACAGGGTTTCTCACGCAAACACACTGAAGGCAAAGGGAATTTTAATAAGTTATATATTAAGTCTATTGTTTATAACTGCCTGTCCAGCCAGCCATGCAAAAACTAAGTCAGAAAAATCATGAATTTGAGGCTAGTGGAAGGTGATTAAAAAGTCTAGGTCTCATAAAACAAACTACAATCAAATACACATCCAGTCATAAAAATGTAATAATATATAATATAATATTACACAAATAACTCCAAAAACAAATAGGTATTTATACATCGCTTAGAAGGAAAAATATATGATTATAACCTTAGATATGATCGCAATTCTATTTTATATATGTATCTGTGATAATCAACTGTTATATTAATGATACTGATTCAAATGTGAATAGCACAGAAATTAGATCTATTGGTCCTGTTTCATTCAGTAAACAGTGTCTGGTCTGGACTCATCTGATCATTTATCTTAGGTTTAATTATTTGATGAGTTATATCAGTCTGATACACCTGTCTACAGATTTGTAGTGTTAATTCAGCAGGCTAAAAACTGTCACTGTCCTTACCATGTTCTGCAACATGAGTGCAACATGGTAATTATCAACAACTTTACACAAACGGGGAGAATTCCAGAACTTCTGACCTGTGAAACACAAAAACTGAACTTGCGATTCAAGAGGTTAGAAAAAAATCAGTATTCAATATCACTATTTGCACGAACTAATTCTTTATTGTTTTGTTTACTTTTGTGTACAAAATATCCACTTCAATGTATTCTTATTTATGTGTTTATGTGTTACTCTGTGCTAATATACAGATCAAAATTAAGATAAAGATAGATACTAGATGGTAGATAAGTATATAGATAAATGAAGATTGATGCTTAATTAGGTACGAAGCTTATATAAGTTTTATTTTGACACAGTGTCTCTGTATGTAGCTCAGATTGGCTAGATCCTGTAATCCAAAAACCTCTACCTCCCAAGAACTGGGATTATAGGTGTGTAAATTTATGCTAGCTCACAATGTTTTTAATTAAGTGCAGATATTTTTCTGAGGTATCTCTAAACATAAATTTAATTAATTACTTAATGAATGACATTTCCTATCCTGTTTTATTATTTGAATAATAGCTCTAGTTTAGTGCTAGAGCCAGTGCTGATGTTTTACTTGTACTATGGATACATATTTTGAGCAAATATTTTTATGTAACAAAAACAAATTAATTAATTAATTTCTATGGTTCATTCATGTTTATTACAAAACTTGCACGTTACAAAAAAACAAAGGTCTCAAACTTGGGTTATTTTATATGAAAAATAAATTTATTTAATTTAAAAAGAAGACCTAGAAAGTGCCTCTAGGAGATAAATTATTCTTAATTCCATTGTAGGTTCAGATTGTTTTCCTCAGACACAGATTACATCCATCATCCCCTTTCAAGTTTATTTTATAAATATTTTAGTGTGTTATTGGATAACCATAATGAAGTTCTGAAGACTACATCGCTTTTTTTTTTTTTTTTTTTTTTTTTTTTGAGACAGGGTTTCTCGGTATAGTCCTGGCTGTCCTGGAACTCACTCTGTAGACCAGGCTGGCCTTGAACTCAGAAATCCACCTGCCTCGGCCTCTCAAGTGCTGGAATTAAAGGCGTGCACCACCACTGCCCGGCAACTACATGACTTATTAACAACAGAAATTTATGTCCGACCACCAGGATGTTAGGTCCAAGACTGAGGGGATCCAGCCTGGTCAGGTCTGGTGAGACTGCAGCCTGTCCAACTGACAGCCTCTCATGTAATTGAGAGAAGGTTAGAGAACTCTCTATAGTTTCTGTTTTATAATAGTGATGATTCCACCAGTGAAGATGCCTTATTCCAGTCCTAGTCACCTCTTCAAGCGTTCACCCCAGCACTAGGACACTGGAGTTTAGGACACCAACCTATTAATTTTAGGTGGGTATCAAAAATCAATTTATCACAGTCAAATTTTTCTATTTCCATTTTTTGGTGCCAGTAATTTGGATTTTATGAGTGTTCACGTTTTGTTTACTTTATTGCATTTCAAAAAAAAAAAAAAAAGCCGAAAAAAATAGCGATGAAACAGAAAGCTCACCTATAGTTTAGTGGTATGCCATCACAAAACACTTAGGACTTGGTGTAAGGTTATAATCAGGGGGAGGAGAGGCCCCAGTAAAGGGGAATGTCAAGGTGGGAATATGGGAATGGGTGGGCGGGTGGGTGGGAGGTGGATTACCCTCATAGAGGTGAGGGAGGGGGAAGGGATAGGCGGTCTCCAAAGAGGAGACCTAGAAAGGGGGAAACATTGGAAATGTAAATAAAGTATCAAAAAAAAAAAAAGAAATATATTTCTGAAAATATATTGGTGATAAGCAACAAAAGGACTATATAAAGCCTCTTTAATGTATGTATGTATGCATGTATGTGTGTATGCATATATGTATGTATGTGTGTGTATGTATGCATGTATGTATGTATGCATATATGTATGTATGTGTGTGTATGTATGTTTATATGTATATGCAAAAGCTTTTGCATACAGCTTAGTGAGGGAGGTTTAAGATGTATTATATATTATTTAGATATAATATTAAATTTTATACAAAAGTTCAGTTTTAAATATGTTTATATCCCATCATTTTTCAGTTATCAGCAATGGCTTCACAATTTACAATATATTTTCACATTTTTACAAAGGATATCATTTTAAGTTTCACAAAGGAACTTTAGCTATTTTATCATATGAAATAACTTTTTTTATACATTTTACATCCTGATCAGATCTCCCCTCCCTCCTCTCTTCCCAGTCCCACCCTTACAAATCCCTGTCCCCACTGACTCCCCTTCTCCTCAGAGAAGAAGTGCCCCCATGGGTACCACCTCTCTTTGGGGCATCTGTTCCCAACAGAACTAAGCACAGTTTCTCCCACTAAGGCCCAACCAGGCAGCTCAGTTAGGGGCTAGGGGATACAATGGCAGGGAACAGAGATCTCAAAAGTCCCCATTGTACACGTTAGGGGACACACATGGAGACCAAGCTGCACATTTGATACAAATGGGTAGGAGTCTAGTTCCAGCTCCTGCATGGACCATCTGTGAGCCTCCATGGTCCCAGGTTAGTTGACTCTGTGGGTCGTCTTGTGGTGTCCTTGACACCTCTGACTTGCTCACTTCTATCCTGACTCTTCCACAAGACTCTCTGGACTGAACTTCACCTGATGCTTGGCTGTGGATTTCTGTTTGCCTCCATTCACTACTGGATGAAGCCCCTGAGGAGACAGGCTAGGTTTCTGTATGTAAACATAGTAGAGTATCGTTAATAATGTCAGAAGTTAGCAGTCTCACATGGGATGGATCTCAAGTTGGGGCAGTCATTGGTTAGCTGTTCCCTCAGTCTCTGCTCCATATTTATCCCTGCATATCTTGTAGCAATAATGGCTCATGCTCTGAGATCAATAATTAATAAATGGGACCTCTTGAAACTACAAAAACTTCTGTAAGGCAAAGGCCACTGTCAATAGAACAAAAAGACAGCCTAAACAGATTGGTAAAGGATCTTCATTTGATTCCATCTGACAGGAAATACCTTTTTAACTACAAAGTTAACTTCCAAAATTTTACTCAGTCTATACAATTAAGGAAACTATAACTATTGTTGTGATTAATTTACTTGAGTTTCTGTTTGAAGTAATTGTTGAAACTAATTTAAAGCACATATCGTATAACTGGTTATTAATGCTTTAAGGAATAGAAATAAACCATAATCCACTGTCCACATTCATGATATATGTATAGAGAGAAAGAAAAAAAATAAACCTTACTTAGAATCCTTACTTTAGAATCTTTACTTAGTTACAATGAACAGCTACATTGTAAAAGAGTTACATGAAATTTTCTTTTTCACACACTATTAATTTTATCATGATCTTTGGACAGGATTTTCTCTTAACAGCACTAATTGCATACAACATATGTAACTTACTCTTGTTCCTTCCTGAGTTTGTCTTTGGCTATTGTGATGTCTGTAACAGCATTATAGTCCCATGTATATTGAATGAGGAATATCAATAAATATTTTATATGACATATGTTATTTATCAGTGTTTAGTACTGGCTTTCATATAAGGCTTTTAGTTCTGAAATTTTCAATTTCTTGTTTCATTGGTATTAAAATATTATTGCAAAATTGACTGTATAAATAATAAATGATGAACTTAGTTGTATATATGTAGTATAATATACACAACAAAAATATATATAGAAGGGTCATGACTCTACATATTTTCTTCTTTTCTATCTATGTCTGTGATCACACGTCCTCACAGTATGTACCATTTCCACTAAATGAAAGCTAAGGAGAAAATCTAAAGCCCTCAGGTCAAGCCAGGCTCAACATCCTTGGACACCACACACTTATTTTATCTGAGACAACGAACGGCATAGGGATCTGGGCCATCTCTCTGAGCACATTGTCCATTTCTCGCATAAAATATTATTATAAATAGATTCCTTATCTCTAAAAGAGATAAAGGAAAGAGGGTTAATTTTCCTTCAGATTGATCATATGTTAAATAAATACCATTTTCTAAAAGACATTATTCTTAGCTACAGCCAGAAGCTAGAAACAAAACATGAAAGTCACATTGAGTTTATTTTAAAACAATCTGCTTATGCAGAGAAATATTTTGAATTTTTTGAGCAAGTATTAACTGAATAATTCACAGGAGCGAGAATAAGCCAGTATAAACTGGAATCCTTCAAGTATACATAATGTTACTTTACTCTAGTCATATCAGACTTTACATTGTCTATTAACCAATGTAAATGTAAAAACAGGATTTTTTTTTTTTTAAAGTTCAACTTACACACTGACTTTTGACTATAGAACACCTTGGAGGATATCCAGAGATATGCAAAAAAATGTGTTAGGGTTCAAGAGAATGGTAAAACATAGACATACAAATTTGAAAGTATTCAACATACATGTAGCATTTGAAAACTCTGGGAATGAATGATCTGAAGAGACAATTTTCAGCAGGAACTGTTTGCATGGACACTGATAGCAAGGGTAAATGGAAGAATACCACTTTATTCACAATGACTCAGTTCCTAATTTTCTATAGGGGTAATAATAACATATCATAAGTTTGGTGAATTAAAACAATGAAACTTTATCTTTCAGTTTTGGTTTTTAGATATTTGAAATATGTTTAAACCACTGGACATGAACTGAGGTGTCTTTCAGATTTCACTGGCTCTGGAGTTCTGGTGGTGAATTTCTTCTTTACTTCTTTCAGCCTCTGAGGGTTACTGCCATTGTTTGGCTAGCATATCTGTCACCCCAGACTCATCTTCTGCCACCAAGTGGCCTCTTATATTTTCTGTTCTAAAATATCCCTTTATTTTCTTTCTTAAAAGTGGTTAACATCAAATGATGTCAGAGAATATCAAAAAGGAAAAAATTAAGGGCATATTCTTGCTCATATACATAACCTAGGCAATAATATGTGTGCATACATAAACAAATGTACATGTGGTTACAGGGTAACACGTAGAAAAGAGAACATGTGTCAACATGAGGAGATGAGGAAAGAGTGAAAGAACACAGTTATGAACAAGGCTATAAAGCTAATTGTTTGTGTAGTTCTAACTCTGTCATGGATTTTTTTTTTTTTTACTAGCTAGGTGCATAAAATACCTTAAATAGTGAAAGGATAGATTCCAGTGTGAATCTCCACAGATTCAAAAGGACTGCTCTTACTGTGTAAATTTTCATTGAGTTATGGAATTTTAGTCTGGTTAATCACCATGTATGATTTCTTTATTTGTAAGAGTTTTAATATGTTAAGTTTTTTTTTTTAATGGATATACTTAAAGCTCACGATGATAATTCAGAATACGATTTCCATCCCATGACAATAATCATATGTGAATGTTCATTGTTACGTAAAATGTCATTCAAGGTCCCAGGGATTAGGATGTGAACCTCCGTAAGGGATTATCCTCAATCTATCTTGAATGGAATGATTCTCATTAAGGATATTATATAGATTTTTATCTTATTTTTTAATCAGGACAAATGTAGATAGTTAAGGCAATACACATTCACAATGATACACACACACACACACACACACACACACACAAACACACACATAAAGGGGGGGATCATCTAATATAGGAAGAGTGCTATCCAATGGAGTACCTCCTAGAGAAAACAGTCAATTGAACAATTGAAATGTGGTTAGTCAGAATTATGAAGTATTGTAAACATAAAATGAATAATAATTGGAAGTTTTGATAGAAGAAAGTATAAAACGTAATCTTTTTATTGATTACAATTATAAATTTTATATTGAGTACATTATATGTAATAAGAATTCTCAATTCCCTTTTTAAGTATTGCTACTACAAAATTTAAACTTACATTGTGTTCACAATTCACTTCAGTGAGGTCGTACTCTTGTGGAATATGTGTAAGTTTAAATCTCTTCATCTAAGACTGCAATGTTTTCTTACAAATAAATAATTTAAATTCCTGAAAGTCATACAGCAAGTTAATTAAATACCCTGCTTTATTATTCTAAGGCAGTACCCTGCACCATTATAAATCATATTCATTCTAATTACTCACCGCTGCTTTTCTCTGTTTCACAGCAACAACACAGCATCTCCACCTGTGCAATAATTAACCAGCTCGTGCTGCTTCAGCCTCCATAAACTCCTAATTCTAGGCACCCGCAAGCACCATAAGCTCTTAGCATCCTAGTTCTGATCAAGAGTCTCACAAAGATAATTTGTAGGTAAGAGTAAGTCGCAATCTTAAAGAACAGACAAAATAAAGCTCTTTTGAGGTGTCTGGCATTGTCTTGTAATATGCTGAGGGTGGTGAGTAAATAAGGGAGAAAGATTATAATGGAGAGGAGGGGGGAAGCTGTGAGGATGGAGAAGTCTTTTAGTAAAGGGCATTTGAGGTTTCAGACTCCTGTTCTTTTCTGAGACAATAATTTAGGAGTGTAAACAGGGGACCAAATCTGAGAGGTTTTTGAGTGGTGAAAGTATATTCAAGGGGATAGGGGAGAAAAAGCTACTGATGATTCTGAAGCACACTGTTATGTCAAATACCATATATAATATTCAAATGGATGCCGTATGCTCTCTTGCATATGTATATACTAACTTTAATGTTTGCCTGTATGTGAGTAAGAGTTGGCGACAGTGGTTAAAGATGATGAAACTAGGTAGAAGACATCCAGAAGGGAACAAGAGGTGTTGAGAAGCAGGAGAGGGGAAAGGAGGCTATCAGGGCTGGGAGGGCACACGGGAGGGAAGATGCAAAGTACAGAAGGTGGCAGAAGAACAACAACAAAACCAAAATGTATTTAAAGAATGTCATAATGAAGACTAGTTCTCTGTAAGCTAATAAATAAATAAGTAAACGTTTACAAATGCAATATGTACTTTAAGACTATATTGGGCAGACAAAAGTTGAATGCCAGTAAATAAAAAGATTTGTTTAAGGTCACAAAACTAGTATGTTTCACAACAAACAGGACTCAGTATGATATGGGATGATATCCTTACTGAGTTGGAAAATTAGAAAAAAGGATCTATCTCTAGAGGTGGGAAATTGACACATAATGTGATGATATTAGAAAATGCTTATAATTAAACGATCGGCAGATGTGTGATCTGTGTGCGGGGAGGAAGCAAGCTAGGAAGGTGTGTTCCCACGAAGCAATACTTTGGCAGCTGTAGACGTGTCACACTGAAAGCCTCATAAGAAATAGCACAGCTCTTAGCCTCACAATAGTCAAGGTTACACAAGACACATGGTAGGAAATACTGCTTTCCTTAATATCTATGTTTAATCATTATATTTGTGTAATTATGTCCTATTCCTCATTAAAAGAACCATGCATTAAAAATTCATAGTCATTAAATACTCTATATCTTGGAGACTCTGCTATGTTCCTACACTGTACTAAATTTCATCATCACAAATACTTTATGAGATACTACAAATGTAATACACCTTTTATAGATGAGAAGAATGAGGTTCAAGGTGATAAAATAATGGCAGAAACTCACCCAGACAGGTGACAGAGCTGGGAATTACATAGCAATGTTACTACAGCCTACTCCAGTAGAGCAAAATTATCATATCACACACACACACACACACACACACACACACACACACACACACAAATGTAACTTCAGAGTAAGATGAAAAATTTGATCTCTGTTAAGAGTAATTGTGTACATGTATTATCACTATGCTCACCAAGATTAAAGACTTAAATTTTTTTCTGTGAATTTTATAGTTGCACTGTAAAACATATCACATATTTTTTGTATTGGTGACATAATAAAGATAATTATTGCTTCCATGTACTAATGAAAGTCACTGAAAATGATGAGAACATTGTGTCTGAGTGGATTAAATCTAGATGACATGCGACAGGTCTTTTAACAGAATCTTATGAGTAAATTTTTAACCCAATGTCTCCCCAGTAGAATTCCTTACTGTGAATAAATCAATTAGCAATGTAAAATAACATTTTGGAAAGAACATTGAATTAAGACTAAGACAATCTTCTTCTCAAGTTTGTCATAGTGAAAATACCTAATTCCAAAATATAAATTGGTCTATCATTGAATATTTATTTCTCAGTTATTTGGTTCTTTGGAAATTTTTAAATGAAAGTTTTGGAGAATTAACAATTATTAAAGGTGAGGTAGGTTTGTGATGTTAGTGATACTTTAAAAGAAAAAAGAAGTAGAAGAATGTACAATGAAAGAAGTTTTACTTCTTTGTAGGGAAGGAAGAAGAAATAATTAGTCAACAATAAGAAGAGCATTAAGTTTGTACTACTGACTTTAATTTGCTACCTTGATGTAACCTGTTGTTCCACTGATCTCAGCTTTGTTGTTGCTGATTTCAGTCTTCCCAGTATGTCTATGGTACAAGGTTATTTCTGATCCTTTCAAGTTAGAGAAAGGTTCTCACATTAGCCCCTTTGGTACTGTGGTTCAGTTTGAAGAAGAAACAATAGAGACATTTGCTTGCTGCTTTGAAGCTTCAGACTGACCATCTGCCACAGGAAAACAAATAAACTTACTTAATATAGTAAAGTTAATTATATTTATATGTATTACATGGTTCATAATGAAACATGATTCTTTTATTTTTATTGGAAATCCATGTTTCTTACATCGATGTTATAGGAAATTGTATATTTTCTAACAAATAAAAATAGGACTTTTATAATAGCAAAATTATTGATTGTGGATACATTGTCTGTAGAACAATCTTGTATTTTTTTTCCTATTAGGTATTGTCAAATTATTACAGATTGTGGATAAAATAGAAAAAGACACAAGACATTTAAATATTGTCCAACTTGTTTAGTCAGTTAATAACATTAAGCATAATCTTTTTGTCAAAAAAAATTTGGTTTGTCTCTTGTTTTATAGAAATCACATATATTTCATTTGAACTTACACATGCAGGTGGAACTTGAAATTGATAAATTAAAAAAAAAATACTAATAAAGCAGACAAAATGTTTCTACAACAACAAAAGAACACTTACTCCCACTGGTGACCCCTCTACTGGCTATTGCTTGTGTTACCTCTCCTCTATCGTCCCTAGCATTTTTTCTTGTTTTAATTTTTTCCTGTATTGAATATAAATTCTTTTCTCATATAATGTATCCAGATTACAGTTTCCCCTTTCCCTACTTGTTCTAGTCCCTTTCTAACTCCCCTCTCTTCCAGATACACTGCTTTTATGGATAGGGCAAATGAACAGAAGGAAATGAGTCTGAAGAGAAGACACAAGAATCAGAGAGCCACTTATTCACTCACTTAGGAATCACATAAAAACGCTAAACTGGAAGCCATAATAAAGCACAGGGGACCTAGTACAGACCAATGCTTCAGTCTCTATGAGCTCATAAGAATCTTGTTTCAAAGATATCCTCAAATCCTCTGACTCTTACATATTTTCTGCCTTCTCTTCCCCAGGGTTGCCTGAGCTCTGAGGGGAGGAATTTTATGGAATGTGTTCCAAGCTCTCTCTGTCTCTTTCTCTGTCTGTCTCTGTTTCTCTCTGCCTCTCTGCCTCTCTCTCTCTCTCTCTCTCTCTCTCTCTCTCTCTCTCTCTCTCTCTCTGTCTTTCTATTTCTTTGTGTGTGTGTCTCTCTCTCTGTCTCTGTCTCTCTTTCTTTTTCTGCATAATGTTTGGCCATGGGTCCCTGCATCTGTTCCTGTCTGATGATGGCTGAATAAGGCACTGCTCTTTGTGTATAGGAGTCATTTTATTAATACGTTTTCCCCACGGTAGTTTTTGGCTTTACCCTAGGCCCTTGAACTATCCAGTCTCTGATTCTTGGTCACCAGAGTAGTGTCAGGTATGGGTTCTATTTCATGGAATGAGCCTGAAGTCAACTCAGACATTGGTTAGCTACTCCCACAAGTCCTGTGCTGTTTCCATAGCATATCTTGCAAGCAGGACAGATTGTAGATTAAGGATCTTTGTTGCTAGGTTGGTGTCGACTATTAAAAATGTCAACATAAAATTTGAAGGCAAATGGATGTAAATATTCATCTTGAAATTTTATCCCGAATGAGCTAACCTAGACCCAGAATGGTAAATATGTGATGTATTCACTTATATGTTGATATTATCAGTGAAATAAATAAATAATAATGAAACTATTGTCTGTAGACACAGAGAGGTTAGGTATGAAAAGGACTAGTGAAGGGACACATGGACCTCCCTTGGAGGTTTAAGTAGAATAGATCTTACAAGTGGACTTGGGACAGGTGGATATGGGTATGGGGGGACCAGGTGGAGAGGAGGATGGGGAGACAGGGTAGAAGAAGGAAATGTGGGGAAAGACAGTGGGCATTCAGGGACATTTTAAGGGTGACATGAAAACCTAGCATAGTGGAAACTCCCTAAAATAAATGAGGGTGATTGAGCCTGATGAGGTCTCTTAGTAATGGAGAATTCAGATCCCAACTGTACATCTTTTATTATGAAACAAGGCTTCTGGTACTGGACTGCATTGCATTTAGTTGAGTTATTTGCCAAGGGGGCTCTAAGGAAATCATCAAACAACTGAAGCTGTTACAAACTGATTGAAGGGCACTATTGCCAAGTGTAAAGGCCACACAATTCATTACATATGGAGAAGTCACATGAACCCCTACATTCTAATGTTTTTTATTGACATTTTAAGATCAGGATTTTTTTTTCTGTTGAAACATAAAGTATTGCCATTTATCCTAATATATTTAATCTTAAACCAGAAACAATGACAGTATCTAGTTCTGTTATCATACTGACAAGTTTTTGAGGTTTCAAGGTGCTAGAGACATATTAGAAGAAAATTACTTTTATTAATTCATTCATTGTTTATTAAAATACTAAATATCTTTTAACTGCCTATAATACACCAGGTATTGTTTGAAACAGCAGTCATGTAGATGAGAGCAAGGTGAGAGACCTTCTCTAATAGGGCTTCAAGACCAGTAGTTATTTGTAAGTTTTGCTACAAAAACAAACAAATGAATGAATAAACAAAATAAATAAATGAGTGATTTTTTTCAAAGACTGATATCATCACCTGGTGGACATGGAGATAAAACTTTATAATACATAAAAAATAAAAAGCTGTGGCTTTCTCTTTTGAGACAGGAATGGCATCATGGGATAAAGAATATTTTCCATAATTTGTGAGAGAACGTTCCAGAGGTCCAGGTCAATAGATTAAAAAACACCTTGAGGTACTAGCTATCTACTCAGAAAAATCAGAATCAACAGAAGTAAAGCAACAATATACTGGGTAGAGATAATGAATTGGAAGTCGTTTGAATTGCTAGCAAGTAAGGTTTGTGAGGACTCAGCATAAGAGTTGGGACCAGAGAGGAAAGGAAGGCAAGTCACAGTGAGCTTTCTGCATCAAGAAAGGTATTTCTGGTGAGACTAAGACATAAAAGAGACATTTTTACTCACAGAAATTGAGCTCTGTAAGCATTGAGCAACAGAGTCTTTATACCTCCCTGGAGCCTGTGGAAATCATAGCTGTGAGCACAGAGATCTGAGTCAGGGAGCCAAAGGATTGCAAATCTTGTCAGATTGGCACATTTCCATTTCCCTTTTAGTCTTGTTGCTAGTTAACACTTGACTTTTAGGAAAACTGTCTTTCCCTGAACTTATTCCTTCTTTCTTTATGCTTTTTTTGTACTAGAAATATCTATTTTCTATATAAGAAAGTATTTTTTTTTCCATTTTGAACCTAGTTATATATTTAGTAATTTTAAAGACGTTTCCTAGATGTGCTATTAGTGAGAATGAAAACTTTAATGTACTCAGAACCATTAAAATTTTATCTTACAAAATACCTCCAATAGAAGCAACATTAATGGCGAACAGCTTTGCATCAACTCATAATTCTAGCTAACAGTCCATTCTGGGAGAATAGGATATCAGAAACAAGCTAGTCACATCACACAAGTCAAGAGCAGAGAAAGTTGAGTGAATGTGTGTTAATGCACAGATCACCTTCTTCCTTCTTATACAGTCCAGGAATAAAATCCAGGGATATATGCCTCTCACATGAGTTGGGTCTTCCTATATTAATTAATGTAATCAAGATAGTCTACTATAGATGTGTACACATGCATCCTAATCTAGACAATTGCTCATTCAAAAGTTAATGGAGGTTGTGTCAAATACAGGCAACAGTTAACACTAATATTCATGATTTTTAATCATCTTGTCTAACTCTATTTATGTTTATGATTTGCTCACCTGCCCAGGCATTACTTTAGTAATGTTAAAAATCTTAGTTAAAGGAAATATATGCATAACTTTTGCTTCTTTGCAGTAATGCCATTTCATGGGAAACAGTGGCTTTATTTATCTTTACTCTTCTTTGACATAAATTATCTGAATATTTCCATTTTATTAGCATTCCTTAGTAGTTTTGGCATATAAATAAAAATTCTCTATTATTATATTAGTATGATAGCAACGGAATTATTTCCTTGGTGCTAATATGTAATTCCTATCATATTCTGTCCATATAAATACAATAAGCAACCAATTTTCACAAGATTGAGTGTCAACAAGGCTCAATTCTAAGTACTTTACACTGAGACAATCTCTAGTTTTGTATATTCTTTTTTCCGGAATCACATTTAACTTTTTACCTCTTTTTCTAGTTTTAACTTTTCTTCATGATGATAATGATGACTGTTTGGTGTGTGTGTGTGTGTGTGTGTGTGTGTGTACAAAGATTAGAGAAAAACATTTGAGAGTTGAGTCTTTTCTTCTACTGTGGGTTCTAGGTATAAAACTCAGGTCAGTGGACTGTCTGGCAGGTGTTCTCAAGACATTGTGTTCCACTTCTTTTACATATATATTTAATATTTGAATGTTGATTTAGATAATAAGCTCCATTTGTATGCTGATTTGTGTGTGTGTGTGTGAACTCATTCATTCTCACCTATATTTCCCTACTATAGTCTGAAATAAACAACCCTTGTCCTTGTGGTTTACTGTATCTTCTTTCTCCTGATGGAACCATTATTATTTAAGATTTGATGCCTCTATTTGGTTGATTAAGGCCCTTATTTTCTTGAAGCATGCATTTAAAGATTAAATAACTAAATAAGTGCTTCATGTTTTCATGGGTTTTAACATTCTTGAGTTGTTCGATACAACTTATGTTTTAATACATTTTTATTTTTTCTTAATTTTTTTCATTTGAGTATTTGCAATTTTCTCCCTCAAGGTTTCAGTAGACTTGAGTCATGCAGTTCGAGATGACTTTGACAGTCTGATCTTTGTGTCCTACTTTTCCCATTATTACCAGTGTTGATATGCCTTGATGTGGTGAATGAAATTTCAAGCTTCATATACATGAAGTTCTTAGATAGTTTATTCTCCTTTGATAATGGCCTTTACCTTCCATTTTATATTTATTCCAGAACTTAACTCAACAAATAGTAGTCCTCCTAATTAAATCTTCCATTTTCATCTTATCTTTTCATGCAAGTATGTTTTAATATGACATATGTAAAATGCACAGTCTTTAGATTACAGCTGACTATATAGTTTATAATCTAGTCACTAAATGAGGATTCTTGTTCTAATTACACAAGGTAAGACACATAATATACTTTAGAAGCCGTTAGTGTTACAATAAAATTTTTATCCACTTTAAATCAAATGTTGAATAAGCTTGGCTATTCTTAGTTTAAGTCACCTTCTTTTATTCTTTCTCAGATATTTTATTTGAATACTATACTTTTTGCTCTGATTAATTACTTTCCTAACACTTAATTAAGAATACATTCATAAAGAATGTAGTATTGTGTTTTGATTATCTATTTTCTTTTGATCTTTCCTTAAGTTACTGGTATCAAAACACATGGGTGAATTGTTGATAATTTTACGTCTTTATATTGTGTTTAAATTTGAATGTAGATTGAACACTTTCCATCTGGCTTGCCTTCTAATATTATAGCAGAGTGTACTGACTAGATCTGCTTTATTAAACTGAAAATACATTTTCTAGGATTTTGTTCTTCCTCTTCTTTCATGAAATGACAGATCCCAACAGAAATATGCATAGACTTTTAAAAGAAATAAGAAGCAGCAGCCATCATGACTGAAAGTTGTTTTAGGGTGCCAGACAAAATTACAATTTGCGCATATTATGGCTGATCGCTTCACTCATATTGATCATATTGCTGGACTCCAGATCTTCCAATTTTTGCAAATCATTCTCCTTGATATTCCTTGAATCAAGCCAGAAGCATGTAAACAACATCACTAGTAGATATATCACTAGTGTAGTATGCTAGAGTTGGTAAGTGGCAGAAATGGACTCCTGCGTATCCTCCATGTCTCAGTCTATTCTTGTGTATCTAACTGATTTCCTCTGATTTGGGTATAATTGCTAAATTCACAGTTATCACTCATAACAATGTAATGACTTCAGATATACCAAAAATGCACAGGCTTTTCTATTCTCTTCCAAAATTGCCTAAATTCTAATTCCATAGTATTCCTCATGAATTTCTCTTACAGACAGTGACAAGATGGGACCCCAAATCACAAGAGCACCTTCATTTCAAGCTTCCATTTAAAATTCTTTATAATTTTATATTTAATATTTATTGAATGAGAAACTTGATGAAAGCAACAAACCTGAGATGAGTCACAGGTCCTTGCCTAACCTGCATCTTTGCCTTCTCTAGATGATATCTTGGCGATTTCCTTTCACTTCTCTGCCCAATAGCTGGCAAACTCTGAACCTGGGAGAAATCTGGGTGTACGTGTATGAGGATGAGTTGAGTTTAGGCAAATGTGCCTTGTGCATCACTCAGCTCACAGGACTCGCCTACACTCACCCATAAGTGTTCCTAAGCCAAACCATCTTTTGTTAAATAGCAAATTCAACAGGAAGGAAACAAGAGCAAGGGAGAAACAGCAAATTCAGACAATAGGAAAGCCCTTGGTCCCACTTTGGGGCACTTCAATTTTCATTGGATCCTCCAAGTTAATTTGTTGCTGAATTTAATTTCTATAATGAAACCCACATTTTCAGTAGCTCTTAGTTCATCTGCTTCTGTTACTCATCTGTAAATCAGCAGTGGAATGATTCCTACTACCTGGTTATTGATAGAATTTGTGTGTAGTATTATACAAAAAGTTTCAGCTGATTGTTTTAATGTGTCTATTATTATCCAAAATTCTAAATTCTCCTCAAGTCTAAGTTGATAACTTGTATCTTTCTAAAGTATGCCTATTTCCCTGGTTTCAACTGTAGTGATAAAATCTCTCTGAGATCTCTATTATCTCTGCTTTTGTTGTGTTTGGCTCTACTGGGTTTGCTTTTATGAGTATTGCTGGTGATTTGCACACCTGCTAGTCATTTCAAAAAGTGATCATCCATCACTGCTGACTTTTCTATTCTGCTTCTTAATTTACTGATTTCTTGTTTGTTTGTGTGTTCTTTTGCTTATTCTCTTTATTTTCCTTTTAATTAGTTTGAACTTAATAGTATGAACACTTTCAAAAACTAATAGCTCAGAATTACAATTTATTTGAAGTTTCATAATCAAAACCATTCAAATACAATTTCTGTGAAGTAAAATTTAGTTAGGTATAAAAATCATATATATATATATATATATATATATATATATGATTTGACATCTAACACTTTAAATTTTAATGGATTTAGTTCACTATTCTATAAAGTTCTCCTTTATAGTATATAACACTTTATAGTATATAGACAGGAGAAAGAAAATTATCAATAGCTTTTAATGCTTTCCCTGAAAGAAAAATTATCATATTTATAGAATGTTCACTGCATAATTAGAAACCTCTCCTTAAGATCTTTGGCTTCATTTCTTGTCAAATTTCCTATATTCTTCAAGAATGATGAGGAGTTTAGAAATGTACAGGTTAAAAATAAGAAAACTCCTCTCCTAAAGACCGTGAGCTTGGCTTTTTCTTATGCTTATTAGAACAGCCGTGTCAATGGAGGATCTTACTTTTAGATAAGGCAACTTCCAATTGCATTATTTGTAATTGTATAGACTCATAGCAGAGATTAGAAGATGTGAACCATAGACTTTGTAGCTAGAAATACTGAGTTCAAGTTTATCTGCTACATTTTAATCTAGTAGCACTGGGAAAATTATATTAATATTCAGCTATGATCTAGATATTGCATGTTCCCTAAGGCTTATGTATTGAAGACTGGGAGCACAATAACTCAATATTCAGAGATGGAGCTTTTTTATGTCTTTGAAATAAAGATCTGTTTTCCTATGTAAAATAATCATTTGAAGGCTGTGTTAGTAGTTAGGACCTAGATGTAGAGAAAGGATATTTTAGGTCATGCCCTTAAGTACTATACCTTGTTCCTGTGAATTCCTACTTCTGTGCTTCTTGGTTCACACGAGGTCAGAAGATGTTCTGCCCTGTAGCTTGCGTATCAAATTTTTCTGCTATCTCATGGTTTAGAAAAAAAAATAGAACTCGGTATTTACGTAAATATATGTATGTGCATATTTATTTCCTTCAAAATTGTCATTTATCATTATATAAATGTGTTTCCCTAATGAAAACTAGGATTCAAATTTCAGACACAGCAGTCCTTCATGACATGACCTTGGGTGAACTACTTAGCTGTTCTCATTTTATGTATCATCCTTCTGTTTTCTATATGTGAGCCACTTGAAGAAATTAGTTGGGCAAAACTAAGTTCCACTCCTGTAATGAATTCTTTATCTGTTCCAGACCTTTTATTACACCCAAGCTAACCATCTCATTACACACACTGCCAAAGTCAGGGAAAGGATGTCACACTGTAAAAACCCTTGTTTTTCAACAAAATTGCTAAGCACACCATATTTTTTTTCCTTTACATAAAGCTATTACATATTTAAATTTCAAATTCTATCTGTACTGTATAAAATCTATGTGAAGCTTTTAAAGTTGGGTAATGATAAAGGTCTGCTTACGATACATGCTAGCTCTTTCTTCAAAGCACAGAGTAAATCCATCCCCAAAAGACATCAAGACCAAATGAATACCTACCTAGAGCTATAAACTTTTAATGTTTGTTTCAGCCATTTTGTTCAACTGTCTTCACTTCCATAAAGCATACTTAAAAATTACATTGTATTCACAACCAAGCTTATTTTCTTCTTCCTAGTACAATGGAAAGAATGAAACAATATGTATAGGCAGTATATTGTCAACAACAGCTATACTCATGTTTATGAATGTGATGCCTGACAGAGGTTGGCCTGTGAAATTATTTTAAGTTATATTTTCCCTTGCTTTTTGGTAGTGGTTGTGAAAAGGAAGCTCAAAGCCAAAACTAACTCTGAGTAGATGTTTTACTAATAGTATAGGAAACTTATATGGTCACAGTTCTATTGCAATGGACATCTGTTTAAGATATTAAATATTAGTTAGACTCCTTGAAAACATCTTTTACATTTCTCTTGTATGTTCTCATTTGATTTTCCTTTTGTACCATTAAATTTCATTTTATGAACATATATAATTTTCTACCACAGTGTTGCTTATTACTTAAGCAAATATGCTGTCAGCTGTTCAAATAGCATGTTATCTAATATAAAATCATTTTATATATTAGGTAGGGATACAATATATAATATTTTACATTAAGATTCATAAATATTATTTGTATGATTTGGCTATGTTTAAGCAGCATTTTATAAAGAAAATAACCTTATTAACGATGTTAGAGATAATTTATAACTCACATATTTTGAAGCTAGTATAGTTTCATTTGTCTATAAATATGTCTTTCATATTGAATATGAAAAACTTGATAAGCATCATTCATTAAAAATTTCCTTAAGTATAGTATTGTACAAACACTTGAATGCCTTTTATAATGATTCTTTTGTAAGTTTCAGATGTAGTTTATCACTTCAATAGCATAGACATTTTACCTTTCTGTTTTAAAAATATATGTATATAGTTGTCAACATATCATAATAAAATGAGTTAAAATTATAATGTATAAAATAGAGATCTGTACATTTAACATTCTATCTATTAGTATGATGGGAAGTTGATTTTATCATTACTTATTTAATTGTAAGATTTTTCTTAGGAGGAATAGTTACTTATTTAATTATAAGATTTTTCTCAAGAGAAATTAATAGCCTAATTTCTTTGAAGATAATATAACTGTAGTATGATTTAATCTATTAAAAATGTGTAAGATAAAGCTGAGTGTGGTGGCTCATGATTTAAATTCCAGAACTCAGGAGGTGGAGACAAGAGTATTTCTATGAAGTCAACGTTAGCTCAGTGAGTTCCATACCAGCCTGGTCAACACAGTGAGTGCTAGCCCAGTCAGAATTAAGTGAGTCCATGCCTCATGTACACCCATGAAATCTCAATAGGGTAACTGAATAAACTAAAATAAAAATGCCAATATCCACTGACATGCCAATGCAGGGTGGGGAAAGCTCAGAGAACCCATCCCTAGATGAAGAACACAAAAATTAACATCTAAAAACTGATGAAGTCTTTATTATCCACTATCCATTGGTCATCCCTAGAAAAATGCATATTCAGGCAACTTTCAACAGACCAATCAGGTGATAGTCATGTCTTTATTCATTTGCATGTATATAAGTACTAATAATGGTTAAAGAAAATAATGGTAGAAAAGTAATCATAAAAGATGGAGGAAAGAGATAGGGAAAATGATATAATTACATGTTTTTATTTTTGAAATTTTAATTTAATTACAATATTTCTTCCACCCCTTTTCTCCCTTCCAACCCTCCCATGTAACATTCTACAGTCTTCTTCAAATTTACAGACCCTTTTTGTATACCAACGGTTATTGCATGCCTGTATGTATAGGTTTATAAATATATATTCCTAAATTTAACTTGTTTGGCATATATAATGCTTCCTGTATGTATGTTTTCATGGCTCACTATTTGGTACTGGACACTCAATTGATGTGCTCTTCCCTGAGGAGGGTACCTCTCCCATTCCCAGTCTTTGCTCAGTTGCCTATAGTTCTTTGTTTAGGATTGAGGCATTGTGGGGATTTCTTCATCCAGTTTGTCTTGTTCCTCGGTGTTATCCTTCTTCAGTCCCTAATGTTGCACCGTATATTGCTTAGAATTTTGGGGTGTAGCTTCTCATATCACTATGAGTTAACAATCTCACAGCCAAGTTCCTGATCCTCTGGCTTTTATAATCTTTCAGCCCCTCTTTTCACAATCTTCTCTGATTCTCAGATGCAGGATTGTTTTGTAGATTTATCCATCAGAACTGGGCTCTGCAGCTCTATATTTTGATTGGTTATGGTTTTCTGTAGTACCTTTGCCTGTTGTACAGAGAAGTCACTTTGACGACAAATTTTATAGATTTTTGCTAGGGATTATATTGGTTTAACAACTGGGTGGTCATAAATTCCTCTCCAATAACCGTGATTTAACTACTTCACTGTCTATGAGTAGTTAGATGCATTTCTAGCATCAGACATGTCCTCTCTCTTGTTGAATGGATCTTTAAGAGCTGTTGGTTACTACCAAGGTATGTATGCCACTGCTGCACCCTTGGGGCTATTTGCCATGCTGCTCATTAATCTAATTTATAGATATCATAGAAGGCTATGACTTTTGGTTGCATCCCTCCTTTGGCAGCTTGCATGGCACCTTCTGGTACTGTGAAAGCTAGTTCTCATGGAGGAGGCCATCAAGACAATTCCCTTTATAGATATGCATAAGTAGTTTTAGTAAACTTTTCTTATCCGGGTTAATGGGGCCCTGTTTAAGTGTCAAAGACACCTCACAAAATTTCCAATACCAGAAAAAGGAAACTTTCTTTTGAGTTCTTTGTCATAAATGTCCAAAAGACTCCCCAAAACATATAGCTTACAGCCATTGCCCTTGGCTATCTCCAGAAGGTCCCTATTGCTGAGGACACCATGCACAAACAACCAATATAAACAAATGTCAACTACATTTGATGATAGCTCTTTCCTTGATATGTATTAATCTGGGTATGTTATTTGTCTACTCACTCATCCTAGCTATCTGAGCATTATCTCTCAACATGAGGTTTATGCTTTTATGTAAAGCAAATGTTTAATCATATTTATATGTAAAGTACATTCTGTCTTCTTTGAAGAAGGCCTTGCTAGGTATTCTTGGGTGTTTATCAGGTATTATTTCAAAATTAATTCTTTGCAAAAAATAATGTTTTAAATAAAAATATTTAAAAAAATAAAATGATCAGTTACAAAATACATCAACATTTCAAATAACCAACATTGTTAAAATGTAAGTCTCATAATAACTGAGTAATAGAGTCAGTAAGTAATAATAAGAGATACTGATTCTTTGAAAACACAAACCATCTATGGATACTTTTAAGCATGAAAACAACCACTGAAACTATAGTGCATTTCATACTAAACTGTTAATGTTCTGTTTGACATTAGGACATGACCTTTGTTCTAATAACTGATAGTATTAAATCTTCCTCATCATAATGCTAATGACAGCAATCATGACTAACAATTGAGCTATGATTTGATAAACATTTAAAACTATGAGTTTCCAATAACAATAATTTGAAGATTTTATTTCCTTTCCAAGTTTTGTATTTGAAATATTTCCGCTGCTCATGAGCTGAGGATCTGAGGTTTGCATTAAGTATTGTACTTCTTTGATTGCAATGTCTTATCATTCTTAAAGCCAGCAAATTTCACATCCTTGGATTATTTATCTTTACCATGAGAATACTGTATTAACGCTATTCCCCCAAATTTTTAAACATTCATATATAAATTAACATTTTAAGGAGACTAATTTAACTGACAACTTTTATTCTCTGTTATAGCCCAGTATCTATCTTAAACATTTACAGGTAAAACCACTTATAGTGATGACACCTCTGGTCTCTGACACTCAAAATGCAGAAAGACAGAGGCTCACTATACTCACATGTTAAAGACCAACCAGAGCAACACAGTAAGATTTCCTTTTAGTGCAAACAAACATAACTTACAATATACTATATTTTTCTTTGATGAATATTTAAAGAATTGAGAATTTGCTTTACAAATATTGCATTAGTATATTTTGTGTTGTAGTAAGTAAATGCCAGACTAGATGACTTTTAAATATTAGAACTATTGTTCATTAGTTTATAGCATTGAAACCTGGAAAGCCCAAGTGTATGTTGTCTGCATCTTTTCATTATCTGATAAGGATTTTGTTGCTGGGTCAAGAATACTACTTTTAATATTTCCAAATCCACTGTGGCATAGAATCTCAGTAATATCACCTTATTTAATACTCACTACCTCTAAAATATTTAATATATCATTGGCATATTACTTTAAGGATTGTATTTTAAGGAAATGATATTTGAAGAACATTTTCAAAAGTAGTGAAACATACAAAGAACATGCCATGCGTGGACTGATATTTTCCTCCTTTTAAAAAGATTTGTTGTATTGTTTTTTCATTGTGTGTGCATGTGTATATGTATGCATGCTTGTGTGTGCATGCAAATGGGTGTACATGTGAGTGTGCATGTGTGTGAATAGTAGAAAGTGCCAGGTCCTTGGAACTGAAGTGACTAGCAGCAGTGAAACCCTGGATATTCTCACAGGAAACCAAAATCTGCTTCTCAGATAAATGCACAGCCACTGTTTATTGTTTTACAGCTGTGTTCTCCTATCAGGCTATTTATGCATTTTAAAATTTTTGAATAACTTTCTTTGTTCATCATAGCAATAGATACCATAAAATCCTATTAATATTTCAGTAGACTTTCTACACTTGAACATTATTATTTCTCAGTCAGTTTAAATAGTAACTGAAAATCATCCCCCTTATCATATGTTTGTTTCTTATGGAGACTAAAATGTATTCCAACTCTGTCATTAAGACCTTCTATGGTCAGTTTTATAGCTGATTATAAGCTATAAGCTCTATAAGTAAAAAGTGAGTATGCTGTAAGGTAGCAAAATTTTATAAAATTGAAGTGTCAATTTGTGGAAAATTTACAGTAAAGCCTCACATAATTCACAATAAGATCAAACCAGCATTAGCTGAGATATTTCAAAACATGTAAATAATCTTCACTGGTGATTTTTAGTGATCGTTTCAAATTTGAAAAAGAACTATAAGAATTTGAAATTAAATTTTTCCTTGTAACTAACAAATTGGATTGTTTCATGCTTTGACTTATAAACTGAATTGTTGAAAGTCTTTAAATTTTGAAAATAAACTACAGAAGACTCATGAGAATATTTCACACCCGGTTCAGAACTTGGTCTCCTAGAATATCATGGATAGTGTACTTGAATGGAACGTCTTGTCCCTTAAGGATTGGAAGATCAATATCCTCTCAATACCCCTTTGTATCTTTATTATTTAAAGATGTATGCAATGAATTGTAGCTTTTATTTTACCAGAACTATGTATTTAACCTGAGCCAAGCTAAAATGTGGAAATGTTTTAATCAACACAATATATTTCAACTCCAGGAATGACTTCCACTGATCCCAGTTAACAATAGCAATTTTAAGGCCAATTAAAACAATTTTAGTACACAATTGTTTCTTTTTCATGCTTATTTTAAATAATTATGGCAGAAAAAAATTTCTGCATTAAATATGTCTTCTAAATTTATTATTCCTTCTTGGTTATTGATTAAAGTCATAATAAAATATACCACATAGCATTCTATGACTAGGGTATCGTTTAATGCCTTTGTTATATATTTTTTGTTT
>CM052704.1:52376358-52401105 GCA_028551405.1 Uromys caudimaculatus
CTTCTCGTTGTTTATCCCTGTTCACTTGCATTTCTTTAAGGGTGTTATTCATTTCTTTCTTAAAGTCTTCTATCATCCTCATGACAAATGATTTTAAATCTGTGTCTTGCTTTTCTGGTGTGTTGGGGTATCCAGGGCTTGCTGTGTTAGGAGAGGTGGGTTCTGATGGTGCAGAGTACTCTTGGTTTCTGTTCTTTATGTTCTTGCCCTTGCCTTTTGCCATATTGTTGACTCTGTTGTTAGCTGATCTTACTCTGTCTGGTTGTGGCTTGCCCCTCCTGCAGGTCTCTGTGTCAGTACTCCTTGAAGACCAGCTCTCTCTGTGAGGTGTTTGGGTTTGGAGAGCTGTGGCACCGGGTCTGATCTAGGTCCCTATGTCTCGGGTTCGGGGCAGTTCCTGGTGAGCTGTGGGGCGTGTCTTTGCCCCTCTCCTGGCTTTTCTGAGCTCCTGAGAGGGATCTTTGTCCCAGCACTAATTAGCTGTGGAGCCCTGTGGCCCAAGCTGAGGTTCCCGGCCGCCGCTGGAAGTTGCTGTCCATCAGTCTCTGTGGCCCTCGGAAAGTGGGTGGAGTCAGTGAGCTCTGGGGCTCTTGTTGCCCCTGCTAGAGGCTTTTTCGCATTCCTGGGAGAGAGAATTTTCTCCCGGAGCTGTTTGACTATGGCATCATAGTGTCCCAGGGAAAAGTTTCCTGCCTCAGCCACCCTCTTTTGGGATCCAGGGGGGTTTCTAAGCCTGCCTACCTCGGTCCCTGTGTCTCGTGGGTTGGGGCAGTTCCTGGTGAGCTGTGGGGCGTGTCTTTGGCCCTCTCCTGGCTTTTCCGAGCTCCTGAGAGGGATCTTTGTCCCGCGCTAATTAGCTGTGGAGCCCTGTAAGACTATACTTTCAAGGACCGTTTCTATATTCCATAAATGAGGATGTTGATTTATCTCATGGCACTAATTTCAGGATTAAAAGGTGTGTAGATAATTTGGATGTTATTAATTCAACATGCATTCAGGACTAAAAAGAGGTTTAGCCATACTTTAATAATTTTTTAAAAGTAACCTAACTGGTCAAAAAGTGACTTCCAACTTTAAGTTGAAAAAGTTGGTGAACTGAAAACTTCAGGGTTCTTTGGAAAGTCAGTTGTGTCGGGTGGTGTTTTGCTGGGACAAAAATGTGAAGAAGTGTCTTCCTGAAGCAGACACAGATGAAAGGATGTTTTGCTAAGGCAGACTTGTGAAGAAATATTTCACTGAAGCAGAAACAGGTGAACAGATGTTCAAACTTTGGGTGGGGGGAGTATGCTGAGGCTTCATTTAGCTTCCACAGACTCATCCAAGTGGCAGTGATGCCAGCTGAGACAGACTCACATGGAGTTTTGCTAAGACAGACTCAGGTGCTGAAGCAAAACCCGTGGAAGGCACATGATGCTTGGAGGGAGTGTAAAAGGTACTCAACGGCCTGTGGGGGTGCTGCTTGTGGAGGTAGCTGTGAAAAGCTTCTTGCTCTTGAGTCTTCACTGATCTTCACTTCAGGGAGAGAGACACAACAAAGAACTTCTGCTCTTCATGCTGGTCTGAATCTTTCTTGTGGACTTGTTCAGATTTGACTGAGGCCTGGCTGTTCCTGTTAATTTATACCACTACTGCTGCTATCCTGACACTACTGAACTGGACTGCTGGTATATCCCTGAAGTGTTTGTGAGTCCATCGAGCTGCCGCTACTGACCTCCGAATGGAACTGCTGATTTCCTGACCACACAGACTGGATTTACTCCCAATAACAATGTCTAAAAACGTCCACTTCTCCATAGCCTTTCTTTTCAGCTACCTTTGGTGGGTGGTGGGAAAGAAGGGGGGTCAAAGTGTTTTAAGAACTATCATTAGAAGTAGGCATTGAAAAAATTAATGTTACAGGCTGGTAACTGGTCCTACTCCTCCTAGACCTTTCCTCTAGAGAAAGACAGACACTTTATGTGAAGTTGAAGTTATAAACTATATACGAAAACATGTTTGGTTTTTTTTGTTGTTGTTGTTGTTGTTTTGTTTTGTTTGTTTTGTTTTGGTTTTTGGTTTTTGGTTTTTTTTTTTTTTTTGAAAAATTCAATTTACCTTTGAGAAATGAATAAACAACCCTGGCCAAGATCCATATCAGATCATAACATGCCATACAAATTATACCTTACAGGGTATTTCCATGTATAGCAATTCATGAAACCACACACCAACAATAATGAGATGAAGAAATGATACTGTACACATGGTCTATCAAACAGTGGATTTGAATTCCCTGACAAGTAGATCCAAGGCTCTCATGATCATACTCTCATTTCCATGTTTAAATCATTCTCTGAGCACAGAGTCAGCACCCTGGTTTGAATGTGTTTCCCTTTTCTTAAATAGGTAGAAGTTACCCAGTCCTTTTTGTGTCTAAAAGGTTTTTGTTTTGTTTTATTTTGTTTTGTTTGTTTTGTTTTTTCTTGGTATCCTTATGCACTCTGGCACTTAAATACTTCTGTTTCTAAATCTTGATAGTTTTCTGATCCCTGATGGAAGAGTTTTGATGAAGACACCTCATTTACATCTGAATGTTCAAAAATCTTTCACTCCACAATGTCCAGATGTGCTTTTCTATATTTATCTTCTTATAATGCAAAATGAAGCTTCTCTGATGATAATGACTGAGCAATACATTTATCTAAGAGTATAGCAGAATGTCATCAGGAGTCATTCTATTGCTATGTGCCTTGAGAGTAATAGTGTCTGGCTTCCCCCTAGGTCCATGGCTTATCTAGTTTCAGGTTCTTGGCCACTCAAGCAGTATAAGCTATGGGCTCCATTTTATAGATATGGGTTTAAATTCAATCAGATAACAGTTGGTTGTCCCCACAATGCTTGTGCCACTATTGTACCAGTGTATCATGCAGGCAGGTCACTACTGGGAGCTACAAGGTTTGTAGCTTTGTTGGTATTTTACTTTCTCCTCTGATATTATACAGAGTACCATCCAGTACTATGAACACTAGTTAGTAGGGTGAATGTTCTAGGTCTGAACCAGTTCTGTTTTCTTTTCTTAGTTTCCCTAAGCTGATTCGAGTTTTCTACTGATCCCTTTGTCCAAGCACTCAATTAGATGTATTCCATTCCAGACACTGGAAGTTTCACTTGGTGGTTAAAATATCTAATGGGGAATTGTCTCTGACATTATTTGGTGACTTCATTTAGATTTCTTAACATATAATAACTAAAAGCTCTTTATTATGCAACTGCTTGTTATGAAGTTCCTATGTGAAATTTTGGGCCTGTGGGTCCCAAGACATATACTAGCCCAGATTTCATATTTTGATAATCCTAAAAATATATTTTGAAGGTGCATTGATACCCAGTTACAGAAATTACACAAATATTTAATGAACATTATTTACAAAATAAATTCCAAGAAGCAATGTTCAAAATAAAAATGATATTTTTTAAAAAAATAACTCATGAGACAAAGTGTGGAGCAGAGACTCAAGGAAAGGCCATCCAGAAAATGCCCCACCTGGGGATACATCCCATATATAGCCACCAAACTCGACATTCTTGTGGATGCTGGGAAGTGCTTGCTGATGGAAGCATGATAAGCTGTCTGCTGAGAGGCTCAGGCGGAGCCTGACAAATGCAGAGGGGGATGCTCGCAGTCAACACTTGGACTGAGCATGGGGTCCCTGATGGAGGAGTTAGAAAGGGACTAAAGGAGTTGAGGGGGTTTGCAGCTCCATGCAGGGAGCAACAGAGTCAACTGGCCAGATCCCCTGGAACTCCCGGAGACTGGACCACCAACCAAAGAATACACATGGAGGGACCCATGGCTCAGACCACATACGTGGCAGAAGAGGGCCTTATTGGCCATCAGAGGTAGGAGAGGCCCTTGGGCCTGAGGGTGTTAGATGCCCAGTATAGGGGAATGCTAGGGAGTGAAGATGGGAGTGGGTGGGTGGGTGGGGAACACCCTCAAAGAGGCAGGGGGAAAGGAAATGGAATAGGGGGTTTCCAAAGGGGAAAACATTCGAAATGTATATAAAGTAAATATCCAAAAATAAAAAGGAAAAAGAAAAAAAAAGAGCTAATAAGAAATGAGACAAATAAAAAGAAGTGCAGCTGAGAGATGATCAAGGCTCAAAGCCATTTGCTCTTCACCGTCAGTCTCACAGAGCTGCCAATATGTCATCATATCTTTTTATCAGAGTATTGTCTATCTGAGGTTGACACTTTTACTCAAAAAGAACAGGAATGTGTAGAGGAAAGGACTTTGCTTTCATCATGAAGAAATGCTAAGTGTCTGGGAAGATTAATATGTTTACCTAGACTTGAGCATTACCCAAAGTACACAATGTATCAAAACACCAAAAAAATAATAATAATAAATAAACCCAAAAAACCCCAAAAATACCAAAAACAAAAGAAAATAACAACAACAACGACAACAACAAAACAACTCATGAACAAAATTGTAGAAAACAACTTCTTTTACCTTTAATCATCGCTAAAGCTATCTATAAATATTTATGTACAAATCTGTTCACAACCATGAAATTCCAAAATTTTACTTTCTCCTAAAGAATTGTACATTGTACCAGTTATTGTAAAAATAATAAAATAGAAATAGTATTGTTCAGAGATTATTCAAGGTAAAGAGATCACTTTCTATCAGTTTACTAGGGAGTAACTTTTTGAATGATAACATAGGTCATTGAAAATTTATATAGGTTGTCAAAATTTCTTTCAAGATGTATCATAGTTTAATTTAAAACAAAAACCTCATTGATGATAATGATGCAGTAATAATTTTTGCCTGGGTACAGGGATCTACAATAGCTGGATTGGTGATTTTAATGTTGATGTATTAAAGTCAACATAATAATACTGAAACATAATAAAAGATAGATAGAGCAATGGATAACACACTTTCTACAAAAGTAAGAGTACCAGAGTTCAAGAAACCCATGTGAATGTCCAATGGATAAGCCTATTAATGTGTCATTTCCGTTCTGGGTCGCCAAAGGAAGGATCCCTTGGCGACTCAGCTAACTCAACTAATTCGTTTTTCTTTTTCTTTTTTTTTTTGGGTTTTCGAGACAGGGTTTCTCTGTGTAGCCCTGGCTGTCCTAGAACTCACTCTGTAGACCAGGCTGGCCTTGAACTCAGAAATCCGCCTGTCTCTGCCTCTTGAGTACTGGGATTAAAGGCGTGAGCCACCACTGCAACTAATTCTTATGAATGGACTCTGTTCAGTTTGAGATCCTCAATGAATAGGGTGGAAAGCTATCAAAATGATTTCCAATGTAAATCTTGGTTCTCTATACACATACACACACACACACATACACACACACACACACACACACACATGCACACACACAAGTGCTTCTACACACATACATGTGCCCACATAATTGTGAACACGCTAAATATACACAAATACCATACACATGTACATGAAAAAATATTCTAAATGAGGTCAGCCCAACTAAATGTCCAGCAAAATTTGTATGGCTTGATTACTCTGGATTCTATTGTATTTTAACTGTTCAATTTAAAGTAAATATAACTTATTTATCTTCATCCTAATATTCTACTATAATCTACAATAATAAAACTTAACACTTTAAGTTAGTAAGTCTCATAAAAACCACCCAATCTAAACACTTATGATCTTGCAAAACTAAAAATGATTAATTACACTTAACCTGGAGTTCTTTCAACTCAAGCCTCCCTTCCAACCTGTAAACAGTGATCAGCATACACGGTGTTCTTTTTTATTACAAATAGATTACCTGAAATGTTTTGGCATATTTTCATTTACTAAATCTTTGTTGAGAAATTTTAAATATATCTCTGTAAAGCAATGCCTCTTTTAAAATTTATTTAATATTGTAATATATAATCACCCGTGTTGCCACTTGCAGCAATTTAACACAGTAAATCTTCAACTTTCTGGCACCAACACCAAGAATCATATGGTCCACTTTAAGACCACACTGTCTTCTTTTGAAACTGTTACACTATTATTTAAAAGGGCTTAGAATGTCTGTGTGATACAATTTCATTAAAAAATCTCATTTAAAATAAATCATAGGATTCACCCAATGTCTTCACAGCCATTCAAACATAAAGCCAATATATGTAATTATTATTTTTGATGCACATTATAGCATCCTGTAAAATTATGTGATTTTGCTGAAAATTTGTTTATATTTAAAAAGATGTGCTATGAGAACTTAGTTCAATATTTTTAATAATTCAGGATAGTATTTTTATTTTACAGATATGTGTCATTGTTTTGTTGCTTTTCCTGACCATTTAAAGAGGCATACCTCTGGCTTAAGAAAGAAATATTGCTCTCCCTTCTATTTGACAGTGTAACTATGTTTGAAAAATGAGTTAGATTAAGCTAGTACAAGAGAGCAGGATTGACTTTATAAGGACATGTAAAGAAAGCATTTTTCCATCATGATACTGCACAAAACTTATACAGAGACTTACTCTGTCACTGCAACCTACACAAGAGTAAAACCAGATGAAAGAGCTGTCACAGTTGTTATTAATGATGAAATCTTTATCTGTTTAGTGTTGGGCGGTTGTCCAATTATTTTCCGTGGCTCTCAAGGTCTGCATAAATTTGATAAAATTTTCTTGTTTCCATCGAGATTTTTTTTTTCTGAGGCTCTATTCTGGGCAAGCCTCCAGAACGGCAAGCTCAAGTAGATTTTAAAATATCCTCTCCATATATCACCCACACTTGTCCTGCTTGGGATAGATTGATGTCTGAGCTCAGACAGTTGTAACTAAACTGCTTTTCGGAAAAAAAAAAAAAAAAAGCTCAGTTTGCTTCAGTTGGAGAGGAGGAGTTTTGCTCAGTGATTCTGATTATTTCAGAATCTGCTTCCAATGAGGTAAGCACATACTCAAGAGTTACAATGAATATATTGAATAAGGACATCTTTTCCAGAGAGCAGGCCCAAAGTCACTCTTCTCTTTTTTAGCATTACATTTCTCTTCTCTGTGGATTAAGTATGATAATGAGGGTGACTATCATTTACTCTTCAAGAAATGAACAACTGATGGACTGACGCAATACTGAGTTTTAAATTTAGACATTCAATTTATTAGTCATCTTTGGCCCTATAAATTAGTTTGTTAAATAATTTATAAACTAAAATTAGCACTACCCACTCCACAGACATGGAAATTCTTTTCTATTGGCAACGATTTCTGAAAGGTGATAGAGAAGAAGAATGCGAATCTCATACACGAAGACATCAACTGTGGATAAGAAGCAAGCCCCTACATTCCATCGGGTGTTAGTTACAAGTGTTAGCACGAGGCTAAGGAAATCTAAGTCACTGAATTACAGAATAGCATAGTCCTAGAGGCAATTTTTATATTTGTCTGTCACAACTTAAGCATCCTTAGTTAACAGGAAAGAGAAATGACTCCAATAGAATGAAAGAGCTTTGCTAAAGTCCACTGAAGACTGGAAAGCAGAACTTATGCCCTAGACCTCCCGGTTCCTAAACCACTGCTCTTGCTCCTCAAGTCATAATCATAGTCTAAGTAAATCTCCATTTACTGTAAAATCAACCATGAAAATGTCCTTAGATAATCACAACAATCTTTTAATAAATATCAACTGCATGATTTCAACAATGACCAAGACACATGTACTAAAACTTAGATTTTCTCATCTATCACTAATAGCTGTCAACAATTTTTACTCATTGATAAAGCAAACCCAAAAAACAAAAAAAAACCCACCAAATTGTCTTCTAGTCATGCAATCTTCTGGCAAATGTGGGCAAAATGATTGAAATGCATATCTAGCAGTTTCAATTGGTAGCAGTGAGTTCAGGCGTTGAGCGTTTACTTGTTCTGCAGAAGAGCAGAGAGGCTGAGAAGAGAATTTTATAAGCCAGAGGGAGAGGGCTAGCATTCACCAACTTCATCATATACAAAGTAGGGTAAGGAAAACATCAACACTATAGGGAAATTTGGAGATTAAACACACTTACATATCTCTGTTGTGAATGCACTTATTGCCATTGTAATTATTAGTTTTTAAAGATGTGCAATGATAAACTATTTTCAAGATCACAGCTATATTTTGTTCATAATCATCTGTGCGCTATAAAGGATACATCCCTTTTAATAAAACATTTCCTGCAAAATTGCATCCAAGGCATTTCCTGAGTTGAATTGAAAGCTGTGAGCAATAGGAATAGAACATTAAATATGCATTGTATATAAATTACTTTATACTAAGTTTGAACTAAAAATAATTGCTGATCAAGGTGTTAAAACTTAGAAATGTAAGGTGAAAAGAAACATATTTATATATATATCCTTTACTATTAACTGGCTCTACCATCTCTCTTAGTTTACTTGTATAGAAAAATTACACTGCATTACTTTCCCTAAAACTTGCCAGTTCCAACACTCTAGTTCATGATTTGATATTTTAAGTCACATTATATACCATGAAATATATGTAAAGAAGTATTCTACATTTTGTTTCACCTACAGATGATAGATTTATTATCATTTGTGTTTTCTATGACATTTTTATGTCTTGCTGAATGACAGGCCTTTGAAATAAAATGGTACAATAATTTAGCATAAGATATAACATTATTGAAATGAAAAGGCAATAATCTATCTACAATTTAAATCAGAATCATGACAGGACATTTTTGATGATGAAGTATATGTGGGGTTTAAATTAAATAGGAAATAAGTTCACATGAATGCATCTTGAGAAAAATCAACATTACTATAACTACAGACTTAATGTATGAAATTTGATACTTAGGAGATTGTAGTAAGAGGTTCAAAAGTATGAGGCCACCATGTACTACATGGTTAATCTATTCTCACACACAAAGAAAATGTTACCCTCTCTGTATATATTTCAGCCTTCACAGGATTGTCTGGGGCTTTGTTTTTAAAAATGGATAAAGATATTTTTATAAAGAAGTGTTTTCCTACAATTTTTAAACTTAACCTGATATGACATAGATTATCTTAGAGGGGCAGGGTGGTATCTAATCTCTCATAACCCCAAATCTTTTGGAAATGCTTTCAGATCATTTTGGAATTGTTACTGATAATATTTCACATTGACCAATAGTTTTAGGAAGGCTTCCCTCAGGCTATTGTACTGGCTTTTCTTTATTAGCTTGACACAAAATAGAGTTACCTGGGAAGAAGAAATCTTAGGGGAGGAACTGCCTCCATTACACTGGCCTTTGTGTACTTCTTTTGGGCAGTTTCTTAATTAATGCTGGCTATAGGAGGGCTCAGCGCATTGGGGCAGTGCCATCCCAGGGCAGGTGATCAAGGGCTGTATAAGAAAGCAAGCTGAGAAAGTCAAAGCCAGTGAGTCAGTAATTCATTTCCCTCTGTGGTTTTTGCTTTAAGCTTTGCCTTGAGTTCTTACCTTGGCCACACCCTTGAGGACTGTAACCTGTAAGCTAAACAAACCATTTCTCTACAAGTTGCTTTGGTTGTGTTGTTTAATAGCAACAATGAAAAGCTAACTAGGTTAGCTATAAAAGTTGACCACATTATTAGTTGGAGTTCTTCAAAGAATTTGAAAAATAATTTGATTTATGTAGAGAGACAGATATTTAAAGAAAGGAATTAGATCTTGTATTTGCCAGAGTTCACTAGGAAAACAACAATAATAAAATGAACACACCTTCATATATATATACATAGACACATACATACATACATGCATATGAACACACACACACACACACACACACACACACACACACACACACACACACACTCATAGTGGCTTTACAGGTTCATTTATTTCAAGGATCCAATGGCTACTTCTTTTGTCCACAAGCCTAAATATCTCAGTTGGTCTTAGGTATATGCCAAAAAGCCTATGAAGGCTTTAATGCTAGTTAAAGAAAAAAAAATGCCAGTGAGAGAAAGGCAAGCAGGCAGAAGACAAGATCTTCCTTCTTCTCTTACCTTTACATAGGCTGCCACCAGAAGGTATGGACCAGATTTAAGGTGGATCTTATCAACTCAAATAGCCAATCAAGAAAAAATCCTCACAGATATACGGAGCAACTTGGGTTTTGGTTAATTCCAGGTGTTACAGAGTTGACAACCAAGGATAGCCATCATGACTTCCATTATTATGGAAGCCAAAATTCCCTAAGACCTGTAGTTAGCAAGCATGAATTCCTTGAGTGGTGATGATATACGTTTTGATCTAAGAACAAATACTCTGAGAGCAATGAGAATACCATGTTTTAGCTCAATTCTATTTTTCCTTTTTCTTTTTTTTTAATTGGATATTCTATTTATTTACATTTCAAATGTTATTCTTTTTCCTGGTTTCCCCTCCGGAAACCCCCATTCCATCGTCCCTCCCCCTGCTTCTGTGAGGGTGCTTCCCCACCCATCCATCCACTCCTGCCTCCCCACCCTGGCATCCCCCTACACTGGGTCATCGAGCCTTCACAGAACCAAGGGCCTCTCCTCCCACTGATGTCCCACAAGGCCATCCTCTGCTACATATGCGGCTGGAGCTATGAGAACCTCCATGTGTACTTTTTGGTTGGTGGTTTAGCTCAATTTTAAGTGCAGGAAAGACAGAAGTCTCAAATGCCCCACTTTGAAAGTAGTAGAGAAGGAAGAAGAAAGACTTCCCTGTGGCCCATATAAAGAAAAACTATTATAAGCATCACCTCTCAATAAAAAAGCATATGACCAGTGAGCTGAGGCTGAAAATAGGAGGTAGGACATCCAGCAAGGCTAGCGAGCATTCTCAGAAGTAGTGAGAAGTGGGGAAGATGCTCCTGGGAGGTTACTGAGACCAACACAAACCAGCATGTAGATGGACTCAGCTTAGAAAAAGGGAGATTCAGCCGGGCAGTGGTGGCGCACGCCTTTAATCTCAGCACTTGGGAGGCAGAGGCAGGTGGATTTCTGAGTTCGAGGCCAGCCTGGTCTACAGCGTGAGTTCCAGGACAGCCAGGGCTACACAGAGAAACCCTGTCTCGAAAAACCGAAAAGAAAAAAAGAAAAAAAAAAGGGAGATTCAAGCTGGAATGCCGAGGAGACATAAGTAAAGCAGCTGGTGGCTGAACTCAGGATAGACTAAAGGGCTGATTCACTCACGAAACAAGGGCACAGATGTAAGAAGACAAGGAGAGAAAACCAGACATATAGCTGAGCCTAAGTGAAAATAAAAGGGATAATCAGTTAAGAACAAGTCAGAGAACAGGCTGAAGCTTATGGCCTAGGCACTTCTTAATAAATAATCAGTCTCTGAGTCATTATTACTGGAACTTGAGCAGCTGGGAGAAAGCAGATTATAGTTTACAGACCTATGGAAATTCAGCTTGCCTGGTCTATTCAGGGCTTCCAAGTCCAGGTGAAGCCTTCTGACAATTGGGAGTACAATATCTAAGTTTTTACTCATACTAACAATTACAATGTTTAATTTTTTATTGATAGTCCTTAGAGACACCCAAAATATTTGATATTTAATGCTCTGGAACTGATTTGGTGTTACATGTGAACTCTTTTTCACCTTTACTCTATTTGCACCTAAACAACAGGTGATGGATGTCCACAAAGTTCTGACTTTCTAATTTCAATTCATGAAGGCTTTTCTCTTTTAAGCTCCGAGCCTCCCAGAGGATCAGAGAGAATCCAACCTTTAAATGAAATTGCATTTGGATAGTCCCCCTACCTTCTCTGTTTTGTTTACTTCATTACATCACCAATGTCTGCTAAAATACCCTATGAGTTGATGATGAACTTAAAATTACCCAGTGCTGCTCTGCTTCTAAGGCATCATACAGAACAGCTTCTCAGTCTTTGGGGAAACAACAAGTCCATAGATCACACACACACACACACACACACACACACACACACACACACACACACACACACATATATAATGTTGCTTTGAATCTTTAGCAGAATAATCATAATAGGATTCCCCCTAAGCTCATACACTATCTAGTCTCAGGTTCTTGACTACTTTAGCAGTGTCAGATTAGTTCCACCTCATGGAGTACAGCTTATATCCTGTCACAAAGTGGTTGGTTACTTCCATGTTCTTTGTGTCATTGTGGCAACAGTTGGTATATCTTGCAGGGAGATCTAGGTTGTAGGTTGCACAGTTTTAGCTAAGGTGAAACTGATGCTTAGTTTTCTTTTCTGGTAGTGTGAATAGTACCGCCCAGGACCATGGAAGCTAGTGATATAAGTTAAATCTAGTTGGAAACCAGGAAAATTTGCCCATAGTTGATGACACAGACACAGTGTTTCTTTAGGGAATATGGCCTTCAAACAGAAATGTTTGATGTAAAAGATAGGATAAGCACAATTTAAAATGTATCAGGAGATATAATTATCACAATAGATGAACATAACAAGTGAATTTGTGGACAGAAGAATGGGTTACCTGGAAATACACATTTGAAAAAAAAGGAACAAAACTTTTAGAATAATTGGACTATATTGAAAACAGAAGATATACTGGTACTACAGTGGCACCGAGAGTATGAAGTAACCAAGCACTTTCTGATAAGAGGTAATGGCCACACCATCAGATGGAACTCACACATGACACTGCTAAAGCAGCCAAGAACCTAAGACTAGACAGGTCATGGGCTTAGGGGAAATTCTTTTATTGGAAAATGAGGAAAATTTGAAAATGTCATTGCAGTAGAATCTTTATTAAAAGGGATGATGAAAAATAGTCAAATGTAAATGAAAATATTAAAGCAAAGGAAAGTCAATGAGCACCGGACAGATTTAACTCAACTAACTTTTCCACAAGACATCTTTTTTTTTTTTTTTTTGATCAAACATATATATATTTTAAAGATTTATTAGGCTATTTTACATCATTTTTTTTGTTTTGCTTTTTTGTGTTTTTTTTTTTTTAATTTTTGATACTTTATTTACATTTCCAATGTTTCCCCTTTTCTAGGTCTCCTCTTTGGAAACCCCCTATCCCCTCCCCTGCCCTGCATCTATGGGGGAATTCCACCTCCCACCCACCCGCCGACCCATTCCCATATTCCCACCTTGACATTGCCCTTTACTGGGGTCTCTAACGCCCTCAGGCCCAATGACCTCTCCTCTCTCCCTGATGGCCAACGAGGCCATCCTCTGCCACATATGTGGTCCAAACCATGGGTCCATAGATGTGTATTCTTTGGTTGGTGGTCCAAACTCCAAGACGATGGGGGGGGGGTCAGGCCCATTGACGCTGTTGCTCCCTCCATGGGGCTGCAGACTCCCTCAGCTCCTTCAAACTTTTCTCCAACTCCTCCATCTGGGACCTTACTCTCAGTCCAACGGTTACTGTAAAGTGAAACTTGGGCATTCTGAACTTTTGGGCTAATATCCACTTATCAGTGAGTGCATACCATGTTCGTTCTTTTGTGACTGAGTTATCTCACTCAGGATGATATTTTCAAGTTCCATCCATTTGCCTGCAAATTTCATTAAGTCATTGTTTTAATAACTGAGTAGTACCCCATTGTATAGATGTACCACATTTTCTGTATCCATTCCTCTGATGAGGGACATCTGGGCTGTTTCTAGCTTCTGGTTATTTTAAATATGGCTGCTATGGACACTGTCAATAGGACAAAACGGCAACCAACAGATTGGGAAAAGATCTTAACCAATCCTTGTCCGATAGAAGGCTAATATCCAATATATACAAAGAACTCAAAAAGTTAGACTCCAAAAAAACCAAATAACCCCATCAAAAAATGGGGAACAGAGCTAAACCGAGAATTCTCAACTGAGGAAATTCGCAGGGCTGAGAAGCACCTAAAGAAATGCTCAACATCCTCAGTCATCAGGGAAATGCAAATCAAAACAAGTCTGAGATTCCACCTCACACCAGTCAGAATGGCTAAGATCAAAAACTCAGGTGACAGCAGATGCTGGTGAGGATGTAGAGAAAGAGGACCACTCCTCCACTGTTGGTGGGATTGCAAGCTGGTACAACCACTCTGGAAATCACTTTGGCGGACCCTCAGAAAAACGGACATAATACTACCTGAGGACCCAGCTATACCTCTCCTGGGCATATACCCAGAAGATGCTCCAACATGTAATAAAGACTCATGCTCCACTATGTTCATAACAGCCATATTTACAAGACATCTTATAGTCAAGTTTTCACTGCTTTCAGATAGAGAGAAGATTAACAAATCATGTCCAGAACAGAAACATGTGTTTTCCAAATTATATAACCACAAACTGCTATACAGAAACTTGAGAGGCCAGGATAGCCCAGCATGAGAAGTCTGTATTTCATAAGGAAACAACATTCCAACAGGAACAAAACTAGAAGGTGTGAAACCCTTTCTTATAGACACTGCAAAACGTGTCAGCACCTGTAATAGTATATCTATGACATATAAGTGAGTCATTTATGTCTACATAATGAAGACTAAAATAATTAATGTCAATTACATAAATATGGAAGATCTATAGGCAACACAGAGAGATTGAAATGGAACATCAAAAATTCAAAATGTGAAGGACAATGCAGTGTAAATGTAGTTTTTATTAATTTAGTCTCTTTTTTATTATTTTTATAACATTTTAATTGACTTTCATTTCAGAATATATTCTTAAAATCTAAGAAATTTTCTGTAGAACTCATGGTAACCAAAGATCAAAAAATTTTCATAAATAAATACAAGTAAAAATGACAAACAAGTATGTGAGAATTAAATAAGTGACTTATCTATAAGGAAAGATGGTGAAATAATGAGAGTTTGTTAAAACTTTTAAGATTAGATGGCAAATTACAGACTATCAGAAAACACGTTGGATGTAAATACATCAAGTAATCCAACTGAAAGATATTGGGCTACAAAGTTTCCTCGGAAGTTAAGAGTATTTACTACACTTCCACAGGTAAAACTGGATTTTCTCCTGGATCAACCTTATGCTATACCACAAAAAGAAGCTATCATCAAATTTAAAAAAAAGTTAAAACTGTGTTGATTATCTTTTCTTGTCACAAAGTTATAAGATCATTAACCACTAATAAGAAAAATATTGAAAATCGTGTAAAGACCCAGAAATTATACCATGGAACTTTCCCAAGGATTGATACTATGATGACTTTTTGAATTTCCTCAGTTTCTCTTGTTATGTCTCCCTTTTCATTTCTCATTTTGTAATTTGGATACTGTCTCTGTGTCTTTTAGTTAGGTTGACTATGGCCATTCCCTAACCATAATAAAAGCTATGCACAGCGCACCATCAGCAAATATCAAATTAAATGGAGAGATACTTGAAGCAGTCCCACTAAAATCAGAAACAAGACAAAGCTGTCCACTCTATTCATATCTATTCAACAAAGTACTCAAAGTTCTAGCTAGAGCAATAAGACAACAAATGTAGAACAGGGGTTGCAAATTGGAAAAGAAAAACTCAAGGTATCACTATTTGCAGATGATATGATAATATACATAAAAGACCCCAAAATTTCAACCAGAGAAATTTTACAGCTAATAAACAACTTAGTCAAAGTGGCTGAATATCAAATTAACTCAAACACACCAATTGCTTTCCTTTATACAAATGATAAACAGGCTGAGAAAGAAATTAGGGAAACAAAACACTTTACAATAGTCACAAATAGTATAAAATATCTTGGTGTAATTCTTAACAAGCAAGTGAAAGATCTGTATGACAACTTCAAATACCTGAAAAAAGAAATCAAAGGAGACCTCATAAGATGGAATGATCTCCCATGTTCATGGATTGATAGGATTAAAATAGTAAAAATGGCCATTCTACAAAAAAAAAAAATTCTCATCAAGATTTTTCACATACATGAAAAGAGCAATTCTCACTTTCATATGGAAAAACAAAACAAAATCAGGATAGTAAAAAAAAAAAAAAATCTCAATAAAAGAACTTCTGTGGGAATCACCATCCCTGACCTCAAGCTGTACTACAAAGCAAAAGTGATACAAACCCCATGGTAGTGGTACAGAGACATACACGTTGATCAATGCAATAGAATCAAAGATTCATAAATAAGCCCACATATTTATGGACACTTGATCTTTGACAAAAAAATAAAATAAAACAAACATACAATGGGAAAAAAGAAAGCATTTTCAATAAATGCTGCTGGTCTAACTGGTGGTCTGTATGTAGAAAATGAAAATAGATCCATATTAATCACCTTGCACAAAGCTCATGTCCAAGAACCTCAACATAGAACCAGCACTGAATCAAATAGAAAAGAAAGTGGGAAAGAGCCTTGAATTCATTGGCACAGGGGGGAATTTCCTCAACAAAACACCAGTGCCTCAGACTCAAAAATCAGCAATTGATAAGTGAAACTGAAAAGCTTCTGTAATGCAAAAGACCCAGTCAATAGGTCAAATTGGCAACCTACAGAATGGGAAAAAATGCTTCACTAACCCCTCCTCTAATAGAGGGCCAATATCCAAATTATATAAAGAATGCAAGAAGGTAACTTCCAATAAACCAAATATTCCGATTAAAAAATGGGGTACAGAGCTAAACAGAGAATTTGCAACAAAGGAATTTCGAATGGCTGAGAAGCACCTAAAAAAATGTTCAAAGTTCTTAGTTAATAGGGAAAAACAAATCAAAATGACCCTGAGATTCCACCTTACACCAATCAGAATGGCTAAGATCAAAAACTCAGTTGACAGCACATATTGGCAAGGATGTGGAGAAAGAGGGACACTTCTCCATTGCTGGTGGGAGAGAAAACTGGTACAAGCACTCTGGAAATCAACCTGGAGATTCCTCAGAAAATTGGAAATAGCTCTACGTGAAGACTCAGCAATTCCTCTCTTGGGCATATAGGCACCAAAAGATGTCCCAACATATCACAGAGACATGTGCTCCATGATGTTACTAACAGCCTTATTTGTAATAGTCAGAAGCTGGAAACAACCCAGATATCCCTCAAATGAAGAATGGACAAAAAAATGTGGTTCATTTACACAATGGAATACTATGCAGCTGTTAAGGAAGACACCATGCGTTTTGCAGACAAATGGATGGAACTAGAAAAATATCAACCCACGTGAGGTAACGAGACCCAAAAAGACATGCAGGGTATGTACTCACTAATAAGTGGATATTAGTCAAAATGAACAGAATACCTAGGATACAACCCACAGAATTTAAAACGTTTAGCAAGTAGAAACGCCAAGTGAGGATGCTTCAATCCCACTTAGTAGGGGTGAGAAAATAATCAGGAGAGACAGGAGAAAGGGATTTGAGTGAGAGAGGGGAGGGGGAAGGGAAAAGGCAACAGGGTCAGGTATGGGGGCTCAGGAGAGAAGCCCAAAGAGAGGGCCAGGAGAATGAATGGAAATATGCAGCCTCAGAATATGCAAGGTGGGAGGTGCTCTAGAAAGTATCAGAGACCTGGGAGATGACAGTGACCTTAGATGAGGGGAGTGGCCTTAATGCGAGAGGGAACTGGAGGAGTCCACCTCCAGTAAATAGAGAGGACCTCAAAAGGAGGGATGGTGTTGCCAACCCACAGTCAAAACTTCTGATCCAGAAGTGTTCCCATCTAAAAGAACTGCAGGGACAAAAACGGAGAAGATACTGAGAGAAAGGCTGTGCAGTGACTTGCCAAACTGGGTATCTACGTCATGGGGAGACACCAAGGCCTGACATTATTACTGCAGCTGCGGGAGACAGATGCAAATACTTACACCCAATCATTGGACTGAAGTCAGGGACCCCTGTGGTTGAATTAGGGGAAGGATGAAAGAAGCAGAAAAGATGGGTGACTCCATAAGGAAGACCAACAGTCTCAATTAATCAGACCCCTGGGAGCTCCCAGACACTGAGATACCAACTAGGCCGAATACCAGGCTGGTCCTGCTCGCCTCTTGTATGACAGAGAACTGCCTGTGGCCTCAGTGGAAGAAAATGTGCCTAATCCTCTGGAGACTTGAGGGTCCAGGGAAGGGGGAGGCCTCCTGCTTTGTGAGCATCCTCTTGGAAACATGGGGGAAGAGGAATAAGAAGAGGAACCATGGGCATGGGAATGAGAGGGGGTGCAATGGCTATATTTTAAATAAATAAGTAAATACATAAATAGATGAAATTCAGAAAAAAATAGATTGATGGAAGGATAGATAAATGGAGAGCTGGTAAATAATAGATGATAGATAGGTGGCTAGATAGATAGATGATAGATACGTACAAATACATTTACTACAAAATAACATGTGGGAAATGGGCGTGGCAATATCTCTGAAGGATTCCAGTGCAACATATCTTTTGGAAAACACTGAACTTTAGTAGCAGACAGGCAGTAGCAAATAATTTATAAACAAACAAACAAACAAACAAACAAGTAAGTTTTGCAAAATAGAGGACAAAGGTAAGGTAAGGAATCACTTGGTTCAGCTAAACTGACTAAACATGGAGACTACTATTATTTTTTATCACTATTATTACTATTATCACTAATAAAGTGACTACTATTATTTCTTTTATATTTACCCTTTTAAATTTCTTCTCCATTGTCTAGATGGGGCTTCCCCACTCACAAGGAGACATTTGAAGGCAGTAAACACTAGGACCTGCTGCCTTGAGTTCTGTCCAATGCAGCTCTGGGGAGCAGAATCATCCAGGATGAATTACTGCTTGCTCTAACCAAGAGTCATACCCTGGGGTTGCTAGGCAAAAAGCACAAAGGACAAAAGAGGAAACTAAATAGCACACAGGCTGCTCTCATCAGGTGGCATGTAGCCAAAAACCAGTCAGCAGAGATACAGATTTCACAGTGCAGCACTCACAGCTGGCACCCTTAGAGGATGGAAAAACTGTCCTATTTTTAAAAAATAACTCTAATTTTAAGTTTTTTTCCTCCTCGGTTTTTGTTTTATTGTTGACTTATCTATAAAGACATTGTCAATCACACTGATAAATTTATGTACTTAATATGAATTTGTTTAGGGTCTATTCTACAACATTTTTCTTTTCAGCCTCCAGTTTTATATTTACCTTTGCAAATTTCTTCTCCATTGGGTAGATTGTTAAAAGCGGTTTGTCCTGTTCTGTTGTTCTGAGACAATCTTCGGGGAGCTTCTGGTCTTGCGGTGCCAACCTTCAAACACTGGGGTTGTACATGGTTCGTCCTCTGTTATACTTTCAGTACTAGCTCCCAATCCATTTTCTTCCTAAGCTGCTTTTATACTTTTATTTCATCATATTTCTCTTCTTATTTCTTCTTATCTTTCTTTCTTCATAATTTTTATTTCTAAACTTTTGGTTGATTCGTTACTGGTTTTTTTATCCTCAATTTACATTTATCAGTATCTCCCAATTGCTTGTCTTTTCATTTTTACAATTTCTTCCTCTTCTCTGCAGCCTTTTCTTCTCCCCTACTATTACTTGTTAGAAGTGTTTTCCACCATTTATTAACTAGCATCTTTTAAATTCATACAGCATTACCTTTACCTCTGTTTTTCTGTCTGTAGAGTCATGGTGCTGACGGCTTTCCACTGGTTCTCACTGTATACATGTATCAGGTCTGTTTATTGCTGACTTATCTATCAGTCATGGAGGCTACTACATTTAGCTTTACTTTTTCTCAGTTGTGATGGCAATCAGGATGAGTGCCTTAAGCAAATTGTGTTGAGTATTTGACAAATGAAAATTAAAAGCAGGTATGGGTCACTGTATTCATTTAACAAAATATATTCCTAATCCAAACTAGGAGACAAAGAAGTTTATGAAGGAGACAATTCATCAAGATACAAATGAAAACTGTCATAATCAATTTCATGAAACATAGTTATGACCATTAATGCTTAGACTCTAACAAAATGATAGTTGATTTTTGTATATGTCTCTTACAATAAATAGGTCTTCTACACAGAGAGAAAACAGATAAAAACATAGATGATACTATATATCGAATGCATTTTGAAATTATAAAATATCTTAATTCTCATTTGAGTACTTTGAACAAGCCTACAAGAATACAAGAAAAATAAAAAAAGTATTTTATTCCATCAGATAATAATTAAATAAAAGCAGTGAGTTAAGCCTCACCTGGTAGTAAATATCTTTAAACTTACCTGGGAGGCAGTAGCAGCCAGATCTCTATGAGACTGAGTCTCGCCTCATCTATATAGTGAGTTCCACACCAGTCAGTCTACACTGAGAGATGTAGTCTAAAAATAATAAATACATAAATAAATAAATTAATTAATAAAATATAAAACCACAGTTACTATGTACGTGTGTACTCATTGGCTATTTGTCCATTAAAAGTGTTTTATACTCAAATATTTGAATAATATACTATAAAGGTACAAAATTATATGCAGCATTTTAAATTGTCATTTATAAGTCATTAATTAAAATATTGTGTATAACTCTAAGCTTAAAGTAATAGATATTAGAAAAATAACAAACTAAGTACATATTTATTCTAAAGTCATGAGGCTTTTGTAATAGCTCATAATGGAATAGATACATGAGTGAGTAGACAGATTTTCTATTTACATTCTATTATAAAATGTAGCAGAAGATTCATGTGTGGTTGCACTGGCCTTAATGCCAGCCTTTGGGAGGTAGTGGCATGTTGATCTCTGTGAGTTTGAGTCCAGCTTGGTCAACATAGTAAGTTCCAGAAGCCAGGCTACATAGTGTGACTTTGTCTCAATACCTGAAATAAAATAAATGAACTATAACATAAGTAAATCTAAAACCATTCTTGTGTATTTATAACAATTCAAAATACTAAATGAACCATTAAAATCTAATAATAAAAATGAGGATTCATATTTGTATGAGTAGGGAAGGGAATGTAGATATGGAAGGATTTGGGAGAAGAGAGTTAATATGATCAGAACACTTTGTATAAAATTCTCCAAGAATTAATATAAACTGTAAATGAAAAGATTAATCACTTGTGGAAAGAGTGAAATGGAAGACTGATCTGTGTCCAGTGTATTTCAAAGTGGAATGCCTAGAAAAATAATGCCGTGAGATTCTCTAAAGGAGAGAGAATATTTACTTTCCAGATTAAAAGAGATTAGTGTACTTCCAATTATAGCAATCGTATACTTTGAAATGTTACATATTGTAACTTCGTATGCAGTTCATACAAAACCAAGTAACCCTTTATGAAAAATTCTATAAATTAGCAGTGGTTTGCTTTTCTAACAACGCAAGGTTGTTAGAAAAGGTTCAATCCTTTAAAGGTTCAATCTAGGTGTAATCCTTTGTACCAGAAAAAAAAAAAAATGTAAATTGGTAGGGATGTAACTCAGAAGGTAGATTGCTTCCCTAGTATGGACATAGTCCTGGGATTATGGCAGCCCATACCCGTAATAACAGCACTTCAGATATAGAAATAGAATTTGGGGTTTAAGGCCAACCTGACCTATGTAACAATTTCCAGGCTAGCATGCAATATTTGAGACCATGTCTCAAAATATGAACATCAACATAAATAAAAGTTGCCAAAAGCATAAATGCTGAAATAAATAACCAAAACAACAACCCTACATGAAAAACCAACAAGATTCTTTCATATTTATTTAATCAAGCATTATTAGCAACAGACTTGGGAAATGCCTTTCAGTAGTTAACTTTAGGGTATTTAACTCTCTGTTAATTTATTTATCTATTTATTTATTCATTATTGAAACAAACCATTGTCTACTTAAGCCAAATACCACTATTCAGAGATACATATATATGTTGATAATATTTTTAGATATGTATTAAAATGTTCTGATAGTAGAATAAATCAACATATCATTCATCTTATTGTACTATTTCTTCAGGTGAGAAAACCTCCTGTAATACTCCTCTACCACCACTGTGTTCCATACATCTTTGCCTTCTTCCCACTACAAACCAGCTCTGTTTTATCCTTAGACCAGTATCATCTTGTCATGGTACAAAATGAGCATGTCTGACTCCAGGCCTCACAGTTATAAATTCATGAAAACCATAACTGCTTAATTCATCTTTGGAAATACTGAAATCAAACATTATGACACAGATGTGTAATTCCCAATACTCTGGAAGAGGAGGCAGGAGAATTAAGATTCAACATCTTAATCTGGGCTAGAGTGGATTCAAGATCAACTTTATTAAGTGAGACAAACTAACTTAGTGAGGACCCTTCTGTCTCTGCCTCCCATGTGAGGGTATTACAAATATCATCATGTACGCTAGGCTACAGATCTTTTCTACAATGAAAATAAAAGAATTTAGAGTATAGTTTAGTGATAAAGCATTTTCTTAGCATTCGAGAAGTCTTAGTCACTTTTCAATTTAATCCCATATATGTATATATGTGTATATGCATATATGATGAAATTCAGTATGGAAAAATGTATTGAAACATGTTGTAAAACAAACATAATATAATGGCAAACACATATAAACTTTAGGTTTTGGTATTAGATCTTCCACTGTATTAATTTGGCATATGTACAAAAAGTCACTACAAAAATTTTAAAACGTCTTTAAGCTGATTCTGAAATACTTTAAAATATATATTCATATATGCATATGATGGATGTATCTATTCATTCAAACAAAATAGACAAATTCTCTGTATAATGCCTAACTGGCTGGGTACAGAATACAATTCTTTTACTGTTCTCAGTTGATTGTAAATGCTATCATGTTTTCTGCTAATGTCAATGTTTTGAAAAATCACAAAGATGAAATAGAGATCTCTCAGTTTGTAAAATACTCTAAAATTTGTCAGCATGTAATTCATATGTTATATGTAAAACCAATGACAAGGATTATTTAGAGAGATTATTATTAGTGTGGTGATACTGAATAAATGGTTTTACTTCACTGGATAGAAAAAAGTACTTAGTAATACAACTAGCATTTATCTACTAGATTCCCAGTAATGTTTGAAGATTTTTAAATATATTATTCTAAAAGTCTATGATATTTTTGCTGTACTGAGTTTAAATGAATGTTCCATCTTCTTGGTGATGATTTAGGAAAAGAAATAGGAAATTGAATATAGAAAACTACTTAGCACAATGTCTGGCCTGAAGTTGATATTCATTAAATGGTAATGAACAACACATTTTATATAAATTAAACATGTCTCATTATCGAGAATAAAATATATTTCTAGCACTAATGTACTCTCAATATGAAATAAATTTTAGTCATAAATATAACACAGATTTAAACGTTATTAAGATTATTAGTGCAATGCGAGAGATACATGAGTTCAGCGAAATACCACCATTTTGATGTCATACAATAAAGCATTTCACCCAGTGAGAACTTTGAGAATAGAAAACTTTCTCAATATAGAGTTAGCAGACAAAGACAGGACAAAATGGGATAAGACTGCCAATCAGTAACCGTATGGGTAGTGTAGCACTGCATCCAGTAAGAGCCCAATTCTGCAGAGCAAATTACTAAGAAGATGTGATTTTGGAAGAAATTGTATTTGTATTGTCCAGGAGATTGGAATAAACTGCTTGGCAGTTGTATACAGGGTGCTTAACACGACCTCTCTAAAGCTAGAAGCTCTGACCCAGAGGATCTGTGAACTTCCATGATGCTTTTAGATTAGTCTCTAATTATTTTATGCCTTTCCAAAATAAAAAAATACTTTGTGTTTTGTTATGTAATGACATTATTTCCCCCTCTGCTTTCCTTCCCCCAGCCACTCTCAGTCGGCCCCCTGCCACGCTCTCCCATTTAGGGCCTCTTATCACTTACATGCTGTTACATATGTACAGTGTTGCTGAAGAATGCTGCAAAGCTACTTATGAAATATAAATACAGTAAAGAAAATATTTCACACATACAGCACACCAGTCATATTATGTTATAGTAATATAATATAGTAAACTTTCAAATCCATGACACAGAAAGGGAGATACCTTTTTCATTATAATTTGTTAACTAAAAATAAAGATATTTTAGCCTTTGAAAAGCACCCAATAACAATTCATAAAATACAGAAACAAATCATTAGAGATCATTCATATGACAGAACTATTTTTTTTAAAAGATAGGGCAAAATTCTAAAGTCTGAAAATATTCTTAATTACTGGAGAGAAATATAATGCAAACTATACAAATGTTATTTACCTTTAGCAGTGTATAAAATGTAGCAGGTTGGCCTTATGCTGCTTGCATTATAAAGCTAAAATTGGTTCCTCAAGACTGCTTGCCAAGTAGACACTATGTGACCTTGCTCTTAAGGTATTTCTGATTTGAAAATAAGGATGGCAACAGCCAATACCTGGGCAAAAGAGATATTGGCACATGTTAGTGTTCCTTGACTTGGGGGTCAGAGGAGAATCCTGATGGGAGAAGAAGGTGAAGGAGGAAGAGAGAAGCCACCATGGGTTAGGTGAACCATGAAAACATGGCCCTGGGGGCTGGCCAATTGGGGTTAAGAACAGCCCAGATAAAACATAGTAAGGAATAACACAGGGTAATTGATAGGTAAATTCTAAGAGCATAGAGTGTAGATATCTGCCCAGCTACTGTGCTGTTTAAAACTTGTAAATAAAAAGGCTGTGGGTGTCTTTTATCTGGGAACTGAATGAAGAACTCAGGGTAGAAACCCTGGGTCAGGACTAAATATTTCTACAACACTAAAAAGTGCCAAAAAGCATTTTATACAGTATAATTATTATTAATTTTCTATCTAATAAGAAGTGTAAGTGC
>CM052704.1:52401205-52425623 GCA_028551405.1 Uromys caudimaculatus
TCTCTCTCTCTCTCTCTCTCTCTCTCTCTCTCTCTCTCTCTCTCTCTCTCACACACACACACACACACACACACACACACACAATCTAAACATGATTCATTTGAACAATTCATAGACTGAAAGACAAATATTGTACTTATGATTATTATTTTTCATTGTAGCAAAAATATGACAATTAGAACTAGGCAGAAGACACACAGATCCATAAAGGATCATAGGTAATCAGGGTTATTGCCCTTTCCACTTGGAAGCCATAGCCATCTCTGTTTTGGAATATCCATGTTTCATAATATGCAGATTCTTGCTGCTCAGAGACACTCCCCCAGCCTTTGATGCTCTGAGTTTTATTGGATTTCAATACACAGATATGCTTTATTCAAAACTATATGATTGTTTTAGAAAAGTGTTTACCTTAAAAGCACAATGTCCCAAGCTTGATTTCCAAAGTTCAGGAAAATAAGCAGGATATAGTGAGATGTGCTCAGAGTTCCACCCTGTGCATGTCAAGACATACACTCACTGAGCATGGTGGCCTGGCCATTACAACCCTAATATATGAACACCAGGTTAAAGAGGAACATTTCCCACATAAACATGATATCAGTTCATGAGAACGAGAGTAAGGTTATCTTCCCATCTCCCCATGCATGTGTATGCACACACACAACAATAGCTAAAGAAAAATTCACAATCATTCTTACAAAGATCATTTGTAGTGAAGAAACTTTAGTTAGAAAGCACAGGGTCATACAAGACCGAGCTAGAGGCCCTAGGTGTACTCTGCGATGCTGCTATAGTTTATGATGGCTGTCCTCAGGGCGGATCACCATCATCACCTCATACTAGATATAGAATTACATGAACAACCTCATAGATATAGAAGTATAATTACAGCAACTTTCATAGGTTCGTCTACAATTCATGAAGAGTCACTCATGACATATAAGAAAGGGAGAATGCCTAGATCTTTCATTACGATACAGTGCTAATGGATTCATGTTTATTTACTTATCAAACCTATAGAAAATGTACAAGAAAATATGATTATCTGACTTTGAAATTTATAGATTACAAGTTCAGAAAGAGGAAGTATCTTAGTCAATTCTACTTAAGGAGTTACTGCCAGAGCTTACTAAGGTTGTGTTTCTCCTCTTAATTTATGCAAATGGTAGAGTTGAACTACACAATCCTTAAAAATCTGTCTGCTCTAGAAGATCACAATATTTGTAATCCTTATAGTTTACAGATTTTATGGTCAAAATGTATTTAGTCGTCATCTGACTGCAGCACCATACAATGGTGGGACAAGTTGCTACATGGGAAGCAGCTGTCATTGCATGACACATTCAAGCCACAGGAATAGTTTACCTAGGCCAGGTTATGTAATGGGCACAAAGTATGTTAAGAATGACTTAAAAAAATATTGGCATTCCAGGGCTCAAGAGACGAATTAGAGGTTTAGAGCTCCTAATGCTTTCAGAGAACCTGAAGATCTGTTCCCAGTGCCCATATGGTGCTCATTACAATCTGCAACTCCAGTTCCAGGAAACCAGGCAAGATGAGATGGATATGTACAAGGCAAATACTCATAAACAAAACATAAGAATAAGTTAATCTTTAAACCTTGGTTTTTATTCATTCTACTTCTAGAGAAGTCAGTGTTTGAAGGGTATTTAAATTAAAGTCTTCAATTTATACAGAAGCTCAATCTTGACTCCAACGTTTACTGTGCCTGAGTGTGTGAAATACTCATATCAATAAACCCATAAAGTTTGTGTTTTCAAGAATATTCATTTAGCTTCAACTGAACATCAAAGAAAGATTCTAGTGTATTCTCAGAAGGAACCCTTGATATGCTTAGAAAACACTTGTAATAACCATCAAAACCAATTGCCTTTCATATATTGTCTTGCAATATACATACAATTGCCTTACAAATAACCACTTTGTACACCATTTTATTAATGATAACAACTTGAAGTAACATTGGCAATGCCTTCCAAAATACACAAATATCCCAAATGTAATTTTAGTTTTATTCAGTGCTTTAACTTTTAAAAATAATTACTTTAAAAGCATTGTATAAGATTCTTACACCTAAGGGGGAAACATCTTTTTGATAAAATCTCTTATATTATGGAGATAAAACACTGTGCTTAGATTTTTAAAATTAATTCTAGAACCAGAAAAGATAACGAAAACAGTACCAAATCCATTTCTCTATTCTCTATTCTCCCATATATGCAATTAGGTATCTCGTGTGAATGATGAGATAAACATTTAACTTCCCATCCAAACCAGAACGCTTTGGGTAATAAGTGAGGGTATTCTTTAACACTAACACTAGGAGAACTATTAAGTAAGCACACCCTGCATATAAAAACATATACTACTGCTCAAAATATTTGCGAGGTGAGCTGGAGAGATGGGACAGTTGATATTGTCAGCCATGCAAATTCAGGCACCCAAGTTCCATCCCCAGAATCCATATAAAAAATGAAGAAAAAAAATCTGGATACGTGATGTGTGTTTTAATCTCTGCAGTAGAGGAACAAAGACAAGAAGACCCATGGGGCACCTACATCAGCTAGGTTAGCATACTAGGTGAGCTCCAAGGCAATGAGAGTCACCATCTCAAATAAAACAAAACAAATGCTCCAGAGGAACAACCTCAAAGATTTTCCTCTGGCCTCCACACTAGCACTCACCACTTTTATCTGTATTCAGGTGAACATGCATACATATGTGCACACACATACACAAAACAAACAAGTTCAGAAGAAAATTATCTCTGTTTAAAATCAATTTATGTTTTCTTTTTCTTCAATCACACACACACACACACACACACACACACACACACACACACACACACACACACACACTACACCATTTCCAGTAGAGACAGCTTTCATTCATTCATATGCTCATTTAGCACACAGTTATGAACCTATTTTATACCAAGTACTGTTCTACCCTGGGGAGAGAAGTATCAATTTGCTTTGCATGTGAATTGCAGGATTAAATTACAGATTACAAAGAAAATCCCTAGTTAGGAAGCATACAAGTGATATGTTTTCCACTGCTGAAACAGCAGACTATGTGTAACTATTAATCGCTTTGGTAGGAAGCTCTCAAAACATATTATTCAAATAACAAATTACTCATGTGTTTTAAAAAGTGTAAATAATTTTCAGAACAAGTTACAGAACTATGTACATTCTTATTACTAAAATAAAAATGAAAAACTTAAAATTACATTTTAATAGTCTCAGTCTTACTAAGTGTCTTTAAATGAACTAAACTTACTAAATTTAAATTTGAGAACTATGCAACAGAAACAACTTCTTTAAACGTTCAATAAGCTTGGCATGGTGTCAGAATCTCAATATTACAGTCAAAGGAAGGAGGATATGAAGTTCAAATCTAGCCTGAGCTAAAAAAAAGAAAAAAAAAAAAAAGACTCTATGACCATGTGGACTTTTCATTATCTAGTTTGTCTTGTCTATTGGTGTTGTCCTTATTCAACTGGTTTTGGGGTAGTCACATTATTGACACTTTATGGGTATGATCTTTTGATATTAAGAGGTAGAATCTGAGAGCAAAATCCCTGATGCTCTGGCTCTTAAAATATTTCTGTCCCCTCTACCACAATGTCCCCTGACCTTTAGATGTATGTTTTAGTTAAGATTACTATTGTTGCGATTCAACATCATGACGAAAGCAACTTGGGTTGTGAAGGGGTTAATTTAGCAAATGATTCCACATGAGAGTTCATCATCAAAGGAAGTCAGGACTCTAATTCAAGCCTCCAAGGAACTCGGATGCAGGAGCTGAAGCAGAGGCCATGGAGGAGTGCTGCTTACTAGCTTGCTCTTCATGGCTTTCTCAGCCTGCTTTCTTATAAAACCCCAGGATCACCGGCCAAGGTATGGCACATGAATAAAGGTCTGGACACGCCCCCATCAATCACTAATTAAGAAAATTGCCTACAAGCTTGTCTATAGCCTGATGTTATAGAGTCATTGTCTCAATTGAGGCTGCCTCCTCTGATGGCTCTAGCTTGTGTCAAGTTGACATAAAACTAGCCAGTACATCTGAGCTCTGGTTAACTTGACACACCAGCACACCACTTTTCAAGTAGAACATTTTCCCTTCACATTATTCCCAAGGTGGCACATTAATATAATATTATTACATTATTAATTAAATTATACTATTAATATCAAACTATAAAACATAAATATAAAAAGCCTCATGGTACTTACAAATTCAAACACATTAAAACTTGTCTCCTTCATAAAGTATCCTGTCTCTTTAAAACTCCAATTTTCATTTAAAATTTTTAATGTCAGCCTCGGGCTTCTCTAAAAATCAAAATTTAGTTAAAAGCTTTCTTCAGGATGCAAGAACCCTGTAACTCTCATAATCTTAACCCATATCAAGCAGTGTAAATAATTCAATGTCGAGTTATCTGTGATTCACTCACAAACTTCCAGGCTCCTCCAAGTAATTTGAGTTACTTCCCTAGTTCTGTCCTATGCAGAATACACAGCTTGTTTTTCTAGGCTCTGTCTGGTTCCACTTCATGGCTGCTTCTGTCCTGGGTGGTCATTCCATATCACTGACATATCTTAAATTTCTGGGGTCCCTTGGTGCAATTGGGTTGCACATTCACCAATCGCTTCTCCTAGGCTCTCTTCAGGTACTCCAACCCTGCTACTCAGCACAAAGCCTTGCTATTCTCCATGATGCTTTCATGCCTTCCAAACCAGTACCTCCTTGGTGACTCTTACACAACCAAGTTCCATTGCCAGCATAAGTTATAACCTTGGCCAGTTCTAGAACATAGCATCTGCATACTGATCCTGAGGAAACACTTTCTAAACATTTACCTCAGTGATGCTGGTGTCTTCTTAACTACTACTAATTTCTTAGTTCCACTTAACTAGCACCAAGTGTTCCAGTAATGAAAAATTTTATGTCAATGGCACCTATCTCTTGTTATTCAGAGGTGACTCTTCAGCTCCAGGTTACTAGACAGATAGAATCTTAATTCAAAATAGCAAACAGCCCTGAGGGCGTCTTTGAACTCCCCTCCCTCTTCACAAGGACTCCTTCTGCACAATATTGTTATCTTCACAGCTCCTACAGAAGCTCTCAGAGCTCTCCATATTCAATCTAGTTTTTTTCTGACCTGTACTGTTAGGTTGTTTTGAATATAGTTTCTTGGTATTGTTTGCAATGACATGAGCCTTTCTTTCATTTCTTTAAATAAAAGGTCAAAGTTTTGACCCCAAATACTAGTAACAAGATCAGTTATAAAGACTTGTCTTTAAATCCTATTGCCCCCTTTTAAATTAGAGAATGAAGCAAAAACAAAGAAACCTTGCAGACTGTCCTCAAAATGCTCTATTAATGAATGCATGTACACGTATCCTCATATATGTATATATATATATATATATACACATTCATTTGTGGCTAGCCCATAGATGTTTTCATCAATAAGAGCTCCTGCTAGGGCATACTAATCCACTTTATTGTTTTTCTTGCAAATCCGCTCATTGTCATTAATGCACAGGCCCATTGACCTGTGTTGCAACTTATAACCAATGTTGACAGAAGGCAAGTCTTACGTTCAATGTTTTATCAAGTCTGCAATAAAGTATTGTTTCACTTTTGTCTTTTTAGAAAAGCAAATTTGTCTTCAACAAAAAAATGTGACTTATTTTAATTGTTCTTACACTATTTCTGGTTCTTTCCAGACAAATTAATAAACCATACTACAGTGTGAAACTGTCTTCAAAATTCATAGCTTGAGTTCATTTACGATTTTCAGTCATGTATGTATGTTGAGTGTTTACCAGTTAGGTTTGAATAACTGATAAGCATTTCCTCTATCTGGAGAATGATTCTACTCTCATCAGCCATTAGTTGCATTCATCTCCTATTGGTGCCTTGTAAAATGTGCCCCATCAGTGCTAGAAAGTCAACTGGTGCTTTTATTTTACAAGTCTTGTTGAGGCATCTATATTGTTGAGGTTTCATATGGGCAGCTTCTCTGTTGTATGTAGAAGACATCATACCACATCAGATCTCTTGGCTTTCTGGCTCTTGGAGGCATTTCATATCTTCTGCATTTCTGGGCTATGAGCCTTAGGTATAAGGATTTTATGATATATGTATCAGCTTGACATGGACATACTAAATAGACTCAGCAAGTTGTGTGTGTATGTGTGTGTGTAATAAATATAAGTAAAAATGGGGTAATACATTTTTCAGGGGGTAACACAGGAGGATCAAGAGGAGGTAAGAAAAGAAGACAAAAGATGTGACTAAGGTTCGTGTGCAGAAATGCACAAAACTCTATTAGGGATATCTGAGATCACTGCTTTGCCTTTCCCCAGGTATGGACTTGGGGCCAAGGTGTTGGCAATGAATCAAATCAGGAAAGGAACCTGAGAAGAGAGAAGAAACAAGACCCGAGAACACCTTGTCCTTGGATTTTCTGGCTTATAAGATTGACAAATAAATTCAAATAAATTCCTTGTTCACATGCTAACTGGTCTATGATGTGTTTTAATAAAGTGTGAATGGAGCAAGATCAAGTGTGTGAGGCAATTAACTTTAAAAATATGCATGTTATTTTATTAAAAAATTAAAAAATGTATTTTTTTTTTAAGTATAAGTGTACACTGCCGCTGTCCTCAGACACACCAGAAGACCGCTTCAGATCCCATTACAGATGGTTGTGAGCCACCGTGTGGTTGCTGGGGTTTGAACTCAGGACCTCTGGAAGAGCAGTCAGTGCTGTTAGCCATTGAACCATTTCTCCAGCTGCCCAATTTAATTTTTAATCGAGATGTGAGCTTTAAAAGGTCTGGTAATTTTAAGATGGCATAAAAATATGCAATCTATAAAGAGCACTTGGCTAGAATATTTTAATGAATAAATGACTTTAATCACAAATCTAGGGATAGTTTTGAACAGGTTTATAAATTTAGTATAAAAATTCTGTAAAATTAAATGTGACTAATACCAGGAGGCTAAAATAGTCAAAGAGCTGTTCATGGAGACAAGGATGCAGTTCCCATGACGTTGCTTACATTCCTTGTTTATACGGTGTGGAATGTGCCTATCTTTTACCTCTGTGACTTTTTATAGGTTACAAGAAAAAATCAGCAAGACCCCAGTAACAAACAGGTCATTGATCTGTGTCTTAGGTAGTTATATGCCTTTAAAACACAAGATGTTAACTTTTTAAAATTTCATACTAATGACTAAGACAAATCCCAGACCATTTCCAGAACACAGCCAAACTCATAGATGTTTTTCTGTCCATAGAAGAACCCAGAGTTACTGAGTGGCTGCTGATCTCTACATCCCCAGGCTTTACATTTATTTCTGCCATTACTGCTGAAAATTGCCTCGTATCTGTCCCAAGTCCATAGAAGTACTGATAGCATGAAACATTGTTTTCACAAAGAGAGAAAGAGAGAGTTTAGTCTTGAGCCAAATATGAATGATGGCAAGAGGCAAAATCAGAATCATGGTGCACAGAACAACATATTCCTGAGGAAGAAATTATTTCATGAAGTCTTCCAAACAACAATAATAGCATAAATCAAGACTTTGTTTTTAAAGAATTGTGGGAACAGGTAGGTAGATTAGAGGAAAGCTATGAAATCTCTCCAATGTATGAAATCTCTGCTCATGTTTAAAATAAGTAATAACTAGGCTAACTTTCTATATGGGAGAAACTTGAAACTAGGTTCTCTACCAACTGAACATAAAAATACTGGTCTGAAGGCCCACATAATACAGCTTGCACCTAGAAGCTTACTCATATCTGGCGAATCCACCTGATAGGAATTAGCAGCCATAATAAGGCACAAAAAAAAGTACAATTCTGTGCCCTTGATCTGAAAAGAAAATGACTTTAAACATTGGTATAGGCTACATTCTAAAAATATTAACAAATGGTAATACATGTAACTGGAATAGTAAAGGAGAGCAACCTAAAGGGAGCTTGCTGCTCTTCCTGTGAGACACATCAGGATAACAAGGAGCCATATCAAGAGATCAAAGTATCCATGCTCATATTTGCACGTGTAAGATGAAGAGGTCAGGGAGAACAGCAAGAAAATGAAAAGAAAGAGGTAGAGGTTAAAGGGTGTTGTTCTGTAACATGAAAAAGAGGAACAAAGAAGAAGAAACTCCAGTTTCAGGGACTATGATATAAAGAAAGAAAGGAGAAACACTACTTATCAAAAGATCAGATAAAATACGACAGCCTATCTGTCAATGACCACTAATGCTGTTTCTGAAAGTTATAATGGCACTGGAGAGACTGAATGGTAATGATAAGGCTCAATTTGCCTTCACAAATGCAGGACAAGCACAAAGGAAACACTTGAAGAATAGAAACAGAAACCAGGCACATTTCTTTTATCATTCAACTGCCTTGAGATTGCAGCAAACTATCAAATATTTGCTTTATCAACCACGTTCACTTTCACATGCCTTTGAGGAAAGTGAGTCTCTTATGTCGCTCCTTTTCACTCATCCATCACACTGTTTACCTTTTACCTATCACCTTTTAAAGAGATTCAAAGCCAATCAGGATTATATTTTTAATGGATAAAATGTCAATATTATACTTATCATTTCTGAACAAACCATTATAACTTGTGTTATTGACAGGCAGTGCCACCACCATCACTTAAAGCTCATTCATTCAGTTGATTGTTACTGGAACCATAGTAATTTACATTTCCAGAACTAAATTACTTGTTTTGCTAGCTTTCTGCTCTCTCTACAACCTATTGATCCTCTGTCAAGGTCCCTGCCCTGCTGATGCCCAGTCAATGACAGCCACTGTCAAGGCTGTCCTTGTATTCAGCACTCCTTGATCAGTTCTAGAAATGGACAATTTCAGGCCAAACGAGAAAGTTTTGGGCCCTGTCATTACCTTTTCCCCTTTATCCCTTATAATCACCCCACTTTGTAAGTAGATAGTGAGCATTCTTCTTTCTAGATCTAGACATTTCCCTTATTCTAGAATTTTGGTTTGATTGTAAATCTTTTAATTTAACTTGTTCTGTTGTTTCCCTCATCCCCTTGTCTTCTTCGTTTCTTGATACTTTTTAGTTATTTTTAATATGTTAACATAAAGGAAAATCAAACACAAAAGCAAGCCATTCTAAAGGTTTTTTGTTTGGTCAAGTTATAACAATGTATCTTTCTCGATGCTACTATAATGCTAATTAGATACAAGTGGATTTTGGTATAGGTTCTAATACTATGGTACCTTGACATATAAGATTTAAGAGGAAGTAATTTTTTTTAACATTTCCTACCAAGTAAGATTTAAATTAATTGAGAATCATGGTAATTTTAGAGAAGAATAATTAGAGAAACTAGCTACCAAATGCCAACATATTATGAAGTTACCTATTTTAATATAAAAAAAACACAAATGGAAAATAAAAGAGTACTCATCTTGGAAATGAAGAAACTGGTATGATGTTTCACAAAGGAACACATCAACAAAGTTGAAGGAACTCCACAAGGAGCTTTCCTTTTGAAAAATGGGTGTACCATATCCTTAAACTATCTAATGTCTAGTAGCCTCTGTCTTCTATTCCTAATGATATTCTGCTCTACTCAGGGGTCAGTGCCTTGTGCAGATATCAGTAGAGAAGCTTCCTCCTGCAGCAGATGGGAACAAATACAGAGACCCACAGATGTAAATTCTGCAGAGAGTGAGAGATCTAAATGGGATATAACTATCAAATCCCTCCACAGAGCTCAGGTAATCCACACAAGAGGAGACAGAGAGTCTGCAGATGCCAGAGGACAAGAAGAAAACAAAGCCTTCCAAACTGGCATAAGCAAAGCTAGAATGAACTCGCAGAGACTAAACCATCATGTACAAGCCTGGAAGAGTATGCACAGATATTATGGCTCTAAGTTTAGTATTCCTGGGTGTGTGAACAAGGGGGTCTCTCATTCTTTGTGCCTTCTGTTGGGTTTTTTTTTCTGTTTTTTGTTCATTTGTTTTGTTTTGTTTTCTTGGTTTTGATTTTGTACAACTTCAATGTGATAGATTTTGTTTTAGTTTATTTTGTTATTATTTTTTAAAAATGAATGAATGAATGAGCAAATGAATAGATGAATGAATGAAAACCCAGCCATTAGGGTAAATGTTAATCAATAAATTGTCATTTATAGCTTCTTTGAGAAGAGAAATAATTTTTCTCCAATAGAATGACACTTGGTATATTAGCTACTTACTCCAAGACAGGCTCAGGCTTATATGTTACCGAACATATAATTGGACTCCTAAATTTTTTCTGTGCTTTTATTTGGTTACTTTGGGGGGTTGGAGTGGGTGATATGGTTTTATTTTGTTTTCATTTGGGGGGTTTTTTGTTGTTGTATTGGGTTTTTTATTTGTTTTGGTTTTAGAAAGAACTTAAAGTTGAATGGGTAGGGATGGGGACAGGATCTGCAGGGATGTGGGGAGGCGAAGAATGGGATCAGAATACATTCACGTTTAAATTTTAAATAATAAAAATAATACAGATACAGAAGAAGAGCAAGACTCATTATTTAGTAAACCCCGATTTTTCGAAATATGTAGTGAATTTATATGTAACAGAAATTCAACTCTCTATACAGACTTAAAACTTATTAAATATGTCACAATTAAAATTGTTGTCAATCAAATAGTATTTTACTCATTAATGTAAATAAATAATCAAGAGAATAGGACACCATGTATCCCATTAGAGAAACATGTTGTCTTGTAAGGAGACAACATTTAAACTACCCAAAATCATAAGAGAGGTAAGAACGTTGAGTCTGTCAATCACCTGTCCAAGGGACAATCATTTCAGAAGGTAGGTTCACTTTAAAGCAGATGAAAGAAATAGGAGGAATAATTATTGCTTTATTGAGTTTTTTACGTTGATTAATGCACATTTTTCTTTATGAGATATGAAACTTTTTAGAGCTTCAACCACTATAAAGTTTATTTATTTTGACTTGATGTCTTTGTGGACTTAGCTGATTTAAGAAAAAAAGACATTTGCTCCCATGAAAGTGTTTCTCAAGAGATGCTGAAGACCTAGAATGCATTTTCTCTTTTTAGACTCTATAAATGACTCTGGAACTATACCCTTGAAGACTGTAGTTTGCGGTTTTGAAAACATGGCCTGGTATACTCATTTTGTAGATGACTTCCATTCAAGCTTTCTGTCTTACAAGATCTTCCTTCCCATTACTCTTCTAGTTTAGATTTGAAGTTATGCACATCTATACTTCCCTGGATATTGTATATTTTCACTTTTGTTTCAACATTGTAGGAGACTTAGAAGCTATTTTCCCCCAGGTACCTATTGGAATTTAGTTATAGGAATGGAAACACCTACTGATCTCCACCAGACAGTTGATTTTGCGTTATGTTCCCTTGATTAAAAAAAGTCATAATTCTCCAGTTGCTTGTTTCTTTGTTTGCCTTTTTAAAAATCACCTATCAAACTGCCTAATATTTCTATAGCTACTGAGATGAGAAACAGTGCTTTGATGCATTAGTTGGCAGGGGTGTTAGTATATGACTCAGTTCTGATCTTTTAGACCACACCTATGAACTATGCAGTTCAAAGTGTTTAGCTCTTCTGGTAAGAGCAGCTGCTGCTGCCACAGGACATTCATAAATTGGATTATCAGGCTTCTTAAAATTTGTTTGACTCCAACTGGTTTACAAAGATAATCTTTTTTTACACATCAACCTAATGTACCTAAATTTCACAAAATGTAAGGATAGTAAATTTCTAATGCCTTAAGGATATCAGACAGACTTCTTTTTCTTAAACAAAAATTGTATAAAATTGTATTCAAGTTCTTAAATTTGAAGCTCACATAATTAAAGTTGCTTTCAATAACATGCTTATTGAATATTTTGATTTAAAATATAATGCAAACCATTATGACTTTTCCTTCTATATTAATATGGCTATAACATAAACATGTGTTTTAATTTCAAAAGTATTTGGATTTTTAAAAGTAATTTATAATATGAACTTTCTCAGTTCTACAATTTATTTATCAAATAAGCAAACATTATACAAACATAAGGTTAAACATATAAAACTGACAAATTCATTAAACTAACTGAATTAAATTATATCACAAATATTTGTTTTGTTTTGCTTTGTTGTAAGAGTGTGGTCTTTATCTGTATGTTTATATAATATGCTTTTGAATTAAGCTAATGAATGATTCTGTGCTTGGGCATAAAGATCATGTCATACAAAGTCAACTGTGAGATTTCCCAACTCACTCATGTGCTTATATCCAAAATAAATCAATTTCCTGATTTTTATTTTGCTGTGTGAAATTACAGCTCTTTACTTAATTAAAAGTTACAAACTGGCTGGGCAGTGGTGGCGCATGCCTTTAATCCCAGCACTTGGGAGGCAGAGACAGGTGGATTTCTGAGTTCGAGGCCAGCCTGGTCTACAGAGTGAGTTCCAGGACAGCCAGGGCTACACAGAGAAACCCTGTCTAGAAAAATCAAAATAAATAAATAAATAAATAAATAAATAAATAAATAAATAAATAAATAAATAAATAAATAAATAAAAGTTACAAACTGCTCTATGTAGCTGAGACTATCCTGGGCCAACGTTGGCAGAAACAAGTAAATGTGTGGAGAGAACAAGGAGATATGTTTCTTGTTTGCTGGTTTGAAAAAAAATAGTTTTGTGATTAAATTGTTTATGACCTAGGCTGTGAAGAAGGATAGCAACGAAATTCTAATAGCACAAGAAAGTACGTTTCTACCAAAGATTTTAAAATTTATTTTGGTGAGAAGTGCATACATGTATTGGGATCTGAAAAGTCACAAAGCAATGTACTAAAATTTTGTCAGATCATTTTGTCTTGAGTTACTTATAAGAAAATTGTCTATATACTTTACTGTCAAATACTACATTTTACAGTTGGTCTATTATCCTATTATGAATTCATCATAATTATGATAAATAAATTGTTACAAAATAACTGTAGCTTTCTATAAAAATTGGTACAGATGGAAAAAGTTTCAAGTATCTAGAATAATTATGTCAGTTCAAAGCTCATTTATTATATCCTTCATTATTTTATCCATTTATCTTTTATAATTAGTTAATTACTGTAAAGTTTATACTGTTCTCATTGGCTAATTGGTTCATATGACCTATAATTCACTATTAAATCCAATATGATCTTGAACTTAAAGCATTGCATAGCAAGCTTCTACCCAAGAGTTATCCTATCTCAGCTTCCAAGATGTTGAGATTCCAGGTGTTGCATGTCACCAACCCAGAACTTAATTACTTTAAATAAAAGCTAAACAGCATACATGTATACATGGAGCTCCTTCTGGGGTGTGTGTGTGTGTGTGTGTGTGTGTGTGTGTGTGTATTCTGGGGATATTTTAAATCATTTCATATCTTCAAATACATGTGAATAAAGTTTCATACATGCTGGTGATGTTTTCTTTATTATACCAGTTAATCCTTTTGAATTTGTCTTTCCAAATTCAGAACCTAAATTAAAATTAAATATTACCATACCATGTTACTCTTCAGAGCTAAAGCTATTTTTGATTTCCCAGATGAAACCACAAGGATTTTTTGTTTTATTTGAAAGTAGTAAGACTCCAGAAAACCAAATAACCCTATCAAAAAATGGGGGACAGAGTTAAACAGAGAATTCTCAACTGAGGAAATTCATAGGGCTGAGAAGCACCTAAAGAAATGTTCAACATCCTTAGTCATCAGGGAAATGCAAATCACAACAAGTCTGAGATTCCACCTCACACCAGTCAGAATGGCTAAGATCAAAAACTCAGGTGACAGCAGATGCTGGTGAAGATGTGGAGAAAGAGGAACACTCCTCCATTGTTGGTGGGATTGCAACCTGGTACAACCACTCTGGAAATCAGATTGGCAGACCCTCAGAAAAATGGACATAATACTACCTGAGGACCCAGCTATACCACTCCTGGGCATATACCCAGAAGATGCTCCAACGTGTAATAAAAACACATGCTCCACTATGTTCATAGCAGCCATATTTATACTAGCCAGAAGCTGGAAACAACCCAGATGTCCCTCATCAGAGGAATGGATACAGAAAATGTGGTACATTTACACAATGGAGTACTACTCAGCTATTAAAAACAATGACTTCATGAAATTTGCAGGCAAATGGATGGAACTTGAAAATATCATCTTGAGTGAGGTAACTCAATGACAGAAGAACGAACATGTTATGTACTCACTGATAAGTGGATATTAATCCAAAAGTTCAGAATACCCAAGTTTCACTTTACAGTAACCACTGAAATGAGAGTGAGGTCCCAGATGGAGGAGTTGGAGAAGGGACTGATGGAGCTGAAGGAGTTTGCAGCCCCATGGAGGGAGCAACAGTGTCAACTGGCCTGATCCCCGCCGCCTCCGGTCCTCCTGGAGGCTGGACCACCAACCAAAGAATACACATCTATGGACCCATGGCTCGTACCACATATGTGCAGAGGAGGGCCTTGTTGGCCATCAGCGGGAGGAGAGGTCCTTGGGCCTGAGTGTGTTAGAGGCCCCAGTAAATGAGAATTTCAAGGTGGGAATATGGGAATGGGTGGGCGGGTGGGTGTTAGGTGGAATACCCTCATAGAAGCGGGGGAGGGCGAGGGGATAAGGGGTTTCCAAAGAGGAGACGTGGAAAGGGGGAAACATTGGAAATGTAAATAAAGTATCAAAAAATAAATAAATAATTTTAAAAAGGAAGTAAAAGTCACAAGTTCTAGACATTAGAACATGAAATCTTGTTGATAGCTATTATCAGTGAAATAGTGAAATATATAATAATGTTTTTTAAATCAAATTTAACCACTTGAATATTAAACATTTTAAATATTGAATTATAAAAAAAGATGAGTAGATTTGATTTGTATATTCCATACTTTTAATTATCTCAATTCTATTGTAATAATTACATGAGAAGAACCATCAAATCCCAAAGAGATACTTATATATCAAGTTTACATTTCTGAGGATAAGTTACTGGTATTTCTACTCTGAAATATTATTCTTTTGAGACTATCAATGTCTTTCCTCTCCTTAAAACATTCTTGTCCCTAAATAAAATATTGACCACCCACATGTGAAATAATTATGTACTAGAGAGAATAGTTTTTTCCCAATTCTGAAATAATTAAGTATCATAATAAATAAGAGTCTTATTGTTTAATAAGCTTGCTAAAGGCTGTACTTCCAGTCACTTAGCAAAAGTTGTATCTTCAACAAAAACAGTATCATATGTTTGAATATGCTCTTCCAAGTAATCTGAACTATGGACTCAAAGAAGATACTGGTAGTTAAGAAATTTCTAATTAGTTATACTTAAGCAACTGTCAAACTTTATTAGTATACTAAATAAGAATGTGCAGGACTATTGAAGTCTGGAAATTGACATACACCATGATAGCTCAATGTCATTCAAAAACTCAGTAGAATAAGGTTTCATAGTATAGTCCCAATAATTGCATGAGGTAAAGTTACCTTGGATGTTTTGGGCAGTATCATTAATGTCATATGTCTTTTATACACACACACACACATACACACACACACACACACACACACACACACACACACACACACATATGTTTGTGTGTGTATATATAAATTTGTGTGTCTAGTATACACACACTTTGGTATGCATATATAAAGACCCTATTTATGTCTTCTTATCTCTAATACTTAGTTGATTAGACTAAACTTCAAATATTGAACTGAATTATTTTTCAATGGTATGTAGTTATTTTTACCTCCCTAGAATTCAGAAATACATGCTTCGACTGACTCCTTTTCCTAGTAATATGGTATTTTTCTGAAAATTCAAAAGAATTTATTTATTTATTTATTTATTTATTTATTTATTTATTTATTTATGTATCCATATATTTATTTATTTATTTTGCCTGTGAGACATATTTCAGCAAAGTTACTAACTCATTCATTTATGACATAAATCACATTCCATATTTAGAATAATTTCAGGATTTACAGTAAGAACAAACTTCGCTTGAAAGGATAATAATATATCTTCTGTGTAAACACACTGTCTGTGAAGCTCTTGGCATGAAAATGGAATCAATGGCTGGCCTGTTGTTCTAGACAGAAAGAAAAAACATAAAGTGTGTGTCAATACTGTAAAGAGACCAATGGCTAAAGAATCTGTGGGTGTAGAATGTAAATGTCATTAATATTTTATAAGTTTACTACATATGCATGATTACAAGGGCAAGCAAGAATTGACTTTTTAATGGAAACCAACCCTTTAGCCTCGGCTGTCATCTCCATCTTACATGAAAATCTTAGATTCCAGTGGACCTCTGCATGCTAGAGCAGAAATACAATTGCTGTCTTTGTTGCAGTAGGATACAATAAAAGGCTTGTTCAAAGATGCTCTGTTCACTATGGAGCTCTCCCATAGATGGCCCTTTCATGAATGCTGATTCTTTGAGTTGGCTGCCTAGGATTCCCTCCTATTCCTCTGATTTCAGAAGATGCACAACTCTTTGTGCTAATCTCTCCCCTCTAGGTGGAACCTTGTGACATTTTCCTCCCTCAGGATGCCAGCATTCTTTGTATGTTTTATGCCATTGCTTGCTCGGCCAAAGCAGAGGGTACAGCCAGCACTGGGTACTTGCCTTTAGATATTTCAGTTTCTCAAACTGAGTCTGCCCATAACTCTCTCGAAATGTTCAATTCTTAGCTAGAAGTTAAGGAAAGTATATGGCATAGGGAGTTAATCAATGTATATCACATGCATGCATAGGCCTTTGAATAGTCTCAATTGTTCCTTGAAATGAGGAGATATACTAGGTTGTACAAATAATTGAGGTGTGTTTAAAGATATTAATGTCTGGGCCAATCAGATAGCTCATCATGTGAAGTTTTTTTTCTGCTGAGCCTGACAACCTGAGTTCTATTTTCAGAGCCCACATGGTGGAAGGAGAGAACCAACTCCTTCAAGTTGCTTTCAGACTTCCCTTTGTCCACACACACACAAACACACACAAAAATAAATTTAACAAAATTATAAAGTAAATACAAGTATGCCTACTATTTTAAGTTATGAGAAGATTTGATGACTAAGGCTCTTAGACAAAATGAAGACAGCTGTCTCTGATATGTTATCTTGTCTGTCATTTTGTATACCTGTTATGTCAACTTAGGTTCAATCAACTACAGTTGTGCTTGCTATCTATATTAGTCACAGTTATCCTTTCACTTGATAGTTCTTGTCTAGGGGACCTGGGAGAGCCTGAGATACAGCTTTCCTCTTGCCTCTGATGAGAGGGTCCATAGAGCAGCTGACTGTTGAATGGACCAACGTTGAAGAAAATGACCTTCAACCTTTCAAACTCTCCTTGAATCCTTCCTTTTGAACTTCTCTTTCCAAGTCCTAGATGAATGCTTTCCGATAACATTCTTTATGTTCTAAAGTTGGGTCCATTTTCAAGTCTTCAAGATTTCATCCAATTAAATATATTTTTCTCTCTAATCTAATGTCCTGGTAGTCAGTGAATCATTGAAGGGGAACATCACAATGACTTTTTCCTTTATATTTCCTTACTTCAGTTTTATTTTACCTTGCTGGCTGCTATTGCTGGTTCACCCAGGATTGATGAGCAAGAAGAGTAAAGTGTGTGTGTCTATCTATGCTTATAACTTTTAAAGAAAATCCCCACTGGGTGTTTCAACATTTTATAATTTCAAGGCAAATGAAGGTATCAGCAAGCTGAATTTGTAAGTTGGTACCTTTCTTTGGCAGAAATAGCTTGTGCTCCTATGCATCTGCTTTACTAATCTGAGCTTTAGAGATCATTGTATAAACCTCAGAAAAAAAGTGATGATTAGGCACTCTTTCTCTAGTATACATTAGCACATGTCATACAGTGAGCACCATTATGAATATTTGCGTACATTAACTTAGTTCTTAACAACAATAATGAAATAAAAGTTTTCTGCCTGGCATGGTGGTACAAATATTTAGTGCTAGCACTTGGGATGCAGAGGCAGAAGGACATTTGTGAATTTGAGAGAAACCAGGTTTATTAAGGTCAGCTAGGCCTACATAGTGAGACTACCATCCAAAGTAAACAAAGAAAAATGTTTTCATATATGGAATCTAATAAGAAGAAAAATCATAGTGTCCCAAGGAAATGAAGTAGCTATTATGATCTATGGTCAATGAAATGATATTAAACATGAACATATGAACAGTATAGAAGGAATGTATAGTTGAGTATATAAGAAAGGGTTTTAATGAAAATCATTACAAACTGAAGAAATATGTAAACAAATCAAAAGCATTTGTGTTATTAACTATGCTATTAACAAATTAGAATTAAAAGTGGCACCAGTCATTAGAGACTGTATGTTCATTTCTTCTTCTAAAGTATGCTCAGGAAAATCAGAACTAATTAGTGTAAGAACAGTAAACATGAAACTCTGACTCCAATTCCCAGCATCACAAAGCAGCAAAAACTTCCTACTGAAAATATTATAGATTACTAGTACAAAGAATGAATGAAATGAAACAAAACAAGAATAACAATGAAATCTGAGATCCCTGTACACATATATGGCATTAACAAAACAGAAAATGTATTTCAAAATCTTTCCCAAGATAAGATGTAGACACATACGGCTTACTGATTAATTCTTTCAAATATTTAAGAGGAACATGGCATCATCATTAAATAAACTTTCAATAAATGAAGAAATGATCATGTCTCAATATATTTCATAAATCTATAATATTCAGATAGCAAAACATTGCTAAGTACATTTTACAATGAGAGACCAGAGCCTGACACTCCAAAGTGCTTCTGCAGTGTAATACTTATTTTATACTGAAAGTAATCAAAAAGAACCAGATGCAGAAAAAGTTTCTGCCCTCTTTCTCTGTTTTCTGAACAGCCAGCATCAAGCTCCTAAACACGAGTGGCATTTCTATTGCTTTTCCTACCATGCAGAACAAACGATCATCAGTAAAGACCTCATTCACAGAACTAAAGATGGCGCAGGTGGAGAAACACATTCAACCATCTATTTAGGAGCTGTTGTTTGGTGTTTGTCTTTTCACATGGTGCCACACTGAGAGGATCAAAACCTTTATCCTTTTTCATGTCACTTCCATAGGAATTGATTTTGTTGTAGTTGCTGTTGTTGTTATTGTTGTTAAAGATGCTTTATGTAAGAATTCAAAGTCACCTCTTTGAAAATAAATTAATTCCTATGGTGCCTCCCATTTATATGTTAAATACAAGTTAGTAAATATCTGACCTGATTTTCATTGACTAATTTATAACTTCTTACAGGAGTCTGAATGTTCAGACAGAGAATTCACAGGATTTAGGAGAGAATTATTTAGCTTACTCTATCAGAAAAGGATACAGAGATACTCATCACAATGGACAATTTTTGGTATGAACCCAGTAATACATGAAAATGAATAATGTATCCTGAAAAATATATAGCTTAACAGTGAAAAGTAAGGTTTCTTTTCCTGAGAAAACAAAAGGTAAAACAATCTAAATCAAAACGGAAAATTTACTTAACAAAATTTAACATTTATCCTTTACTTTTTAAGCAAATTAAGATTAAAGAGAAACTGTCAATCCAGTAGAAAATAGCTTCAGTAAAACTATAACTAACATTTTATTTACTGATACATTATATTATCCTTGCTGAATGATTAGAAACAAACAAGCAAGATGGAAGGATACATGTTTTCTTTTCAATGTAATGACACTCTCAGAAAAAGAATTAAACAAGAAAGGAAATTTTCAAATAAGTCAAATTCTTTTATGCAGAGAAGATGACATATGCAAAGAAAATACCTATATATATACATATATATTATATATAAAATTATATGTAATTACTTAAACTTACTAAGATCTCAGGATACAATGCCAATATTAAAATGAACTGTATATAGTTCATAGGTTTAACTCAAAACTGTGTACAAATTTTCTTTCTCCTTTTCCTTCATTTACTTTCCCTTCTCATTCTTATCCTCTCCTTTGCTCCCTCTTCTCCATCTCCAATGTTATTCTTTATTCTATTAAATTTGGCAACTAATGCTGTCACATATGCAGATCTTAAAATATGAATGAGTTTGGAAATCTAGGGAAGTAACATAATAACAAACCAGATACAATTCACAGGCCAAATGAAGCTCAAGAAGTAGGAAGACCAAACTGTGTGTGCTTCTGTCCTTCATAGAAAGTGCAACAAAATACTCACGGGAGCAAATAAGGAGACAAAGTGTAGAGCAGAGACTGAAGGAAAGGCCATCCAGAGACTGCTGCATCTGGGGATCCACCCCATATACAGTCACGAAACCCAGACACTATTGTGGATGCCAAGAAGTGCTTGTTGACAGGAGCCTGATATAGCTGTCTCCTGAGAGGCTCTACCAGAGCCTGATACATACAGAGGCGGATGCTCACAACCAACCATGGCATTGAGCATGGAGTCCCCAATAGAGGAGTTTGAGAAAGGACTGAGGAGCTGAAGGGGTTTGCAATACCATAGGAAGAACAACAATATCAATCAACCAGATGCCCAGAGCTCCTAGGGACTAAGCCACTAACCAAGGAGTATACATGGAGGAACTCATGGCTCCAGCTGCATATGTAGCAGATGATGGCCTTGTCAGTCATCAATGGGAGGAGAGGCCCTTGGTCCTGTGAAGGCTGAATGCCCCAGTGTAGGAGAATTCCAAGGCTGGGAGGGGGTAGTGGGTGGGTTGGTGGGGGGAACAGCTTCATAGAAGCAGGGGAGGAGGGATGGGATAGGGAGTTTCAGTGGGGGGGGGGGCTGGGGATAACATTTGAATTGTAAATAAGGAAAATATACAATAAAAATAAATACATTTTATTAGCAAATGTTACAAAAAAAGTGAATCTCACTACAAATGTATAAAACAAGGCCGGGTATGATGGTTGCAGACCTTTAATCCCAGCATTTTGATGCAGAGGCAGGTGGGTCTCTGAGTTTAATAACAAGTACTAAGCCATCCCCAGATACACAGTTAGGCCCTGTCTCAATTAAAAAAAAAATCACATAAAACAAAGTCACTGAAAGAAATGTGTGAGGTATTCCCCTAATTTGCAGTGAAAACACAAAACTTCAAACAGAAAGGAGGGTTAGGATGGGCTGGGCCGGGCCAGGCTGGCCAGCTTCATTGTTTAGTGTGTTAAGTGGTGATAGTCAATAATTGTGACACTTTTATCCACACATATGGAATTTGAGCAGAGAAGTCATTGTATTGTTAGAGCAAGGATCTTTACTGTCAGAGCAGTAGTTTATATAGAGAAAAGAGAATGGGCTGAAATAATTTGCAACAAAAGGATGCAATTGAGAGCCTTTCAACACAAATAATTCGTAATTAGTAATTAATATAAACTCAGATGTTTGCAAATAAAATTACAGTCAGGAATGCATGCATGTATGCCCTCATAACAAACACACCACATGAAGTCACCCACATATTCACTGTCTTGTTCTATCAGTTGTGGGCCTAATATAACTAGAACTCAATAGCAATAAACACTTGCAATGACCAATCTTGCCCTCTCAAGCAGCTCCAGTCTTCAATTAAAAAAAACCAAAAACTAAAAAAGCAAACCAAACCAAACTGAAAAACAATCAAACAAATAAAAAAACAAATACACACAGACACACACACACACACACACACACACACACACAGAGAGAGAGAGAGAGAGAGAGAGAGAGAGAGAGAGAGAAAACTCAAAATCAATAGCAAAAGAGAAAACACAAAAGGAAAAGGAAAGAAAAGCAAGTAAGAACCGAGGCTCTTTGAAGAAAGGGCTGATCTGATGAGAAGCAGGGTAACACAGACAAATCTTCACAGTTACTGGTGCTAAGAAGGAACTTGCTCAGACAACAAAGTAACCAACACTGACAGGGTTTTATAAAAGGGATACAGAGGTCAACTACATAAGCACACAATGGCCAAAGCTAGGAGATGAACAGAAAATTAAGGTTGCATCAGATTATAGGGCGAAGTACTAAAACATGTATGATTGAATGCTGAGGTACATATAGTTATAATGAGGAGGGGGATTTCTAACATGGAAAAGATCTAAATAATTGATGTACCTTCCCTATAAGCAACAGAGTGATGCCATCACAACGTGATTTGCTTCCAGGCCACACAGTATAGAAATGGGGAGAGCATCATAACAATCATGATAGCAATCAGCATTGACAAGTCATGTTGATAGGATCCGTTCTGATTGCCAGGATGAGGAAAATAGCCATTTAACCTTGAGGCCTTGATCCTAAAAACTCATAACCAAATCTAATAATGCTGTAAGAAATCAGCAATTTCCAACAGAATAGCATCTTACAAAATCCTGATTCATGCTCTTGAAAATTGATAGACTAATAAAAAATATGGAAAAGAAAACTTGAGGTCCGATCTTAGTCAAGGAAAATTTAAAGAATCTAGCTGATGCAATTTTTGTGGGCCTCCAGAAGACAGGAAATAAGAGTAAACACTAAAGAATACAAAAAAATAAAAGTTTTAGCATAACAATGTGCCAATACTTGCCCATTAACTCATCAAATGTATGTATTAATGCAAGTTATTAATTCTAGGAGATGATGACAGCCATAATGGTTTATATGGGTTATATACATGGGCTCTCAGAGCATCCTCTTCTGTAGTTTTGTTCTACATTTCTTTTCTCTTTCTCTCTTTGTCTGTTTTGTATTTCCTCTATCTTTTTTACTCTCTCACTCTTTAATTCCCTCTGTTCTGTTTCTTTCCCTCCTTCTCTCCCTCCAAGCCTCCCTCTCTTCCTTCATCCCTCTCCTTTCTCTCTCTCCTTTTTCCTTCTTCCTCTCTCTTTATTATGTTCTCTTTGAATCAGGAGCTCGGTCTTCTAAGATTTCCTGCACCTGCCCTCTTCTCAATCATCTTACATTAGAAGATCAAGATATAAAAAGAATCTCAAAAAGGTTTTGAAAGACTTTCATTCCAATTTCGAATAAGAATTTGAATAGAATAGAAATCAGCAACAACACTTAAAAAAGTTAAAAACAACAACAACAACAAAACCCCACTGAGTTACTGAGTCAGGAATTTGGCATCCAGGAATTTATCCTACAAATACGTTTCTGTATGTTTTTGTGTTAAGGTAATTCACTGCACCATTACATACTATTAGAGGGATAAGGGTAAAGATGCGGAAACAGCTCAGCAGAGGACACTTGATACTCAGCACCCAAATAAAAAGACTAAGCATGGTAATGCCGTTTGTTGTTGTTGTTTGTTTATTTGTTTGTTTTTATTATAATGCTAGGATGAGACTGATCACCAGAACTTGACGGCCAGCCAGTTTGGACTTCTTGGTAAGTTCGACACCAGTGGCAAACCAGTATCAAAACAAAACAAAATCAAATACAAAAAAACAAACAACAACAACAACAAAACCAAACACCAACCATCTATACAAACGAAAGCAAAAATACCATGCATTATGTCTGAGGAACCACACACAATGTTGACCTGTGACCTCTAGACATACTACCATATATAATCATACTCAGGTACATTTTACCCCATCCCTGACAGATTCCCACATGCAAATAAACACACAAACACCCACACACACACACACACACACACAAGTTTTATAAACTGTGTCATTTTGTTTAATAGAAAACTGATTAAGTACAATTTGTTTCATCATTTTCTTTAGATATTGTGGGACTGGTTTACACGACAATATTAAAAGCACAAACTATGATGAGAGTAACAGCTTCACCTTCACAGCTTTTAGTAATGGCTTTCCTAGACCTCCATTAAAGGACTCCCCTGACACACACCTGACCACAGTTGCATCCCTTAACCACAGAGGAAGCTTTTCTTATCCATTTCTTTTATCTCTCTTGATAATTTCAGAACACATATGTGGAGCTGCCAAGTTCTAGAGCTGAACCCTGTCCCCTTCCTTGACTTACTTTTGCACAGCTATCCATTGTTGAGTTTCCCTTATTGCATATGTTTTCCTTTAATTCCATTTCACAATTTGGAAGTAGGTAGCCTTGTCTTGAGATCACCAATCCCTTTATTCCATTTAACATCAGACTTCCCTTGAACTCTTTTATCTTCTTTTTTTTTTTTTTTTTTTTTTGATATTTTATTTACATTTCCGATGATTCCCCTTTTCTTTAGAAACCCCGTGTCCCCTCCCCCTCCCCGCCTCTGTGAGGGAATTCCTCCTCCCACCTACCCGCCCACCCATTCCCAT
>CM052704.1:52426123-52474289 GCA_028551405.1 Uromys caudimaculatus
ATCTGTTGAGGTTTGTTTTGTGACTGATTATATGGTCAGTTTTGGAGAAGGTACCATGAGGTGCTGAGAAGAAGGCATATCCTTTTGATTTAGGATGAAATGTTCTATAGATATCTGTTAAATCCATTTGGTTCATAACATCTGTTAGTTTCACTGTATCTCTGTTTAGTTTGTGTTTCCAAGATCTGTCCATTGATGATAATGGTGTGTTGAAGTCTCCTACTATTATTGTGTGAGGTGCAATGTGTACTTTGAGCTTTATTAAAGTTTCTTTTATGAATGTGGGTGCCCTTGCATTTGGAGCATAGATGTTCAGGATTGAGAGTTCTTCTTGGTAGATTTTTCCTTTGATGAGTATGAAGTGTCCTTCTTTATCCTTTTTGAAGAATTTTGGGTAAAGTCAATTTTATCCAATATTAGAATGGCTACTCCCAGCCTGTTTCTTGGGACCATTTGCCTGGAAAATTGTTTTCCAGCCCTTTACTCTGAGGTAGTGTTTGTCTTTATCACAGAGATGTGTTTCTTGAATGCAGCAAAATGCTGGGTCTTCTTTATGGATCCAATCTGTCAGTCTATGTCTTTTTATTGGGGAATTGAGTCCATTGATGTTAAGAGATAGTAAGGAATAGTGATTGTTGGTTCCTGTTATTTTCCATGTTATTTTTACTTTTATGTGACTATCTTCCTTTGAGTTTGTTGAAAGATTACTTTCTTGCTTTTTCTAGGGTGTTGTTTCCCTCTTTGAGTTGACGTTTACCATCCATTATCCTTTTTAAGGCTGGGTTTGTGGAAACATATTGTGTAAATTTGGTTTTGTCATAGAATATTTTGGTTTCACCATCTATGGTAATTGAGAGTTTTGCTGGGTATAGCAGCCTGGGTTGTGTTCTCTTAGGGTCCGTATGAATTCTGCCCAGGGTCTTCTAGCTTTCATAATCTCTGGTGAGAAGTCAGGTGTAATTCTGATAGGTCTGCCTTTATATGTTACTTGACCTTTCTCCCTTACTGCTCTTAATATTCTTTCCTTGTTTTGCATATTTGGTGTTTTCACTATAATTTTGACTGGATGAATTTCTTTTTTGGTCCAATCTGTTTGGAGTTCTGTAAGTTTCTTGTATATTTATCTTCATTTCTTTCTTTAGGTTAGGGAAGTTTTCTTCTATAATTTTTTGAAGATACTTACTGGTCCTTTTAGTTGGGAGTCTTCACTCTCTTCTATACCTATTATCCTTAGTTTCTGTCTTCTCATTGTGTCCTGGATTTCATGGATGATTTGGGTTAGAAGCTTTTTGCATTTTGCATTTTCTTTTACTGTTATATTGATGTTATCTATGGTATCTTCTGCTCCTGAGATTCTCTCTTCTATCTCTTGTATTATGTTGGTGATGCTTACATCAATGACTCCTGCTGTCTTTCCTAGGTTTTCAAACTCCAGGGTTGTCTCCCTTTGTGATTTCTTTATTGTTTCTATTTCTATTTTTAGCTCCTGGATACTTTTGTGCATTTCCTTTGTCTTTTTTATTGTGTTTTCCTGTAATTCTCCCTGTTTGATTGAGCTTTCCTGTAATTCTTTAACGGATTTTTGTGTTTCTTCTTTAAGGGCTTCTAGTTGTTTATCTCTGTTCTCTTGTATTTCTTTAAGGGTGTTAATTTCTTTCTTAAAGTCTCCTTTCATCAACATGAGAAATTATTTTAAATCTGAGTCTTGCTTTTCTGGTGTGTTGGGGTACCCAGGGCTTGCTGTGGTGGGAGAGCTGGGTTCTGATGATGCCAAGTAGCCTTGGTTTCTGTTCCTTATGTTCTTACCCTTGCCTTTTGCCATCTTGTTAACTCTGATGTTAGCTGATCTTACTCTCTCTGGCTGTGGCTTGCCCCTCCTGCAGGCCTCTGTGTCAATACTCCTTGAAGACCAGCTCTCTCTGAGAGGTACTCGGGCCTAGAGAGCTGTGGCACAGTGTCAGCTCTGGGGTGCAGACAGAAACCAGAAGGATCCTGTCCCCAACTGTCCCTTGGCTCCTATGTCCTGATGGCTCTACAAGGGTCCCTGTTGATCCAGTGAGCTTGAACAGAAGCAGTGGCCCTGCCTGTGCTCAAAGGTGTGTCAGCACTCCTGGGATACCAGCTCTCCCCTGGAGCCCCATGGCCCAGGCTGAGGTCCCCAGACACAGATGGAAACCGGAAAGTTCCTGTCCCAGACTTTACCTCAGTCCCTGTGACCTGAGGATTCCGGGCGGGTCCTGATGAGCCGTGGTGCTCACCCTAATCGCACTCACGGCTTTTCCATGTTCCTGGGAGGGTAGCCTTCTCCTGGCGTTTCTTGACTATGGACCCCGGGTGGCCCAGGCAGAGGTCTCCACCCCCAGATGGAATCTGGAATGTTCAGAGGTTTCCTGTCCCCACATTTTCCTCAGACCTTGTATTCTGCCAGTTCTGGGCTGGTCCCGGTGGACAGTGGTGCTCAAGGCAACCCCACTTATGGCTTTTCTATGCTCCTGGGAGGGTAGCTTTCTCCTGGCGCTCCTTGGCTATGGACCCCTGGTGGCCCAGGCAGAGGTCTCCACCCACAGATCTCTGGCTATCTTCTTATGTTGAAGCGAGCTGAGGAATAGCCAGGGTACTATGGTGTCACTTAAAAACTTTATGAGGGCCGGAGAGATATCTCAATGTTTAAGAGCACTAGCTGCTCTTCAAGAGGTCCTGAGTTCAATTCTCACAAACTACATGGTGGCTCATGACCATCTGTAATGGAATCTGATACCCAATGTGCATACGCAACAAATAAATACATCTTTAAAAAATTCCTCTGAAAAGAAGGCTTATAGACAAAAATATATTTATACCTATGGCTTGGTTTTCCTATATTTAGCAAAGTGATATTTAAAAAAAGAAAGATTGAATTTTACAGCTTTTCTGTACATGGCAGACATTTTGACACATGTTTGTTTGTTTGTTTGTTTACTATTTCAATACATCATTGAAAAATTAGGGAGCCCTTCCCCACTCCTTTTTTTTTTTTTTTTTTTTTTTGAGAAATTTATAACTGGTAAATACAATAGCACTAGCATTGACACAAAGCTCAAAAGAAACAGGCAGAATGGCAGGGGTTAACATTTGTGTTGTTTTAGAATGCCTCTGTTCAAATCAAGCCTGTATTTTAGAAATGCGACATAGGTAATGTTTCTACTAGCTTAACTTCTAACTCTATTTGCTAGCCTTCTTGAAGCATCTGAGGGCTGGTCTGCAGTCTTTAATTAATATCTTTATTTCTCTTCATTTTTCTATCATTGTAGTTAATACACCTGACTAAAAGGAGCTCATCTCTCATAGAGAACTTGTGGTAGAATGAACTTTCAACTAATGATAGAAAGTTGCCTGGTAAGATGGATTTTGCTCGTGCAGTTACAACACCATGGGATGGGATACTGGACTACTTAGATGACTCATACAAGACACTAGATGGAGGGGATGGAGGCTTATTTCAGTGGTTTAGAGCAGAGTTCTCATACAGAGAACCCGAGTTTGGGTCCCAGCTCTCAAACTAAGTATCTCTTAACTGCCTATCCACACAGATACATGCATGGACATGAACACTCACACACACACACACACACACACACACACACACACACACACACACACGCCACACACATGATAAAGTAAATCTGTTTTTTAAAATGATTTTAAAACAGAAAGCTTCTCCTGGCAAGGATCATAGTAGTTATGTCAATGACATGTGATGAAGGAATTTATTAAATTAATTTATTTAATTCATTAATTTATTAAATTTAATTAATTAAAGTTACTTGTATATCAATGTTTGTAATTTTTCCTTATTATGTTTTAATGTATGGATGGTCTCTTAACATTAACCTGCTAAAGATGAAGTCAGCTCTTTTTGGCATCGAAGATAGAGTAAGAAGGGATGTTTTCTCTCCTGAGTTATTCTAGACCATGTCAAGTTGGAAAACAATATTAAATATCACATGTGTTTCAGTGGGAGTATTTTTCAGAAAATAGAAGAAAAGCAAACAGCATCATATCTCTTGGAAAAGAACATGGTCACAATGCTAAACATCTATGATCACCTATCCTTACTCCGTCCAAGTTATTAATTGTTGGGTATGTGTCTGATTATGAAATGCATGTAAACACTGTTGTCCTCTTGATTTTTAACATCAATAAAACTCATCTAAAGGCCTGTTAGGAACTGAAATAGCTCAGTGGAAATTAAAAAGATCTAAAACTTTACTTTTTAAAGTAGACTATGTGAAGTTTGTTTAAATGTACTGTATGAGACCATATATGACCTATTATGCCAGAGTCTCTATTTTAATAAGATTCCCTAGGTAATTGTTGTATAATCTAAGTTTAGAGATAATATAAAAATGTAATCAGCATAATAAGTAGATAAGTAGTCGAATGAAATTTATAACTTAATATTATTACAATGGTAAACTTCTTAGATAGTTCCCATATTGTTTCATCTTTATAAAATGAAGATAGTGTATCAGCCTCCAGTGGTTTGAATGAGCATGACCTCTGGAGACTCGTACATTTTAATGCTTAGTCAGACCAGGCAGGATTAAAACTCTTTGGGAGAGTTTAAAAGGTGTAGCCCTATTGGTGGGAGTGTGTCTTGAGGGGAGGTGGACTTTGAGATTTCAAAAGCTCATTCAAAGCCCATTGTCTCTGCCTTCTGACTACAGATGTAAAGGATATAAAGCTCTCAACTAAAGCTACAGCATGATGTCTGTTTGTCTGCTACCATATCCACCATTATGATGACAATGGACCAATGCTCTGAAACTGTAAGTAAGTCAAATGCTTTCATTTTTAAGTTTTCTTGGTCACAGTGTTTACTCCTAGAAATAGAATAGTAATAAAGACAGTTCCACAGAGGTAAAGGAAGGTTAATGATTGATAGCATTATTAATTAATACAAATTTTCCATAAAATACTAATACAAGTGTTTATGAAATATGTGTGGAGGCAGGTGAGATGGTTCATCACGCAACAACTTAACTAGAATATGTTTTATTTTCTTCTATTTTTTAGGTATTCAGTTAATATCTTCCTGAAATTCACTGTTGAATATTTATAGTCATCAGATATTTTGTGTTTTCACTGAAGATATGACATCACTGAAGTCATGTTGTTAGAGATTATTAAGAATATCATTGGTTATTTAATTTTTAATTAATTAGTAATTTAATTTTGGTGGTTTAATTTTCTTAATAGATTCATGTCTATTATATTTCTTGTTTCTTCTTATATGTACTTGGGCAAGTTATATCTTTTAAGGAACTGGTCTAGTTAATCTAATTTATTAAATTTACTGGTATATCAAAGTTTGTAATTTTTCTTTATTATGCTTTTAATGTATGGATGGTCTCTTATTTCTGATGCCTATAATCTATTTTTCATCTGTATTATTTTAACTAATTATTTTGAACAGAAGCTTGCTTACTTTACCTATCCTTTCAAACAACAACCTTTTCATTTTTTCATTGATTTTCTATTTTTAAACATGTTGATTTTTCTTTCATAATTCTTTTCTTTTTCTTTCCTTCTTGTATTAGAAGTAATTAGCTTTTCAAACTAAAGTTTCTTAAAGTAGAAGTACATTCTGATTTTACGTTTTTAAAATTCCTGTTTCAAATGCTATAAATATTTGCATAAATACGAATATTTGGAAAAAAAGTATACATAAATAATTTATCAAATATTTCTATCATGTACTTACCTGAGTATTTTATCATACTCGAGCAGAACTTCATTTCACAAGTTATGACTTTAGAAAGTGACCAATGTTATATCATAAAAAGAACTACATGAATGAAACTTTTTTAAAGAATTTAAAATGAGGCTTAAAATCATACATTATTTTTGACAATGTCTATATTTCAAACTTATTTTATGCATGTGCATATTTCAGACATTTTTCTGCCTGCCCTTTCCAAGCCCAGTTGAATTTTCTTTTCCTTAAATGTGAATTAAATTTACCATTTTTAAGAAAATACTGTTTAAAAGACTAAGAAAATAGCTTCTTGAAACATTAAGAGGCATATACATATATATATATATGTATATATGTATACATATATATATATATTTATAATTACATCATTTCATTTCCTCCTTCCTTAGTCTCCCACACAACCCAGTCAATAAACTTGTGCTTGCTCTCTTCCAAATTCATGGCCTCTTTTTTTTAAATTGTGGTGATATATATATATATATATATATATATATATATATATATATATATATATATATATATTCCTAAGTGTGTAATATTACTCTTATGTATCTGTTTTCAGGGCTGACCATTTGGAATCAAATAACCAATTATGCTCTTCCCTTGTGAAAACTATTTCCTTTGTTCTCATCATTCCCTAGTTGCCTGTCAATCTCTGCTTAGGACTCACATCTCCCACGCTTTCTCCCTTTCACATTAGCATGTCTATCTGTGTCCTTGCTTACATCAAGCTTAAGCAATCTTGTTGGTAAGACTTCATGAATGTAGCTTCTAACATTACAAGAAGACAAAATATCATAGCAAACTTCCTGTTCTCTGGCCTCTTACAATCTTTCCATTGCCCTGTCTTAAGTGCAGGAGTTTCATTGTAGGTATATTTAGCAATTATGCCAGTTTAGTCAAATGGCAGTTTTATGTTCTCCACCAAGATTTCTGATTTGGCTAGTTGTCCTGATTAGTTGGCTAAGATTTCAGTACCAAGAATATTTACCCCCTTGTTCAGAGGCCTCAAGTACAATCATAGCCCTAAGAACAATTAGCTGTTTGTGGGTCTGCATCTGTTCTACCACAGGGCAAGGCCACGTGGGGAGGCAGAACACAGGGAGCTTGACTGCACATAGCCCAATGTGCTGCCAGTGCCTGGCTGTAGGGAAGCTCTAAGGCACTGCTCCGGGGTGAGAGAGCACAGTCGGAGATGGGGGAAAGCTGGAGCTGCTGTGGGATCCCCAGGCCTTCAGTGAGGCAAGGACCCTAGGAAAGGGGACTTCTGGCTTGTCCCTGTGGTGATTCTCCTTAGCTTGGTGGAGGCACACTTTCTGGCAGTTATGGTTGGGAGAGTAGAGAGGCCTTCTACAGGGGATTAAGCTGCAGCTCTGTAGTGGAATGCCTTCTCCATGACTCCCCATGGTAGATCTTGATGAAAGAGACAGACAGTCCATGGTTCTAAACATTTTATTGGTTGTTCATGGCAGGAAATATATGCATAACATACCATACCCACTTCTCAGGGTGGACCTGAGATTAAATACCTTTTGCAGGGAGGAATGTCTGGGAAGGTAAAGTTATGGGCTAAGCAACCCAGGCCTCTAGATACCTCATTAGCATGAAGAACTCTGTTTTGGGCCTAAGCGACCATAGGAAACATTTCTTTCTAAGTCTCAGGTGTGTACCCACCAAGTTTCTGGGTCTCAGCCTGCTCTATCTTACCAACTTCCTGACATGGTTTTATGTCTACAGCTGTTGGATATTTTTTTGGGTATACATGCTACTTTTATGACCCTAGGATTATCATGCCTTGGTGGTTGTTGTTCATAGGCCCCATGGCTGGGTAGGACTATTGGCTGCTTCCTTCTTTTAAAGCTTGTATGTTACCTTTTTATACCAGGAGAACTAGTCCTTGAGAAAGGTGTTTCATGTCAACTTCAGCTTAGGGGCTTCTGGATCATCTTTCTGAAGTATATGATGTCTTCAGCTATAGGGGTTTACAATCCACCTCAAGAAGTGGAAGAAGGGTAGAACCAAGAGCAATAGCAATAGTTTACAGTATTTTGGAAATCTCTTTGACAACCCTAATTAACAACTCCAAAGAGAACTTCTCTATTTTTATTAGATAGTCTATTGATCTTGGAGGGAGCACTCTGAGCACTGATTAGAATATGTCATTTACTCATGGATAGGCAGGATTAGAATAGTAAAAATGACCATTCTACCAAAAGCAATCTACAGACTTAATGCAATCCCCATCAAAATTCCAACACAATTCCTTACAGATCTTGAAAGAACAACACTCCACTTCATATGGAAAAATAAAAACCAAGGATAGCTAAATGAATCCTATACAATAAAAGAACTTGTGGAGATAGAACCATCCCTGATTTCAATCTGTACTACAGAGTTGTAGTAATAAAAACTGCATGGTACTGGTATAAAAACAGACATGTTGATCATGAATATGAAACAAAGACATAAATTCACACACCTATGGATACCTGATTTTTGATAAAGAAGCCATAAATTTACAATGGAAAAAATAAAGTATCTTCAACAAATGGTGCTGGTCTATCTGAATGTCAGTATGTAGAATAATGCACATATACCGATATATGTCAGCAGGCACAAAACTGAAGTCCAACTAAATCAAAGACCTCAACATAAGACCAGATACACTGAATCTGATAGAAGAGAACATAGGGAATAATATTAAATACATTGGTACAGAAGACAACTTTGTGAACAGAACACCAATAGTTCAGACACTAAGATCAACAACTAATAAATGTGGCCTCATAAAATCAAAGAGCTTCTATACAGCAAAGGACACTGTCAATGGGTCAAAATGGCATCCCACAGACTAGGAAAAGATTTTCACAACTCCACATCTGACAAATGGCTAATATCAGATAGATAGATAGATAGATAGATAGATAGATAGATAGATAGATAGATAGAGTTGATATATATATGTATATATATACATATATATACATATATATGTGTGTATATATATATATATACATATATATATATATATATATATATATATATATATATATATATCATGAAACCAGACATCAACACCAAATAACCCAATTAAAAAATGTCGTACAGATCTAAACAGAATTCTCAACAGAGGAATCTCAAATGGCTGAGAAACACATAAAGAAATGTTCAACATGCTCAGCCATCATGGAAATTCAAATCAAAATGGCTTTGAGATTCCATTTTACATGTGTCAGAATGGCTAAGATTAAAAGCACAAGTGATGGCTCCTGCAGGTGAGGATGTGGAGCAAGGGGAACACGCCTACACTGATGGTGGGAGTGTTAACATCTACAACAGCTTTGGAAGTCAATATGATAGTTTCTCAAAAAATTGGAAATATGTATTCCCAGGTATACCGCTCCTGGGCAAATACCCAAAGTACTCTCAACCTGATATATCACAGAGACAGTTGCTCAACTGCGTTCATTACTGCTTTATTCATCATAGCCCAAAAACAGAAACAACCTAGTTGTCCTTTGAACAAAAATTGGATAAGGAAATTGTGTTGCATTTACACAATGGAGTATTACTCAGCTGTTATAAAATGACATCATGAACCTTGCAGGCAAATGGGTGGAACTAGAAAAAAATCATCCTGATTAAGGTAATCCAGATCAGAAAGACACATATGGTATATGTTCAATCATAAGTTGATATTAGCTGTAAAGTAAGACAAACATGCTATAGGCTAATTAATAGGAGGGCATAAGAGAGAATATAAGGATCTTTCTGGGAAGGGGAAATAGAAGAGATACTATCAGTGGACTGGGGATGAGTAGGGTTTGGAGCAGGAGGAATTGGGTAGTGGAAAGCAAGGGAGAAATTACTTGGAGAAACTACTGGAGTTGAGGACATTTTAGAGGCAGGTAAAAACATTGCAATGGAAATGCCATGGAATCTATGTGAGAATTTCTCAAAGACTTCTAGTAATGGGGACAAAGACCCTGAAATGGCCATTTTCTGCAACCAGGCAAGGCCTCAAGTCTAGAGATTGGGACACCAACCCAAACACAAACCTATTTGTCTACAGTTTATCCTGCCTGAGGGTGTGCTGATCCTAGCAGAATACTCTAAGGAGAGAGACTAGAGAGACTTCATTCAGCAACTCATGGGAGCAAATGCAGAGTACCACTGCCAAACATTAGGAGGAACCTAGGGATGCCTGCTGAGGAGGGTGAAGAAGGGTTGGAGAAGCCAGAGGGGTCATGGACACACCAGGAGTACATGGCCCACAGAACCAACTGAGTAATAACTGTGACTCCTGGGAATTTTATCAATCAGGGAACCTGTAGGAGGTCTTCTACATATACGTTATGGGGAAGTAGCTCCATGGTTCTGAAAGCTGTGAGCTGCCAGAATATGATCGATACAAACTAAACATTCCAGAGCATCACCTGCAGACCTCAGTATAATTCCAAATGGCCAAGAAATGAGGAAAGAGTGGTGAAGAAAGGCAATGTGAGTTTGCAGCACAAGGTCCGAGATGAATTTCTTCTTCTCAAAGGTGACAGGAAGACACAATATTCCCTTTGGAAAGGAGAGAGGGAGAGAGCGAGAGAGAGGGAGAGAGAGGTAGAGTGAGAGAGAGAGAGAGAGAGAGAGAGAGAGAGAGAGAGAGAGAGAGAGAGGAGATGTGGGTGGATAGTGAGAGTGAGGTATCATATCTCTATAAGAATGAAATAAGTCAATTGTTTTGTCATTGTTTTTAAACAATACATGACAATATATCCTATAATATTTTGTTAACCCATTAATAAAATTGGCTCTAAGCTAAGTCATATGCTGAGTTAATATTTAATTCTATACCTTCTAACTGAGGTGGATATGTAATCTCTTTCTCTGATAGTTTCTAGATAGGCAAATAAAATAAAAATCACAGACTTCTAAGAGAGGGGGTGTTTACATTTTCACGGAGTTCTTCCCATTTGGGGAGAGTTCATTGTTATTTCTTTTACACACAAATTGTTCTGAGGAATTCTACAATACTTAGTTTATTCCAAGTCATGCTTACATGCAGGGTAGTAAAATAAGACTTCAAATTAGCTTAAATCAGTGCACTTCATAAAGTGTCTAGTTCTCAAGAACAATATTTTGAACATCCTTCTAGGACTGCGAAGATATTTTCCTCCTTCACAGTGGATGGTTTATTTCGGTGGCCTTCGTCTTTGTTCTCAGACTTAACAAGGGCACTCATTTTAGCTCAGCAACCAGCTTCTCTTTCAATTTATGTTTCGTTTCAGTAATTGTTCCCCACATCTTCTTGTAAAGCAAATCTCATTTGATTACTAGACCAAATCAGCCTATTTGTGTACAGAACCCAAAAGGACTAGAGTTTAATCCCTTGAGTACTTAACATTCTTGTGCGTCAGGAGCAAAGCTAAAGCAAATTGCTGATCTGGGACACCCGTGCCTGAATTTGTGTGTAGAGCTGACATTTATACACTGTGTTCTATTAAAAGCTTGTAGGCACATTGTTTTTCCTCTAGTAACCTCCATGAGATACTGAAAGTGAACACATTTCAAGATGCCAACTGAAGCACTCTAAGCCTAAAGCAAGAATGAATTGATAGTCTCTGTCAACTCTTAAAATCTTAAATTTAAATGAATAAGCTGAGCTAGAATTTCTATGCACCCACCTTACCCTGAAACAGAATGCCATCATGAATTCATTTTGCCTGCTTTTTCTTTAGAATATTCTCTAGTTTTGTCCGTAACAGTGAAGCTTGAGTGATTTGCAGAGCCTTAGTTGCAGCTTTGTAGTGTGCTAGGCTTTTATGGATAAAAGTCCCTTTATATTTATTCAATCTACTTCACTCTTAAACTGATAGCTCAATAGAAAGATCACAGTGCACAGATGGTACTGAGATGGGCACATGAGAAGAAAGTAAAGTGAAGAGCTGACAAAGCATTCAAGTGGGCCAAAGTAAGCACACCAAGTAGAGATGTGTAAAAGATCTGCTTTGGAAAATAAATGAATTCAGAGAGATTATAGGCAAACGCTATGATTGAGCTATTTATAAAGTCATATCTACCATGAATAGATGATACAATTATAGAGAGAGTAGTTTAAGTACATTTAATGCTTATTTTTAAATGGCTTACACAATACCCTTGTGAACTGAAAATAAAATCAAGCCATGCCATACCAGATTCAGCCATTTCCCAGAAACCCAAACAAGTCTTTATGAAGTACTACCCCATCTTCATAGTTAATTGAATGACATTAACACTGGATAATTCCCCATCCTTCTCTGTTCTTTGAAGATTCATTGGCAGTGTTATTGTTAAATGGATATGAAATCAGCTTCTTGTTTTCTGGATTGCATATATGTGTGGGCTTCGTTATTTATTTAGTAGTATTATTATGCATATGTGCATACAACTGGGAATGTAATCACACATATACTATCGTGAGTGTGTGGAGGTTAGAGGTTATGATGTTTCTTCTTACATTCTACCTTTTATATAAGTTCAAACTGAGGTGGCTAGGCTTATTTAGAAAGCAATTTACAAGTTGAACCATCCTTCTAGCCCTGGCTCTTTTCCTGTCTTCTAGGATTGAATTGTTCAGGGCAGATATAAGTGTATTAGTGACAGGATATTGGCCAATGACGTGTAGCAGCAAGTTCTTCACTCACTGTGCCAAGATTTTTGGATTCATGTCATCCTGGGTCTCTGCTTTGGTCTTGCATGTCATGAACTATATCTTTTTATTTCTCTTGCTTTGGCTGATAATTATATATATTTTCTTCTTCTTCTTCATGTGAGCTAGCTTAATTTTAGGACTATCAGTTGCTTTCCCAAAGGTCTCAGCTTGCCTGATTTTCTGCTGCATTAATCAGTTTCATGGGAAGGACAAATGGCTGCATTCCAAAACAAACTAGCTGAAGAAATTTCAGATGAAATGGTGGTATCTGATGCTGGGACTTTCCCTAAAGCCCCTTGATCCTTATCTTCAGGGTTTTACCTATCTCTGCAGCTCAGTGATTCTGCAGGTGAGTTTTCTGTACAGTGGAAAAGTAAAATCCCCAGCATCAAATCCATGTGCTGAAGCTGCCTATTGCATAATCCTGGGAAAGCAAGCGGAAACTCCTCTCTATCAGCATCTGGATGCCAACCCTAGTAAAGCAGTGGACCTATTTGAAAACTTGCTCAGGATGGACCATTAATTGAACACAAAATGGCTTGAGGAATGGTCACATTTCCCTGGAAAACAGGAAAGATCATGGCTGACCACAGAAAAGGGAGATGAGAAAATTTTGCAGACACATCTCCCCACAATGAAATTAATACATCTTTCTTTTCCTGGAATGTTTTTCCTTTGACATTGCATTATTGAATAACCCATACCCTACATGTATTTCTATTCTCACCTCCGGCTATGTGTCAGGCATAACAGTTCCATTTTCCTATAAGGACTAAAGCAATGATCAAAGTACTGTATCTAGGATACTGCCACAGTGTGATTCACCTAAAAGTTATCAAATATGATACATGGATCCCAGAAACTCAGAGTGAGAATTTGAGGTGATTCATGACTCACTTTTTGTATTCTTGAAATAGAGGTGATAATGTTACTACTTGCTGCAGTGTAGTTGTGGGTTATATTCCAATTATCCATGTACTGGAAGCTTAGCTATGAATCACGCTGTGGAAATGGTAAGAGACTTAAGAGCTGGGGTCTAGAAAGAACTGGAGGTGTTCAGGTCAGTAGGAGGTAAACCTTTAGGGACATCTATGGGGAGATTTTCCTCTCTGTCTCTTTTTATCAGATGCTTCTTTCTCTGTTATACTATTACCTCCAGTGTAGAGATTTAGTTTTGTGATCTCTCAAATTCCTAATAAATTAAAATTTGATCAGTCTTTCTGTCAATCCTTTGAATATCCAGAGATTCAAATAATTATTTTTTTCTCTATTAAGTTAACATACCTAACAAGTTTAATTATAGTAATCACAAAGGATGCATTAAACTTAATTGAAATGTCAATTTGTTGACTAAATTAATATTGAGGCTTTAGAATAGCGCCTGGTATGTAGTAAAACTATACTAGAATTAGTCACAATAATAAGGATATTAATATCTCCAGTAACTACTTTTCTTATATGTTATGTGTGTAATCGGTCACATTTTATCACTGTGAAAAATACCTTCAAGAAACAGTTTATAGAAGCAAAGATTTAATTGACTAAGAGATTCAGAAGTTGTAGTTTAATGTCTCTTGGCGCAATGGATTCTGGTCACCAGTGGGGCTGAACATCATGGTGGCAATTTTTAGTGAAGTGAAGCAACTCAGCTCTTGCTGGGCAGGAAGCAAAATGAGCCATGGAGCAACTGTGGGCAGAGAATATTCATCCAGTGTCTTATTTAAGTCACCAACTTCCTCTAACAAGGTCTTACCCCTGATTTCCATTACTTCCCAACAAACCCATCAAAGTGTAAATCAATGAGCATATTGACCCAGTGACAAAGTTACAGTCATCAGTGTCCAATTGCTATGTCAAAATCCATCAGATAACATATATCTATAACTTCGTGAGTATATTGTACACAAGAGTCTCATGAGTATTTTATCAATGATGTGACTTAGATGTATAGAATAAATTATGACAACAAATCAGAGAAAAAGGGTCAGAATTGAGAAAATAACAACAAAGGTATCTGGCTCATATCTAGGTAGAAGTTATAGACCAATTGCTGCACTTTTGCCTGGTGGAAATGCAGGGTGCTTGGTCTTTCCCAAGTTTTAAATTTGGAACTTTTTCTGTCTCTCTGTGTCTCTGTCTCTGTCTCTGTCTCTGTCTCTCTCTCTCTCTCTCTCTCTGTGTGTGTGTGTGTGTGTGTGTGTGTGTGTGTGTGTATGTGCACACTATATAAGTCAAATGCAGAATGTCTTTAGTAAGTGAGTTTGAAAATCCTCTCCTCTTTATAAAACTGGAAGTGAGAATCCTGCAGTCTATTGGATTTTTCAAATTCATAACTTGAAGTGGGGTATTTAATTGTGAATGGCATATAATTTTCTTTTAAACATTGGACTAACATCTGACAGGGTAAAAATGACTCTGAAAAATCATTCATTTAAAACTGTAAATATTTCTTACTCCACTTGATTGAACTCTGACCTTAATGTGCTATCTTTGCTCATAAATTAACTCCTTTTTGATAAAAAATAATTACAGCTTGGTGATTAAGAGAACTGGCTTCTCTTGCCAAGGAACAGGGTTCAGTCACCAGCACTCACACTGTTGCTAACAACTATCTGTAGCTCCAGTTTTATAGGATACAATATCCACTTCTGATCTCTACCAGCATCAGACATACACATTACACATACATGAATATTGACTAAACATTCATGTACTTGGAATGAAATAAAAAAAATTTAAAAATTAAGAAATAAATGAGAAAACATGTTTAACCAGAAGTAACAAACCATGTTATCATCATCATCATAGTCATCGTCATCGTCATCCTCATCCTCATCCATAGTTAAAGTTTAGGAAAAGTGTGGTTAAAGTATTGCTTTCAGTAAATAAGAACGCTTTTTTTTCCTAATTATGATAAGTAGAGACACACTTTCCCAAAGACAAAAGGAGTAAAAACAGAAAGAAAGAAGCAGAATACAGCAGAAAATAAGGAGGATGAAGGGAAAAGGAAATAATATCGTTTCTTACTTTGAAAGCTCCCATCAACGTAATTATCAGTGAACTCAGGAATATGGATTTTTTCTATTTAGAAACTAAAATTTTAAGATCTGTGTTCTTACTTCAAAATTCTCACACTTACACTTGTGAGAGCTTCACTGCCTATTTCAGAATCTGTACTATACAATTTAACCCCATCAGCCCTTCTATTTGGTTGACGTAGTATGCAGTTTCTTATCTCTTAGTATCATTTGCCACTCAGTCTCAGAGCTTAGACTAAAAGTGATGATGCCAAATTTTGATGATATTCTGAATGTTTAGAATTTTCACTTTTAAAAGTAAACTGCTCTTCCAGACGACCCAGGTTCAATCCCCAGCACCATACTGTAATCTAACACTACCTGTAATTCCTGATCCAGGAGATCCAACACTCTGTTATGGCTTCCACAGGTGCCAAGCACACACATTATTCATAGACATACATTCAGGCAAAACACCAATACACATAAAATAAAAAATAATTAAAAAAATTTTAATTGTTAGCTCCTGAAATTGATCTACTGTTTTGCATTCTACTTTCATGTGTGGAATATAACAATTATATACGTACTTATTCACTGAAGGAAATTTTAAGAATATGTGTGACTGAAGCCACATGTGCAAAGTTTGTAAAATTTTCTTTCTGAAAATAGCTCCAAAATTGTATGGTTAACTAGCTATCTCTATTTAGCTACCTAAATAGAGATAAATTGCTGTGTGTCCTTACAATGTAATATTCAAAAAAAAAATTGCTTAGGAATGGACTATGAATATATCCCACAACTAGAAGACTCTTAGAAATATTATGTTCAGTAAGAGTGACTACTCGCCAATGTACAATACTGTTTAGCACTGTTGCGTGAAGTTTCAGAACAGGAAAAAACACAATTCTGGTGAAAGAAATGAGAACGTGGGATCTGGAAGGGAACCCTCCGAGCAAACTCTCAGCTGATAGAGAGGATAGAAATCTGTTTCCTGAGACAGTGGTTCCACAGGTATGTAACTGAATATACCCTTGCTATCTCTACACTTACCTGACAATTTCTTGCCAATAAATTACTGAAAATAGATATTCATTTCATATATTCAGGGTAGATAATAAAATAGCCCTCTCAAAAATTTAATAAAACTATCAGAGAACATGTCTGTGGTTAACTTCATGAGGCAGCTTGCCTGGGTTTTGGAGTGCCGCATATTTGGGCCTCGTTATACTGAGTGTTTTGCAAGTATATATTTGGATGAGATTTGCTCATAGATCAGTAGATTGAAGAAAGCGAGCCACCAATTCTAATGTGGGCTTCTTTCTTCCAGTCAGTTGCGGACCTGTATACAACAATCATAAAGTTGGTAGGAACTTCTCATTCTTGAGTGCTTTCACTGGGACTTTAAGTTTTGCAGGCCTTTGAATCTGGACTGAAATGTTGGTTCTTCTAAGTCTATAGGGTGCTAATATTTGCTGAGAAAATTAACCATCATGTTTCTTATACCCAGGCCTTCAGACTCAGAATGAAAACGACATTGATTTCATTGGGTCTGTAACTTGTTGGCTGCAGATCTTGGACTTTGCAGCTCCTTTAATTGCTTGAGGCCATTCCTTATTTCATATGTAAGTAAGTGATACATATTTATGATATATAATACATGATATACATGTTCATCAGTAATGTTTTTAGTTCTGCTTTGGGAAATATCTAAGACAATTATACCATTATATTTTTTTTTTTATTTCAGAAATCAAGCTTAACTTCTGGTCTTACAGGAAATAAAGATTTATTTTGTGTTCACTATAGATGCATTTTGAAATTGTTGAATTTGTTTAATAACCATACTTTCATTGGGCATACACAATTAATAGCACAAAAAGATTGCATTTTGTACCTTCTGTTCACAAAATGGTTATTTAGTCCTTGCTCTGTGTTATTGAAGTCTTAGCCATTTGTAAACTAATTTCCTCTGCACAGCTCTCTTTTACCTGCTTTAAGCATTTTATTCTAAGAATTATGCCTCATTCATTTAATTAGCTTTTGGTTGCACAATCTCAGTATCTTTTTGTTAACTATCATCATCCATAACTTTGCCATTAGCACAGTTCTGGCTAAGGTAATAGACTGTGTGATACATTGTCCCAGGGGTATTGAATGCACGTGCACATATGTTTTTACTATAATCTTTCAGGGCTTCAAAGGGAAAATAAATGAAAATAAGGAAGACATTGAGTTTTATGAAACTTACATTGCAATATTGAAAGTTACGTACTTTCACATAAACTAAAAGATTAACTGAAAAGCTATATAGCAAGAATTAAATTATATATGGTTAAGATAAAAGTAAAAATATGAACATATTCTTAGTGAATTCTTAATTTTTATAGTAAATGTATGTAACATAAAATATACCCTGATTACAGTTTCTCCTCCTTGTACTCCACATTCCTTCTCATCTTCCCTCCCATCCAGTTCCTCCTCAACTTCCCTCTCATCTGATTCACCACTGATTGTAGGTTTGGCCTAATACTCCTTGTGTTAGGTTAATTTTGGTCCCCAAACTGTTTATATGAGTGTCTGCACATAAGACACTGAGGGACCCTGCCCCTAGTTGGTTCTGATTGGCAAATAAGGATATCAGCAGCTAAAAGCTGGACAGAACAGACAGAGGCAGGACTTTTGGGATTCCTGAGCTTGGGAGAGAGAAGAGAATCACCATGAGATGGGGGTAGGGCAGACCAGCCATGTGAGAATTCAGATAAATGGTTCTAGAAGCCACTTCCCCATTTTTTGTCTGAGATAGCAGAGATAAAATAGTTAAGGATGTTAACTCTGGAATACATGAGGGCAGTGATTGCTAGCCAAACTGCACAAGCAATGAGCTAGTCAACACATATCAAAATTAAGTGCTCTCTCTCTCTCTCTCTCTCTCTCTCTCTCTCTGTGTGTGTGTGTGTGTGTGTGTGTGTGTGTGTGTGTGTCTTTCATTAGCAAATCCAGAAAGCTCTTGGGTAGGTGTGAATGCAATCTGTCAGGAGCTCAGGGCAGGTTAACTAATGCATGTTACACACACCGTTTTGATCTATCGAAAGAGTGAGAGAGAGAGATAGGAAAGACAACAGGATTCTAGAAAATAATAATTATAATACAATATGATATAAGATAAAACATGTTGGAATAAGACAAAACTGAGAAAAATAAAATTGCCCAAGAAAAGGCACAAGATGAAGGTAGAGATCCACTGTTCTCTACATGCAGTGGCATAAAACATAAATCCAATGTCTCTTAATATATAAAACATATAGAGTAGAAAAAGTAAGAAAGAATTATAATGAAAACATTAAAATTTAAAAAAGAAAAGAAAAAGGACATAACACATTTATGAGACAATAAACCTACAAAAATGCTGTTGAGTTTGTTTGATGTTGGCCATCTCCTCTATGCCTGTGCCTGGGTGTTCTTTGGATTCTGTTGCCCTCTCTGGTTTTTAGGAGGGTGGTGTTTGTGTGTTGCTTAGCAACAAATTCTTCAGGAATCATATCTCGGAACTCTATCCAGAACTTGAGGTTATGCATAGAATGTGTTTCTAGTTATTGAGAGCTGTTATTTAAGGAATGGGCTAGTACAGGGTGGGCTGAAAAGTCCACACAAGGAAGGAAAGAGCATGTATCATTCAGAACTGCTTAGTTGCATGGAAATGGGCAAAGAGAATGTTCAAAGACCACAACACTTATCCTGCTACAGAGCTAGAAATGAAACTGCAGGATTGGATCTGGAAGAGGAGAGAGAAATAAGATCTGAAGCTTGTATACGAGCTTTTCTAACCTATTTGCTGCTTTCGCAGACATGGATGGCAGGTTCCCAGGAAATGCCTTATGTACTTGGGGACTTGGACAAGGCAAATAGGCTGGAAGGAAAGCTCAGTGTAATCTACATAGGTGGAATTAAAGAGAAGTGGAGGCTGCTGAAGATGGTCTATAAAGAGCTGGTAATGAGTCTGGACGATTGGACTTGGAGACAGGAGGGAGAAGTGATGAACTGCAGTTAACCAACCATCTTTCCTGCCCTGTATGGCCTGTAGGTTCCCATAGAATGCCTCCTGGGATTAGGGCCTGAGATAAAGGACAGAATGTGGAGAAGGTAGGGGAGAAGGTGGGCATCATCCTCTGACATTGCAGTCAGAGAGGAAAGTGATTGCACAGCAAGTGGTTTGTTACAGATTTGGGGGTGAGTATGAGGTATCGGATTTGGAGGAGAGAAGTGAGGGGTGGAAATATTCAGGGAACCTCCTTGCTTCTCTGGCTGGCCACCCTCTACCTTTAAAAAATTAGATCTTTGAATGTATGTCTTTGATACATTTCCAGAATGTACCGAAAGTATTAGAATTTCTCATACATACATAGTTATACATTTTCAAGATACTATTATAATTATTATCATGTAATTCAAAAGTCTTATTCAAAAAGTCAAAGAAACTGAAGACAGACGAAATTGACTTGTCAATACTAACTAATTCAGTAGCAATCTAAAGATTTAAATTTAATTTGGTGACTTCAAATTAGTATTCTCATGGATAACATTTTCAGAAATGTAGTTGTAAATTGTTAGCAAAGTGAAGATGAGTTAAATTAGAAAAGAGAATGACTTTTATGTGAGATCACTGGAGATGAAGATATGATTAAGACAATGAAATAATTTTGGGATTCTACTTTTAAAGACTTTTACCTTAACTCTGAACTTAAAAGTATATGAATAACAATAATGTTAATTTCTTAGATTGAATATCATTTGCTTATATTCATGGGACTATTTTGGATTTTTTTATACTAATGAAAATATAGATGTATAGATATAATTTTTTTTTTATCATACTGTACTGGCTGGTTTTGTGTGTCAACTTGACACAAGTTGGAGTTATCACAGAGGAAGGAACTTCAGCTGAGAAAATGCCGCCATTAGAACCAGCTGTAAGGCATTTTCTCAATTAGTGATCAAGGAGGGCGGTCCCATTGTGGGTGGTACCATCCCTGGACTGGTAGTCTTGTGTTCTATAAGAAAGCCCACTGAGCAAGCCAGGGGAAGCAAGCCAGTAAGTAACATCCCTCCATGGCCTCGGCATCAGTTCTTGCTTCCTGACCTGCTTGAGTTCCAGTCCTTATTTCCTTTGGTGATGAACAGCAGCATGGAGATGTAAGTTGAATAAACCCCCAATTTGCATCTTGGTCATGATGTTTTGTGCAGGATAAAAAACCTGAATAAGACAAATTGGTACCAGAAGTAGAGTATTCTGTGACAACCTGACCATGTTTTGGGGAGTACTCTGTTAGGACTTTGGAACTTTGGGCTAGAAGATCCATTCAGTGTTAAGAGCTCTGAGGGATGTTGTGTAGGAGCTTGGAAGATAATGTTGAGAACAGTGCAGAAGATGGAGGCCTGGCTTGTGAAATTTCAGAGAGAAGATTAAAGACCCTTATTAGGGCCATTGCTATTTTGATTGTGAAGATTTTGTGGTTTTGGTTAGCTGGGACTGAAGGATCAACTGTGATTCACAAGATACCAGAACTTCTAAAGCAAAAACTTTGCGTTACTGGGACTATTGATGCCGGTTAGCTGGAGCTAAGAAATTAGCAGTGATTAAGAAGAGACCAGCATCACTGAAGTGAAATCTTCTGGGAACTGTTTTCTGAGAGCACAGAGGCTGTGTTCCAGAGATAGCCATGGTTGTACCTTGTGCTGTGGCTGGTCTTGGTAATGTGTATGAGTTACCCAGGTGGTACTGGTTTTGAAGGCATGAAGAGTTCATGAAGAACAAATGAGGCTCATCACTATGAGAGGACACAGAAGGCCATTGGTGAAGGCGCAGACTCAGTTGCAATTGGTGGCCCAGGACTGAAGGGGTCATGCAAAGGAGTTGAGACTTGGCACCATGAAGAGAGCCTATGAGAGGCTATTGGTGAAGCTTAGTTACAGTGGAAGACAGCAGTGTTTTGGAGATGCCAGTACCATGAGATGACCACCAAGAACAGTCAGCGTGGAGGACACGCATCTGGAACCTAGACGACAAGGTACGGGCTACAAAGAGCAGAGTTGCAGAAGTGACTCAAGCCCTAGGAGGAATCCAGAAGATCATGAGTGGATTCCAGACATTGGACAGTTGGAGCTTGATTTTGCTTTTGATTGTGACTGTGCCCTGATATTTTTCCCTCTTGAAGAAAGAAGGTATTTTAGTAGAGCCCATAGTTATGAGACTTTGAATTTTTAGAAGACCTTGAATATTAAAAGTTATTGGATATTTTAGAGGGATTGAACTTTAATATGCAAGACTGTGGGACTTTTAAAGTTATTTAGATCTTGGGAATGAATAAGAAAATAAGGGTTGAGGCTTAATAGTGATATGTTTATGTGTCAAGTTGACAAGTGGTTAATTGTACTGGCTGGTTTTGTGTGTCAACTTCACACAAGCCGGAGTTATCACAGAGAAAGGAGTTTCAGTTGAGAAAATGCCTCCATGAGATCCAGCTGTAAGGCTTTTTCTCAATTAGTGATCAAGGGGGGAGGACCCCTTGTGGGTGGTACCATCCCTGGGCTGGTAGTCTTGGGTTCTATAAGAAAGCAAGCTGAGCAAGCCAGGGGAAGCAAACTAGTAAGTAACATTCTTCCATAGCCTCTGCATTAACTCCTGTTTCCTGTCCTGATTGAGTTCCAGTCCTGACTTCTTTTGGTGGTGAGCAACAGTTTTGAAGTGTAAGCTGAATAAATCCTTTCCTCCCCAACTAGCATCTTGGTCATGATGTTTTGTCAGGAATAGAAACCCTAAGACATATAACTTACTGCTTCATTCAGGGTGCTATCAATGAAGTTCTCTATCTCAATAAAAGTTGATATCATTCTATTATACTGTGAAGTTCAATTTTATTTTCTTCCAAAGTCTTGGAAAGGTATCTACTTCCTCTCCATTGTCTTCTTGGTTTCTCATCAATTTGTCTGCAGCTATATCCATTATCAGGCAAATATTTCTTATATTTTTATATGGCTTGTCTCTACTTTCTCATCCACCTAGCTTCATTCTTTATATGCTTTTGATCTGTCAACAGCAACCTTTCTCTCTAGGCCATCTATATTCACTATATGTATTTCTTTGTCCATTTATCCTTCATGTTACTCCCTGTCTTGTTACTGTGACAACCTATCAGAAATTTTCAAATCATAAGGATAAAACTTTATTTTGGCTTATTGTTTTGAGTTTCAGCCCATTGCTGATTAATCTCATGGCTTTGAGCTTGCAGCAAGGTAACACTTCATGGTGGGAACATGTGACAAAGCATGCATCTCTTCTCATGGCAGCTAGAAAGCAAAGACACAGAGAATCGACCATTCCACATTCCACTCTCAAACTCTGTTCTCAAGGCACACCCCCTGCTGGATTGTACCTTTAGAAGACTCCTTCCATCATCATCCAATAGTGCTATGTTGAAGACCAAGCAAGTAGCACTTGGCTTTTGGAAAACCTTTCAGATATAAACTCTACTACTTATCTATTTTTATTTGTCTCCCCTTTACATGCTTTAAAGTTTTCTTGCCAACATTTATAAGTTACCTTGTATAATTGGCCAATCTAGTACTTAATTTCATAGCCCCAACTTACCTTCTAATATCAGGAAATCCAATATTGGCTGATCTTCACTTATATAGATGCTAGAAAATATTGTATTTTATATAAACAGTTATACTAATATACCATACACTTTTCCAATACAGTGATATTGAGATATGGGCTCATGTTTCTTCCAACAGCAGACAGTGAGTTTATTTTCCTTGACTTTGATGTATCATTTAAGTTGCATTGATCAATATGATATAGTTGATTTAATATTGCAAAGCCTGCAAGTTTGCATAACAAAATATGATAGGGTTTCTACCTGATTCTCTGGTTTGGGGCCATGCATCTTGTAATCCCTGAGATGACATGTACAGTGTCTATCTACCTTAAAAACAAGCTTCTGAGGTGAATATTGGAAGGCTTATTTGGTGCTGTAGAAATATTCTCTAGAAAGTGTATCTGCCCAGCTCAAGGATATGTCTTTATAAGACCTTACCCTGATGCGTACACAAGGAGGGAACTTGAACTTGATTTTGTTTCATTGTCTTTAAACAATGTAAGATAATACTTAGGGAGAACTACAATATACTCTCCTTAAGAATGCCATTTCACAGTAAAATCTATTTCAAGTGACCAAAACTGTGTGTGTGTATATATATATATATATATATATATATATATATATATATATATATTTGTACAATCACAATATTTGACAAACTTATCTTGGCCTATATAATAATGGACATAGGAGATTTACCTCACCTCCAGAGGTTATTCCTTTTCATTTTCTCCCACTGGTTTTCATCCTGTGTCTGAAGCTGGGCTAGGGTCACAGACTTCCCATTCTGCTCTACCTGACTTATGGAGTGTCCTTGTCCTTCACTCTCTTACTACACTCTCTTTCACTTGGATGTTCTCAACTTTCCACATAACATTTCAGAGTGAAGTTAACATGTCCACTAATACTAATCAGAATATTAAACAGGAACATACAAAGTTGAGGTCTTGAAAAATTCTCCCTGTAAAACAGAACATACAACATCTTCTCAATAAATAAAATTCTAATTCCATCATTTTCTATGTATGAAAATACAAATCTAGTGTTGCTTCTTACATTTCCTTCAATATATGAATTCAGTCCATTGGCAATATCTACCCAACATTACCTCCTATTTTGATCCATTTCTACTTCTGTGCAATCTTACATTAAATATGTAGTTCCTAAAATTATGTCAGTAACTTATTTAGTGTCTTCAATCTTGACACATAGCTGTATTCTGTAGAGTAGTAAGTAGATTATTTACTAACAAAAAGAATTATTGATTTAGTTCAAAATCATTTGGTATTTACGAATTTAAAATGTAGATACCTAGCTTAAGAGAGATCCAAATATTTCATCAATCAATGTATAAAATAGAAAAAAATGTAATTTATTTCCTTATACTTTATTATGAACCAAAGACTGAGTATAAAAGTTCTTCAATATAAGAGAAACAAGTCTTCTTTTTAAAAATTAGTTTCTTCATAGCTGGTTGAGTTAATGAGAAAAAATCATGGTGGATTATTCATCACCCAGCAGAACCTCAGCATTACCCATTACAAAGCTCAGGAATTTTCCGGAAGAGGGAATAAAGTGATAGGAATCTGACAGGAAGAATAGTAATAAAACACTGTCCTCTAAGCATGACAGAGACAACCCACTCGTGAACTCACAGCAGCTCTAGTTATCTGAACAGGAGTGCACAATACTAGACCACTCTATCAGCTCTGGAGTAATGGCTGCTGGTTAACAGGAAGTCATTAACTCTAATGTTATATCCCCTGATGAATTAGTTACCCATGCTTATATGGATATCATGGCACACGTGACATGTCCTGGTTAAATAGTGTACACCGCAAAATAAAAACAATATAAAACAAAATAAAGACATGATGATGGGAGGGTGACTGGCTAAAAAAAGGAAGGATTTAGTGGAAGGGAGGGATATAGAAAAGGCTGGGGTGATGAATGTAACCAGAATGTATTATGCACATGTATGATATTGTCAAAGAATAAATTAATTAAAAATTTAAAAGCTTCCCCTTCATAGTTTCCAAAAGAATGATATTAATTACCCAAATGATTTTCTTTTTGAAGAGGAACAATATCTTACAGCCTTATGAGCACTTAATTGGTACCTTTTTATGACATGACATGATAGCTGTAGTTTTCCATTACTTTCCCTGGGAATTCTTAATAAGTTTCTTGCTCAGAGAGATACATAAAGTACTTCTGGCCTGATGAACATAACAAAAATGTCAGGCTTGGGCCAGAAGACAACCTCCTATGAGTCATCCATAAGCCTGTTCACAACAGCTGCTACTGTTAGCTCTCGCATAAAAGTGTCCAGGGATTAGTACTTGACTGATGCTAATTGCCTATTATCTCTCACTTCTTTTTTCCCTGATAAGAGAGACAATGTGAGTCTTCAATAGATTTTGCACTTTTAACATAATAATAATAATAATAATAATAATAATAATAATAATAATAATACTCTACTTGAAAATGAACACAGAAACAGGGATCATAGCCTAATTCGAATTCCCAACTCACTGAAAAGAATCTAGCCAATGCTTTTAATAAACAACTATCAAAGCAAACAAATCATAATATATATTTGGCTTACCATGAACCTAATTCTCTTGATTAGCAAAAATATTATCTCATGCTTACTTTGCAATATTAAAAGCTATCCATTAATATCTATAATTTTGTCCTGGACATCTTTTCCAATAACAGCTCTCTTTATTTCCTTACTAGTTTTTAATTTAAAAAATTATTTTTGTTTGACAGAGGCTGTCAAGACTGGCCATAATTAAATTCTGATCCTTGTGGCACATGCTAAGGTCATATGTGTGGATACTCAGGCCTAGCTCCTTACCTTTTTCTCTAAATTCTTACTTATTTTTCTCCTATGTTGGTGACACTTTGATAACTTAGCTTCCTTTACTTTATTGTTTCCTGATAACTTCTTAGCATCTTCTATCACCCTCCCCACACATTACTTTATATCACACTATATTTATAAAATACATAAAAAACTGATAATATTTTTCCTTTATAGATGATAAAACAGACATGTAGAAGATAAATGTTTAACAGAGGCCATAATTTGTAGGCTTTGTGTGTGTTTAATGGGTGAAAAGCACAGGTGAATGGCAGAATCCAGAGGCTTGACAGAGCCAAAATGACTGATAAGGACTTAGGAAACCAGAAGTTAAGTTGTCTATGGCATGAAATGTCATGAGAAGCAGACAAAAAACAAAAGTCAGACCTCAGGATTTATGACTCCTATTCTGATAAATTCAAAGCAATTTCTATTTGAATCTGTGTCACTTTACCTCACTGTATAGAGACTTGGAAAGGACAATTCACATAGATTATCCGTCTCTTCCTGATACGATCCAGGTTCATAAATAAATAAATAATACTACAACCACACTGAACTCTATAATTACATTGCCTCTTCCTTTCATCCCTTTCAATAAAATGAACAAATTCAATTTCTTCACGCATTATTTGACCTTATCTGGTGAACAGCATATTTTGCTGACATATTCTACTTCTTCAAAATCAATTATAGATATTTTTGTTATCTAAAAGTATATACTTATTTTACATTTCCTATCTGGGGAAAAATTATTGCTAATTTAGTTGTCTTCCTTGATAGATCACTTGAATGATGGTACCAATGGCAAAGGTAAGAAAGTCACCGGCTTTACTTCTTTGGTATTTATTTTGTATAGAGCTTTTAATTACCATCATTGTTGGAGTCCTGTCAAGTTTTTCCTTCCTTCCTTCCTTCCTTCCTTCCTTCCTTCCTTCCTTCCTTCCTTCCTTCCTTCCTTTAATCTTGTTCAAAGCAAATGTGAACAACTATAGAGTTTGTAGATGACATGGATCCAAGGAGAACCTCTACTATTCTAATGTGTAAATGACAAAAATAAATCTCCTGACTCTTTTAGCTTCATACACAAGAATTTCCTCAGCAGAGCATAGTCTAATTGGTGCAAGAAAAGGCAAACCTAAAGCTACACATAAGCATAAGCTTCTTAGGGAGGGAGGGAAAAATGACTGGAATTGGGGGAGTTGGAGGAATGAGGTGAAAACCTCATGTAGTAGAAACTCTATGGAATCTATGACAGTAATATTAAAGAAAGACTTCTAGTTATAGGGACACAGGGCCCGAACTGATCATCTTCTATAACAAGACAAGGCCTCAAGTGAAGGAATTGGGACACCAAACCTTTGATATACAGTTTATCCTACCCATAGAGTGTGCTAGGATCAGAGCCTAGCAGAATTCTTATCAAAGAGATCAGAGAGACTCATTCAGCAATGAATGAGAGCAGATGCTGAGTACCAGAGCCAAACATTAGACAGCTTGGGGAGTCCTGCAGAAGACAGGGAGGAAGGATCAGAGAAATCAGAAATGAGAAGAACATACCATAAAGACATACATGGAAATGCAGGGACAAAATGGAGTGGAAGCTGAAGGAAAGGCCATCCAGAGACTGCCCCATCTAGGGATGCATTACATCTACAGACACCAAACCCTGACACTATTGCTGAGGCCAAGATGAGATTGCAGACAGGAGCCTCGTATGTATGGCTGTCCTCTGAGAGGCTCTGCCAGCACCTGAATAAGACATAATCAGATACTCACAGCCAACCATTGGTCTGAGCCCAGGGACCCCAATGGAAGAGTTAGGAGAAGGAATGAAGGAGTTGAAGTGGATTGTAACCCCATAGGAAGAATAACAGTATCAACCAACCAGACCCCCCAGAGCTCACATGGACCAGTCTATGCCTCCCACTACATATGTAGCAGAGCACTGCTTCATCTGGCATCAATGGGCGGGGAGACACTTAGGCCTGTGGAGGTTTGAAGCCCCAGAGAAGGGGGAATGCTAGAAAGGTGAGGTGGGAGTGGGAGCACCATTTTAGAGGCAAAGGGGAGTGGCATGGAGTGGGAGGTTCCTGGAGAGGAGACCATGAAGGGGTATAACATTTCAAATGTAATCAAATAAAATGATTCATTAAAATTAAAAAGAAAAGAGAGAAAAGAACATGGCCACAGAATCAAATGAACAGGACTCATGAAAACTTGCAGATCGCAGAGTCCATAGGAGTCTGACCTTGGACCTCTGTGTCTATGCTATGGTTAAGTAGCTTGGTGTATTTTGTAGAAATCCTAAGAGTGAGAGTATAGGACTGTCTGTGACTCTTTTCCCCCTACTGAGTTGCCTTGTTCAACACTGAACAAGTGTTGATATGATGGTATGTGCCTGGTCTTCTTGCAACTTGCTATGATGTGTTTGGTTGATGTCCCTGGGAGGCCTTCTCTTCTCTGAGGGGAGGTGCAGGTGGAAGCGAGGGTTTGGTGATGAGAGGGTGGGTGTTGATCTGGGGAAAGGAGAGGCAGGGGACATAGAGGCAAGGAAGAGGCAACGGAGCGGAAACTGGGCTTGGAATGTAATGTATGAGAGAAGAATGAAAAGAAGAATTTACTGTGAGGTAGACTGTGCTATATGCATGAAAAACTTAAAGTAGGTGGTAAAATGTCATATTCCTTCTCATAGATCTTATCTTCTAGTATAACGAAAAAGAGATGTTAATCAAATATTTTTTAAACGGGGGTTGCACAGGAATGAATACTGTGAATACAATACAATAGAAAACTGGAAAATGAACTAGACACATATAGATACTATGTCAGGGGGAATGAATGGATAAGTAACCAAAAATAGTTTTCTATGATTATGTAAACAAAACCCGAATGGCATGAGTAAGTAACTACTATGCGAACATGTGGATGGATGGCATTTCAGAACAGGAGCATAGCAAGTATTCATACCCTAATGCAGAAGTGCAACCAGAGTCCTGGAGTTGTAGGTACCATTGGGAAGCGTGATGAAAACAGAAACAAAACAAAACAAAAAATGAGTAATGATTTAGATGCCATAATAAGAATAGAGGAGTCATTTTAAAGGTGAAAATGGCTTGACGATTATGAACAGGAGGAACATTTTCTTTTATGACTTAGAGGACAAGAAACTATAATTCATGCTTTCACATGGTGAATACAATGTGTGAGGGAAGAAAGAGTGCTCATGTTTCACCAGAAGGAGGCTCTGCCTGGAATGATGTTAGCAGCAGACAAGAAAATAATATAATCTCAAGGGATCAATCTGGTTACCTTGCTGTCTATCCTTACAGTGGGAATAGCGATATGCTTTAGCAGAGAGACGGATGGGGGGATGTGATTGGACATTTTTAACCCTGAGTAATGAGAAGAATGATCATGTCTTTAAAAAAATTCTAAGAGGGCACATCGGAATACAAGAATGTTTGAGTGGAGAACATGCTTCAAAGGAAAAAACTGAAGCTGGGAGTTTAAGAGATCTGGGATTGGAGGTGATTTTGGTTTTTATTGGGTCAGGCAAGCTAAACTGGGATCATGTTTTCAGAATTTTTTTGGTTTTGCTTTTGTTTTTTTACCTTAAATAGTCCTAAGATTTTGTATTCAGATATGGGAAGCAGAGATGAAACTGGCCACATTCCTTTCAGCTTCAAAAGAATGGAACACGAGGAGTGAAGTGCAGTTCTGTGTGTATTAGTACTCAGATACTCATATTTCTGTTCAGCTTGCTGGTGTGAATTAGTAAGTAAGGCTTTGCAATAAGGAGCATCAAAACAAAGAAGAGTATATGGAAATAGGAATATATTTTTACTGATTAGTTCTTTAATGTACTGGTGAGTATTAGGAATGAAATATGTTAGAAAGAAAGTGGATTAGGTGTTCCAGTTATTACTAAAACAAAACCTTCACCAGAACAAGCAGAGCTGTACAACATTCTCACTGGTCCTAAATCCTGCCAGATGCTGGCTGTTCCTCTAAGAGACCATAGACCATGATAGGCTCTAGTTTTGATGGGTCTGTTAAAAATAGACCTTAGCCAGACACATGCCCTCCATCAGAAATAAATGGATCACTCAGCACCTTCTTCCTGTGCCTGTCTTCTCTTCTCCGGGTGCTCTTCCAGATACTGATGAGTCTTTGGCCCTTGCTTGTAGGTATAATACTGATCTTTGCCCAGAAAAGAAGGTAATGATCCCAGGAACATGATATGCAAGCCAGGCATATATTTATCATTTCAGGATTGTGCTTCTATTACTAAAAATAGATGTGTTTCATTGAGCCTCCATGCTGTGCCAAGCTCTTACAAAACACATTCCCGATCTTATCTCAGTTAATCCTGGCAACAGTGGAATGAGACAAGGCAAAGCTGTTATTCCATTTTTTTTTTTAAGTAACATAAATTTAACTGTAAGGAAATTAAGCAAATTGTTCAATAAGATAGCAGAATACTAAAGATTCAGATGTGTGCTTCCTGCCTCTAATGTCTGGCCTCATGTACTGCATAAAATTTCTTCCTTGAGTTTAACAGGGTTTAGAGAATTCTTTTTTACAAACTTCTGGGAGTCTGTAGATGGTGCTTTGAAACTGAACTCTGCTGTTGCTCCTAGATACTTTGAAATCTTAAAAGAAAGAGGAGAACTCACAGCAACTCTTGCGATATTTCAAAGGAAGTGAAAAGATTTTGTTTCTAAATAGAAGTAACGGATATATCTTTAGAAAAAAAATCCTTTTATTCTAGAAAAAACACTTAAATGGGCTACATAACTGGGAAGAGAAAGCAGATTCTTATATCAGAAAAGCTATTTTAGACTCTTCACTGTAAGAGAAGGCAAAATGGCTTTGTATAAGAATGGAAGTATAGTCACTGTACAGCGTCTTTGCAGAGACATTGGAGCTTGTTGCTCTTGTTAATAGATCTAGGTGGGGCTGTTCTAGAAAACTACAGTCTATTCTGCAGAGAATCTAAGTACTTGAGATGAGAAATTAGAAGCTGGATGCCAAAAGGCAAAGAGTAGTTTTCCCAAGAATCCTTTCAAGACCCTGAAATATTTTTGTTTCTGATAATCTAGTTGGGACAGAAGATGGATAAAATTTGGGTCAAAAATTCAAAGAAGTCCAGTCCAGTAATAACACAGAGCTACAGAAGCATGTGTGTGCTGATATATAAGCAAATACCATGTAAAGAAAGATATCATAGGTAACCTGGATATGTAGAAAAATCAAAATAAAACTTAATGGACTATGTTCAGAAAAAGAGCTGAGGAAGAAAATAACGCTTATAGAGTCTCCTACAAGAAGCAGCTTGAAGCAGCTACCAGTTACTGTCTTGCTGAAATGTGCTAAATGCATCAGAATTGGACCATTGAAAACAGTCAGTGAGATATTCTCCCCACTGGACATGGGCACAATGGGAGCAGGGAACTGGAGTATGACTGGCAAGGTATCAGAGATATGATCAACTCTGGATGTAAGATAAACAGTTACACAGAGAAAAGGCATTGGTTGTCTTTAGTGAGGTCAGAAAACCATTAGAAAGGAACAAAAGGGATACAAAGAGGAAAATGGATAGTAAAATTATTTCTATTGATAATTAACATAAGTCTGTACTTCGAAGATTCTAAAGATCATCCAAAAGATTCTTAGATTTATCTGAAAAATTTTAATAGCCGGATACAAAATTTGCACATAAAAACCAATAGCTTTTCTATTTAACAATAATAAGATCTCACTAGAAGAACTCAGTTCTTCCATGTTCATGGAGATGCAGAATTGATATTATGGAAATATTATATTACCCAATATAGTTGACAGATTCAATGCAATCACTGTCAAAATTCCAATGGCATTGATTATAGAACTAAAAACAAAAAACATGCAGTCCTAAAATTACTATGGAATCATTAAGACCCTTAATAACCAAAACAAAGAAATAAACAAAGGCTTTGAGAGAAAGTTGAATTTTGGAAATAATAATACTATAATCATTATGCTTCCAAGCCATAGTGACAAAGACAGTTCAGAAAAACAAATATGTAGACCCAAGAGATCGAATAGAATGTCCTAACAAACAGGTACTTCAACAAATAATACTGTGAAAACTGGATGCCCACATGTAGAGGTATTAAAATGAATTCATATATCTCTCTCTGATGGTTTGAGCAGGAATGGCCTCCACATATTTGAATGCTTGCTCATTAGGGACTGGCACCACTTAACAAGAAATAAGAGATGTGGCCTTGTTGAAGATATTGTTTCACTGAGGGTAGGCTTTAGGGTTACAAATAATCAAACCAAGCCCAATGTTTCTCTTTACTTTCTACTGCCTGTGGATCAAAATGTAGATCTCTAAGCTCCTCTAACACCATGTCTGCCCATGTGATACCATACTTCCCACCATGCTGATAATGGACTAAGCCTCTGAAACTATAAGCCAGCCCCAAGCAAATGCTTTCCTTTATAACAGTTTCTGTGGACAAATTTTGGGTCAAAAGTTTTATATGTGGGTTGGTGGTATATGAATGAATGGCTGATCAGTGACTGGACCAACTTGGGATACATCCCATGGACATACACCAGTCCCTGGCACTACTACTGATGCTATGTTGTGGATGCAGATAGGAGCCTAGCATAGCTGCCCTCTGCGAGACTCTACCCAGCTCCTGACTGAGAGATGCAAGTACTTACAAACATTAGACGTAGGTCGGGACCCCTATGGAAGTTAGAGGAAAGATTGAAGGCACTCAAGGAGATGGCAACCCTACAAGATCACCAACAGTACCAACTAAACTGTATCCCTGAGAGTTCCCAAACAATAAGCCACTAACCAAAGAGCATACATAGTATGGCTTGAGCTCTCCAGCACTTATGAAGCAGAGGGCTGCAATTATCTGTCCTCAGTGGGAGAGGATAAGTTTAATCCTGTAGAGCCCTGAAGCCCCAGAATGGGAAGATATGTGGAGGGGGCAGCCCTCTCAGAGGGAAAGAGGGGATGGGGAGAAGGGCTGGCAGAGGAACTCTGCGAGGCGGGACCTAAAGGGGAGCAGCATTTGGAATATAAATAAATAAATAAATAAATAAATAAATAAATAAATAAATAAATAAATAAATAAATGAGTTGCTGTGGTCTTGATGTCTCATCACAGTAATAGAACAGTAACTAAGATAGAAGTTGATACCAGGGAGCAGGATATTGCTGTGACAGGTGTGACTATGCTGCATGCTAGCATGCATGTTGGTGTAATTGGGACTTTGGGTTAGAAAAGAAAATGGACACTTTAAGCAAGTTTAATGGACCATAACAACAGAAGCATGGAGGAGAGTGGGGCTGGGGGTGACTTTGAACTGAATGGTCCCAACTCAAGAAGTTTCAGAGGAGCAGAATATTGATAAGATGTCTAGAGAACACTCTTGTGAAATTTTGATGACGAATATGACTATTGTCTGCTCTTGTCCAAAAACATCTGTCTGGGGATAATTGAAGAATTTTTTGATAAGTGGCACTGGCAGTGGAGAATTCACAATAGCCTAATATTGGCTGTTTTGTTTGGTTATTAATGGCACCACTTATGCGTGTGTGTGTGTGTGTGTGTATATATATATTGTATATATCTGGGATGTATTGGTTTTTGGAAGATAAGACTGAACCATCTACTGCAGCACTTTCACCAAGATTAACCTCTTATCAATTTCCCTAGCAAGGAAAAGCAAACCCTTGCCAAGTCCAGCAGAATTTTTCTCCTCTGACAAGACTTTCTTTAAGTATATTCATTACAGATATTAAAACCTAGCAGAACCCATGATCTCTAGACTTACAATAGGGTTGAAACTAAGGGGCTACAACCCTCACCACTCTAAACCAAGGAGCAGTGTGGAGAATGATTCCATCCCCTGGGGGTGGGCTATGACAGGAATAATAATAGGACTGTACCTGTACACCAGTGCTAGGTTGATAGAATGTAAAACCCAACGAAATTTAAAAGTCACTTCCCCAGGGCAGTACCAAAGAATGGTGCCTATAGACCTTACAACCACTATCAGTGACTGGATGGAGTGAGATTCTGATATTATTTTTATTTTTATTTTTATTTTAAGTTAGGCTGATGGCAGTTTGTCTCAAGGAACAGCATTGTAAGGTTGATCCCATTCCTGTGTTATACTGCTCCCACTGGATGGTGAGCCTGGTGTGATTTGGCATTTTTGCTCTGGTAGCCTTAAGAATGCCACCGCCATCATTCGCCCATACTTTATTTACATCATCATAGATATTTCACTCATAGTCTGCTTTGGAGAAGAAAATGGACAAAATTCATTACAGCAGAGGCCAGGGATAGTCTTTCCAAGTGTTGAGTAGACCCTCAGCATCTTCTCACTGCTTGTGACTGTGAACATGCTTCTTCTGACCAAAGGCAAAGGTCTTTTAAGCTACCCTTGCCCATCCTGAATAAAATACTAACAGAAGATCTGGAATAAACCTGGAATTGGGGCACCCTCTATTGATGAAACAGTGACAACACATTAACCAAAGGCTTAGGAGAAATCTCTGTGAGTTATCTCACACTGAAATTCCAGCAGTGGTCACAAGATTAGAAACAAGCAGCTGTGTTAGAATTTCTGAAAGAAAGGAAACAAAGTACTGCTTGAGAGCTCTGAATAAATACTTTACACAGAGACATCATCACATGCTGTGATGGCTGTAACATGAAATGTTTGTGACATTATGTAGAGTTTCCAGCTAAAATGCTTAAGAATTGAGAAATATTGACAGATCTAACAAAATTGATGGACTCCTTTCCAAGATCTCTAATATAGAGCAATAACTGGACAAGGAAGTTAACTGAATATGAGCCAGACAGCAATTGTGCCAGTAAGTGTAATTCTTCATATTTCATTTTTTGCTTGAGTTCCTGCCATGACTTTCCTCAAAGACAGATTTTAACCAGAAAGTGTGAGCAGAGATAAATACTATTCTCCCCTAAGTTGCTTTTGGTTACTGTGTTTATCATCGAAATAGAAAGCAAACAAGAACAAGGGATAAGAATTAATAGCAGGATGTAGGTCACTGATGTGTTTGTATATGTGTGTGTGTGTGTGTGTGTGTGTGTGTGTGTGTGTGTGTGTGTGTGTGTGTGTGTGTGTGTGTGTTACTGGAGGCTATATCTTGCTGCAGCTCCTTCCTGTGTTTCTTTCACTCTGCTTCTTGACTGGCCTCATATAAACTACTCTCTGGTTAAAGTTGCCATTCAGTGACTAGTTATCTTTTGCTCCATGCTCTTAGTAACCAAGATCATGGGTTAAGAAACAATGGATCAATTCCCCTAAAAGCAAAACAAATCAAGAGACTTACTACTTTTAAGTGGCTTTTTTGTATGTATTTTGGTACAGTTACCCAAATGTAACTATAGATTTATAACAAGTATCAAGAAATTTCGGTGACTAATGACATCATCTAATGGACAAAATACGTATGTAATTATAAAGTTTATAGGTATTATTCTAAGGAAATAGTGCTAAATAGTTATTTAAGGGAGCCTAATAATCTATTAGAAAATACAGATTAGACAATTCAGCATTTTATCAGAAAAATTAAAGTAATTTTAAAAGGCAAACAAATGCAAAACAAAAAGTAAATTAAGCCAAATTTTAAAAAAATGTAACAGAAGTCATCACTGACAGAAAAGATCTACTGTAAGAAAGATCTGAAGCTTGAAGATTGCCTTCTAGTACACTTATAGGAAAAGAATAAAAATGAATAAAGAACTCCCATGACAACATTAGGCTAGTATTAAGGGAATAAATATATTTTGGTAGATACAAGTATAAGATACTTAAAAGTCAAAGAGCCATGGACAGGTCCAACTAAAGGAAGTATATCCTGACATCTAATAATCAAACTGTCACAGGTTTAAGACAGAGAGAATATTCTTATGCTGCAAAGAGAATCTGCATATATGTCTTCCAACTCAGTATACAATGTATCCTTATCATAATGTTTACAATGGAGAATAGATGAAATTTTTAACAGTGTTATGTTCTATGCTATGTTCTGGAAAGGAAGGAGAAACACATTTCAATATAGTAAAGCAGTCTGTTATTTACCAGAACTGGATATAAAAAAATACTACAGAGGGTTCTTCAGACTGAAAACACTGGAAAAGAAATATTTGTAAGGGCACACACAAAGACTGATTCCGATTGCTGCAGTATTGTTAACTTGGTATAGCCAACATAAAATAATTAAAACTAATAATTATTACACTAATATCTTGAGAGAAGGTGATGTAAAGATATAAAATGGGCAATAAACTTCGAAGTATTACAAACATATCATTTTCTCTCTTGTTCTTTTTTCTCTTTTTTCAATCAAAGTTAAATTGTTTTCCATTCAGTTTGCTGTAACCAAAAGACATTTCTTATCAGAGTGACGGCAACCATAAATCAAAGTCTTACAATGATACATACAATTTATTAACCAAAATATCAAACTATTCAGATTTTGATAGTTATATAGTATAGAGTGATATAAGTGAGTAGTAATTTTTTTATTCTCCAGCTCATTTGACTTTATTGCATCCATCCATTCCCTTTACACCATTGAATGACATTAGCATGACTGTTCACATACATGTGTACATATGTTCCTTAGACAACACCTACTTTTCTTTTTTTTAATTTTAATTTTTTGATACTTTATTTACATTTCAAATGTTTCCCCCTTTCCAGGTCTCCTCTTTGGAAACCCCCTATCCCCTCTCCCTTCCCATGCCTCTATGAGAAATAGTTTTATTTTGCAAAAATAATTTAAACATCTGTTTTCATTACTTATTGGGACTAATTATACTTAACATGAGTTATGGTCCTTATAAATTATGTACTGCCTTTGGTTATTTACTTAACTCTAATACCTTTGAGTTGATAAAATGCATATGCTTTATATGTTAAATTTCTTCCTCCTTAAAGTAGTTCTCTCTTAAAAGTCTTCTGACAGTACCATGCTATGTATTTTAGTTGAAATGTCTTATTAGTGAATCACCTAGTAGTCCATTTGCTAGGCTAGCTATTAGAAAAGTGCAATAGTGAAACTAATTAGCCCACTGCTTATTTGTGTAACTAAAGTCTCATTGGAATGCAGGTATGCTCAAATCTTTCATGTATAACTCATGGTTGTATTTTTTGCTAGAATAGAGAATGTAAGTATTTTCAGTTGGAAATTCCATACTTTCTGCTTCTTCACAAAAGACTTTATTAGCTCCTGAATGAAGCTAGTTGACCCTTGTGTCCTATCCCATCCCCATGATAAAATATTTGCCTAGAACATACTGAGTGCATATTCAGTCTGTAGCAATTCTCATGTTGAGAACAGTAATGGCTGCACAATATCTTACCAAACCATCTGAAGAGACTGAGATTTTTATGTTTATATGGCTTTGTATATTTAAGTGCAAATAAACCTAGGTACATTATTCATTCTTACAGCTTTTTTTTTGTCCAAAACACACTGAAAACATTGTAAAGGAACATTAGCCTAAGTGGATTTAAGGGTGATTCTCAATGAATACATACAGAACACAATGGCACTCTCTTATGTGGCAGAAGGTCTTTGTGCCTAGAACACAGAAGTTCGAGGAACCTTGTGTGATGATCTAGATCTTAACCCATTTTTCTCTATCTGCTGGAATGTGGAATTTCCTTTGGCTTAGAAAGGTTGAAACAATTTAGGAATCACTTATTAAGTGAGGAATCAAAAATAAAGAAATGTAGAGTTAAATGCCACAAATTATCTCTGCCCCTTTGTCATTTCCTCAGTATCACGACAATATTCTCTAATGAGCCAATTTAGTCACAAGGGATAAAGCCTGGCAACTTGAGTCTGCTAGAAGTCCCTTTTAAATATATTCATCAAATCCCACACAGGAAATGCATGTATACATTCTAATATGAAAATATAATTGAAATGGAAAGCAACTTGGATTGTTCTCAATGAGGTATTCTAGAGTATTCATGCATTATTTGCACATGCTTCTTCTCTACACAACACAACCATGCAGTAAATATATTAACAGCCTAACAGAAAGGAAGTGCAGAATGATGCTCGCTATAGTTGTTTAGAAAGGCAGGGATGTAGGATGCTATAATATTGTTTAATGCTTAATAAATTTTTACTACAAGCTTAAACAGGAGTACACAATAGATCCTCTTGCTCTAAATATACCCTCTTGAAAGCAATGTCATATTTTTAAGGAAATGGATTCTTGAACTGTCTATTCTATACAAAATGAAATTGCAAAAAGACCCAAGTGACTTAAAGAAAATGTGTTTTTTACGCTATGAAAATATTTAACTAAACAAAATAAATATAGAACACACTGTGTCAAACAGATATTACTGGCTTTCAAATTTGTCTTTGAAACATTACTGACATGGGATATATTAATTACTGTCCCCAGAATACTTAAGACAAGAGCATAAAGGAAGAGTTATTTACTTTTTTCTAGTTGCTCATGGTTTAGTCTATGGTCAATTGGATCCATTTTTTTTGTGTGTGTGTGCCCATTTTGATATCAAGGCACAATGATATATAGAATTAGAGATTGTTTATCTCATGTGAACAGTAACCAGAAAACTCAAAAGGAAGAATCCTAAGACAAACCAGAGACAGCCCTGTGACCTACTTTCTTTATTGAGATTCTATCAAAACCTTAAAAGAAAACCAGCACATCAAGATCAAGGTTTCAATATATGAGCTTGGAAAGAGCATTTCATATTCAAACCAGAACAAATGCAAAAAAATCAATATTTTAAAAATTCTGCATGAGCTTGATTGACAAGAGAAAATTTTATCAGCTGTAAGAAATTTTCCTACAAAAGAATTCTCATAAAATGAAACAGAGAGCTTTGATTATTATAAAGCTAAGTCTACATAAGAAATAAGCTGACACTCTGGGCTTGATCATTCAAGTCTGTGATTTCAGGTGCTCAAGTCCAGAGGGGGTTACTTGCTGAGGTATTCTTAAAATAGTCAAAGCAAGTCATAAAATAGGGCTGAAGATATAGCATCAGGTTGAGAGCTTTTCTAATATTCATGAAGCCTTGGTTCAATATGTGGTATGTGTGAGAATCATTTTGCTAAATGTAAGCCTAACTTTACACCTATATTTGTGGACATGTTGGTGTTTAATTAATATCTTTATAAAGGATTCATTTGTATAAACATGAGTTCATCTATGTTTTGTGCAATGAAAAAAATTAAAATAGAAAATAATTGTTTATTTTAATAAATCTCTGACTTAAAGATGTTTCAAGAAATGGTAGTTACTACTGTTTAATAATTGTTCTAGAACGGTAGAATTTGTCTGGGCCAAGCATGAATGAACCTGAGGATTCAGTCTCAACTGTAGATTACTTTTATTTCTCTCCAAACCATCAAATAAACAGAGCAGCTGATGTAAATTAAATGAGGTAAGAAAGTAGGTGAGAAGTCTGAGTGGTTGATGGGGTGGGAGCAGGGCACATACCTTTCTTCCTAACTACTTACATTTCTTCTAAAGAGCCCATCAAGGTTTATCAGAGTTTGGTTTTCTTGGTCGACCCCTGGGCAGGAGAAGCTGCTGAATCCTAGCACATATCTGTGGGATCAGTGCCTTTTATGTATGCACTACCCAGATCAGTACACAGAAGCACCTTATACCATCATAAAAAGGTAAGCCTCATTAAACTCAGAAACTGCATTTCCATCCGTCTCTGAAGGGCCTGGGAGGCCTTCTTTTAATCAAACTCAGAAATATTTGAGCCCACCTTACCAGTCATACTCTGCTTCCTTTATCAACAGCACAAAATTTTCTTTAGAAACAAAGAGACAACTCAAGTGCAAGGAATATAGACCATGATAAAGAAAAACAATTACTTTTTCCATTGAAAAAATATTAATTATTTTGATAAAAACAAAACATTCTTTGATGTTCTCCTATCATAAAGTGCTCTACGACTTTTATGATTGATCATTATTAATCTTTTCTACAATATACTAAGGAAATTTAAAATACAGATAATTTTTCTATCAGAAGTGCAATAATGGACACAGTCATATCTAGAGGTGCCATATGAATCCCCACCTGATGTTATAATCTTTCACATTCATTTTTCCTCTCAGAATAGACTGTGGCACATTGCGAAATAGATTCCCTTTAGTTCATGACTTGTTCAGTTGCAAATTCATGTAAACCACAGAACCAGTCTGGCACCTGCTGTGATCATGAGTCTACTGCTGCTTCTCTAATCAGAAAACATTCCTATTAGATAAACCATCTGGCTTGAAAAGATTCCCTCTTGCATTCAAAATGGCTTTGTTAGAATTCAGCCAAAGTATATTTTAAAAGTAAAGATGTGTCAGCAAGACCAATCTGTTTACTAATGGAACAGTTCTCTATGAAAAAGGATCATTTGTGAGTTAAAAGAAAAAAACATATATATGCAATGAAAACATTCTAGAACATGAATGTACTCTCACCATGTGTGAACATGTGGAGGGTGGGAGCCTCTGTCCACGGCTGTGAGCTGAAATTTAGTCACAGTGATTATCTGAAAAAAAAGCTGACGGATTGCATTTTGCTCTGATTGCAATCATTTCTATTGAAGTGTGACATATGAGTGCTGCTTCGTGACCATCAGTACTACCTGTGGGTACCAGCCTGCTGCCTGCTTCGTCCCTGAATCTTGTTTATTCTGGTGGATGTGACTAATTTTAACTTATGAACAAATTCTGTTTATATGTGTTTCTTAAACTTTTTGTTCAAATAGCAATAACAATGCTTCTTTAAGGAAGATTCATAGAAACTAAAACTATCTGGTTTTAATATTTTAGTGAACCTTGAATAATGTAAAGATAAATATATTTTTTGATCAGAAGCTATGAACAATAAAAAACGCTGAAAAGAAAAGTTACGATTCTTAAAACTTTTTTATTTGTTTAGAGACATGGTTTTAATGCGTAACTTTTCCTGGAACTCAATTTGTAGGACAGGTTGGCCTCAAACACTCAAGAGTTTTAATTACCTCTGCTTTCTGGGTGCTACTAAATTCATTTTTTAAATCTCTCTCTCTCTCTCTCTCTCTCTCTCTCTCTCTCTCTCTCTCTCTCTCTCTGTGTGTGTGTGTGTGTGTGTGTGTGTGTGTGTGAGAGAGAGAGAGAGAGAGAGAGAGAGAGAGAGAGAGAGAGAGAGATTTCTGTGTGGGGGTTTTTGTAAGTCAGCAAAAATCATTGGATTTCATGGAGCTACAGTTAAATGTCGCTATGAAACCTTACATTGGTGATGATTAATGAACTTGAGTCTTTCAAAATAACAGCAAATGCTCTTAACAGCTAAGCAATCTCTCTATACCCTTGTAAACAGTTTTTTTTTTAAAAAAAACTCAGTGGTTCTTAGAAAAAATACAAAAAGTTTAGACAGTGAGAGAAATGTCCAATGTCTATAATTGATCGTTACTGAAGAGGCTTTTCCAATATTTCGATAGAGAAATGAGGTAAATATGGAAAGTATTAATCATAATAATGTGAACTAAAATTATGAAGAATCTTTTTCTTTGTTCTTTTCTCCCTTTCCTTTCTTCCTGTTTCCTTTCCTCCTTCCTTCATTTCTTCCTTTCTTCTTTGCTCTCCTTCTTTCTATTTATTTGTTTGTTCATTTGTTTGTTGTGTTCTGCTAAGATCTTTTTGTAGACCTCAAGCCTGCCTGGAAGTTGCTGAATAGTTGAGGATGGCCACAACTTTGCCACTCTCATAGTCTCTAAAGTGCTGGCTGTGATGACAATAAAGGCTGCATGTCCTTAGCATCCTATGGACCTAAAAAAAGAACTGATACTGGAAACAATGGCATTGTCATGAATGAGAGTCGGTGGACTTCTGAAATTCAGCTGAAAATCTAGATATCCAAATGGAGGAGGTTTAATCAGAGAACATTTTGGATTAGCATGTTAGTTTGTAAAGCACTGATGGGCTAAAACTTTAATAGAACAAAGAAGCAGAATTAACATGGGTTGCAGAAAAATTAATAGAGCTGTGATAGCATCTGATATTGCAGTCGGTCAGAATAAGTCATTGTAAAGTATTAAGACTATCCAAGGTTTTGCAGTACAAGACTAATACAAATTGTCTGAAAGTACACTCATTCTACTTTTATTTTCCCAATTTGACAATAAAATCCTAACTCACAGTATATACACCATACCCTGGAACACCCAGAACCTTTAATAATACAACATTCTGTTCACAGGATTTTCATTTATTTGTTTGTTTGTTTGTTTATTTATTTATTAACCTTTTTTTTTGTAGTTCAGACTTTCTCCCTTACTGTTTACCCTCTGACTCTTACACATCCCACACCTCCTCTGCCCCCCACCAACCTCCCTGTCTTCAAGAGGATGCCCCCACTCCCACCCAACCAGACTTCCCCAACTCCCTGGGTACAGAAGTCTCATGAGGATTAGGTGCATCTTCTCTGACTGAGTCCAGACCTGGTAGTCCTCTGCTATATATGTGTTGGGTGTCTCATATCAGCTAGTGTATGCTGCCTGTAGTGTATGCTGCCTGGTTAGTGGCTCATTGTCTGAGAGATCCCAGGGGTCCAGGTTAGATGTTAGCAGGGTTTTCTGAGCACGAACATTAAAAGGGGACACTGTGAATGCAAGTTATGTGATTTAAAATATGGCTATAATTGGCAGCTTCAACATTAATGATCTGTTATTGGTGATGACTAAAGAACTGTGAGTATATTCATATATGAATAGAACTACTGCTGAAATAAAAGCAATGATCAAATTAAGAATCTCTCTAACTATGACACCTTCAAATGTTTTTCATTCTACAATATTGTCATTTCTTTCCTACTGGTTTTGAGTTTTTACTATTGCCCCATAATAGTCCTGTTTTCACTGTCTCTGGGAGACTATAAAAATTATATTATTCATTACTGGATGCTACACATTTTCTGGATCTAAAAGTAGCTATTGAGAATTCTTTTTACTATCACAGATCTACAGAGATAGCAAGGCAGCTCTCTTATTTTTAACAATAAGAGTTTTGAGATCAGAAGAGATTTTTCTTTTCTTTCATTCTTTTCCTTTTTTTTTTAAATAAAATGACTTCATACAGCAGCCATTAAATAGGCAAAAATGTGACTAATGTCAATGACTTAAGAGAGAGTAGTAAAATTAACTCATACAGTGAAAGGCAGGTTGTGAGAAATACAACTATATATAACTACTTTTGTTACTGTGAGTATGCCCATCAAGATATGACCACCAGTATGCATTTACATATTTTAATAAACTTCTATTAAATCAGGTACAGAAATATAAAAGTCAAAACAGAAAAATAATGGTTATTCAATTTTAAACTAAGTATTTTCCCTCAAGGATTGTAGTAGAGATATACACTTGATAAGGTAGCATAGAAAGCAGAAGCAAATACACCTAAGAGAAATAAATGTGAGGATATAATCAAACTCAGGAATGATATCAAGCAAGTAGAAACAAAGAGAACTATAAAAAGAATCAATAAAACTAGTACCTGGTTCTTCAAGAAAATCAACAAGATAAATAGACCCTTAGCCAAACTAACTACAGGGCACAGAGATCGTATCCAAATTAACAAAATCAGAAATGAAAAGGAAGAAAACAGAAAGTGAGGAAATTCAAAAAATCATCAGATCCTACTACAAAAGCCCATACTCAACAAAACTGGAAAATCTGGTGAAATGGATGATTTTCTAGACAGATACCAGGTACCAAAGTTAAATCAGCATCAGATAAATGATCAAAACTTCCCATAACACCTAAGGAAATGGAGGCAGTCCTTAAAAGTCTTCCAACCAAAACAAGCCCAGTGCTGGATGGTTTTAATGCAGAATTCTATCAGACCATAAAAACAAATACTAATACTTCTCAAACTATTTGACAAAATAGAAACAGAAAGAACACTATTTTGTTCTGTGAAGCCACAGTTATGCTGATACCTAAACCACACAAAGACCCAACAAAGAGAACTTCAGACCAATTTCCCATATGAGTATTGATGCAAAAAATACTCAATAAAATTCTCGAAAACCAAATCCAAGAACACATCAAACAATCATTCACCAGGATCAAGTAGGCTTCATCCCTGAGATGCAGGGATGGTTCAATATAAAGAAATCAACCAATGTAATGACTATATAAATAAATTCAAAGGAAAAAATCACATGTTCATCTCATTAGATGCTGAGAAAGCCTTTGACAAAATCCAGCCCATCATGTAAAAAGTCTTGGAAAGATCAGGAATTCAAGAAACATACCTAAATATAATAAAAAAACAATATACAGCAAAGCAACAGCCATCATCAAATATGTGGAGAGAAACTTGAAGCAGTCCCAGTAAAACCAGGGACAAGACAAGGCTGCCCATTCTCTCCCTAACTATTCAATATAGTACTTGAAGTTCTAACTAGAGCAATTAGACAACAAAAGAATGTCAAAGAGATAAAAATTGGGATAGAAGAAGTCAACATTTCACTATTTGCAGATGATATGATAGTGTGGATAACTGAACCCAAAAATTCCACCAGAAAATGCCTACAGCTGATAAACAACTGCAGCAAAGTGGCTGGATATAAAAATTAACTCAAACAAATCAGTAGCCTCCTTCTACTCAAAGGATATACAGACTGAGGAAGAAATTAGGGAAACGAAACCCTTAAAAACAGCCACAAATAATATAAAATATCTTGGTGTGACTCCAACCAAACAAATGAAAGATCTGTATGACAAGAACTTCAGGTCTCTGAAGAAAGAAATTGTAGAAGATCTCAGAAGATGGAAAGATCTCGAATGCTCATGGATCTTCAGGGATAACATAGTAAAAATGGATATCTTATCAAAACTAATCTACAGTTTCAATGCAATCCTCATTGAAATTCCAATGCAGTTCTTCACAGATATATAAAAAGCAATTCTCAAATTCATCTGGAATGACAAGATTCCCAGGAAAGTGAAAACTATTCTCAACACTAACGGAAATTTTGGGAGAATCACCATCCCTGACCTCAAGCTGTGCTACAGAGCAATAGTGATAGAAACAGTATTGTATTGGTATAGAGACAGACAGGTAGATCAATGGAATTGAAGACCCAGAAACAAACCCATATATCTATGGTTACTTGATCTTTGAAAAAGAAGCCAAAACCATCCATTCGAAAGAAGACAACATTTTCAACAAATGGTGCTGGTTCAACTGGTGGTCAGCAGGTAGATGAATGCAAATTGATCCATTTTTATCTCCTTGTACAAAGCTCAAGTCCAAGTGAATCAAGGACCTCCATAAAAAGCCAAACATGCTGAATCTAATACAAGAGAAATGGTAAAAGAGCCTCAAACACATTGGCACAGGGAAAATTTTGCTGAACAGAACGCCAATGGCTCAGGCTCTAAGATCAACAATTGACAAATGGGACCTCATAAAATTGAAACGTTTCTGTAAGGCAAAGGACACTCTTAGAAGGACAAAATAGCAACCCTCAGATTGTGAAAAGGTATTTACCAACTCTGCATCCCATAGATGGCAAATATCCAAAATATGCAAAGAACTCAAGAACGTAAACTTCAGAGAACCAAATAACATTATTTAAAATGGGGTACAGATCTAAATAAAGAATTCTCAGCTGAGGATTGGCTGAGAAGCACCAAAAGAAATACTCAACATCCTTAGTCATCGGAGAAATGCAAATCAAAACCACCCTGAGATTCCACCTCACACTCATCAGAATGGCTAAGATCAAAAACTTAGGTGACAGCAGATTTCTTTCCAAGATGTGGCGAAAGAGAAACACTCCTCAACTGCTAGTATGATTGCAAGCTGGTAAAACCACTTTGTAAAACAATGTGGTGTTCCTCAGAAAACTGGAAATAGTTCTACCTGAAGACCCATATATAGTACTACTGGGCATATACCCAAAAGATGCTTCAACATAAAACAAAAACATACTACGTTCATAGCAGCCTTATTTATAATAGCCAGAAGCTGGAAACAGCCCAGATGTTCCTCAAAGGAAGAATTGATACAGAAAATGTGGTACATTTACATAATGGTGTACTACTCAGCTATTAAAAACAATGACTTCATGAAATATGCAGGCAAATGGATGGAACTAGAAAATTTCATCCTCAATGAGGTAACCCAGACACAAAAGAACAAACATGACATGTACTCATTGATAAGTAGATATTAGCCCAAAATCTCAGACTATACATAATACAACTCACAAATTATATATAGCTCAGGGAGAAAGAAAACCAAAGAGTGGATGCTTCAGTCCTATTTAAAAGGTGGAACAAAAAAATCACAAGAGGTAGAGGTAGGGATGGACATTGGAGGGAGAAAGGAGGGGAGTGCAAAAAAGGGGTGGTGTAATCAGGTATGGAAAGAGAGAGCAGAGAAGTCTAGAGGGTTAGGAAAATGAATAGAAATATGTAGCAGTGGCAGGTGGGGAACTTGGGGAAACCATTAGAAAGTCCCAGACACCAGTGAAATGAGAGGTTCCTAGGACCCAACAGGGGTGACCTTAGCCAAAAAATCTAACAAATAGGAGATAAAACTTGTAGAGACCACTTTCAATAGATAGGCACAGCCCTCAGTTGAGGGATGGGGCCACCCACCCATCTCAAAATTTTTAACCCAGAATTGTTCCTGTCTTAAGGAAATGCAGGGGCAAAAATGGAGCAGAGACTAAAGGAAAGGCCATTCAAAGACCACCCCACCTAGGAATCCATTCCAAATGCAGACACCAAACCCAGACACTATTGCTAATGCCAAGAAGCTCTTGCTGTCCTGAGCCTGGTGTAGCTGTCCCAAGAGGATCTGCCAGCACCTTACTAATACAGATTCAGATACTCAGGGCCAACCATTGGACTGAGTTCAGGGCCTCCAATGGAAGAGTCAGGGGAATCAATGAAGGAGCTGAAGGGGATTGCAACCTTAGAGGAAGAACAAAAATAACAACTAACCAGATTACCCAAAGCTTCCAGAGACTAAACCACCACCCAAGAGTATACAAGGAGGGATCCTTGACTCCAGCTACCTATGTAGTAGAGGATGGCCTTATCTGCCATCATTGGGAGGCAAGTCCCTTGGTCCTGTGGAGGCTTGATGAGGAGAGTGGTGATGTGTGAATTGGAGCACCAGTAGAGAAGCACCCTCATAGAGGTAAAGGGAGTGGGGATGGGTGGGGGTGTTTGTGGAGGGGAGACCTGGAAGGAGAACAACATTTAAAATGTAAATAAATCACTTAACCAATAATAAAAAAAGAATAAGAAAATGGCTATGTGACCTGGTAATTGAGTAGACAGAAAATGTGACCAATAACCAATGTCTAAGACTTAAGAGAGAGTAGTAAATTTAACTCACAAAGTTAAAGGCAGGTTGTGAGAAAAGCAACTATGTATAACTATGTATGTTTCTGTGAGTATGCACATCAATATATGAGCACTGGTGTGGGTTTATATACATTTTGATAAACATGTATTGAATCAGGTATAAAAATACAAAGGTGAAAACTGAAAGAGTTATGGTTATTCAATTTTAAACTAAGTATTTTCTCTCAATGATTGCAGTGGGGTACACACTTGATAAGATAGCATAGAAATCAACTTTCTGTTTATTATTTTAAATGATAAAACTGATAGCTGCTCTTTATCCAGTATTTATAAGAGCCAGATAACCCACGAGACACAGGGACCGAGGTAGGCGGGCCTAGAAACCCCCCTGGATCCCAAAAGCAGGCGGCTGTGGCAGGAAACTTCTGCCTGGGACACTAGGATTCCATAGACAAGCAGCTCCGGGAGAAAATCCTCTCTCTCCCAGGAACACAGAAAAGCCCATAGCAGGGGCAAAGCTCACTGACTCTGCCCGCTTTCTGCAGGCCACAGAGACTGACGGCCAGCAGCTTCCGACGACGACCGGAAACCTCAGCTTGGGCCACAGGACCCCACAGCTAATCAGCACCGGGACAAAGATCCCTCTCAGGAGATCGCAAGACCCAGCAGAGGGCCAAAGACACGCCCCACAGCTCACCAGGTACTGCCCCGAACCCGCGAGACACAGGGGCCGAG
>CM052704.1:52474789-52498899 GCA_028551405.1 Uromys caudimaculatus
GGGAGGGGACACGGGGTTTCCAAAGAAAAGGGGAATCATCGGAAATGTAAATAAAGTATCAAAAAAGAAAAAAAAAAAATAAGAGCCGGATATTCTCTCAAGTGTTTAATTACGCACATCTTATAATTTGCTTCTCACAATGGTTGGGCCTGTGTGTTTTGGCAAAGCATCCTCCACAGAGACCTACAGCAGTTTTTGAATTGCTCCTGAACAGGCCATTTGTTTCAGGACACATAGTTCAGCCTCATGATGATGGAAGCCAGGGAATGAAGAGGAGATGAATGACATTCGAGGAGCTATTGCCATGCCATAGTTTATATTTGTTTCGGTCTATCTAGATCTAATTAGCTGTAAAGTTATTGCCATTGACAGCAAATAAGTATTGGCCCTTGAAATATGAGGATTCAACTTAAAAGATTTGAGTAGAGCCTGAAATGTAGACTACCTCCCTGTTATTGGGAAATATTGTAGATTCACAGTGTATTGAATTCATATTTAGTACATTTCCCTGGAGAAAACACATTGTTTTCCTTCAGCTGTTTTTGATTAACTAAAGCTCTTCATCTCAGGCAGAGACTTTGAGAACTGTATCCTATGTAAGTTAATGTAGATTAGTGTGGCCAGTCTTCAGGTCTTATTTAGGCAATCATATTGTTAAGATTTTGTGAATGCAGCTTCCCTATCATATCTTGAAGACACAATCTCACAGAAAGTTCCTGGTCTTCTGCCTCTTAGAATCAGGCACTTTTATCATGGTGCCTGAGTCTTGGGTGTAGCATCTTCAGTGTAGATGTACCAACTGGCGCTTAAATGCAGATATTCTTAAATCGTGTAGTAGATGAATGTACTCCTCATTAAAAATCGCCACTTATTTTTAACTCTTAATTGGTAACATGGGAGACAATGAAGGAAGCAATGGCTCTATCTAAGATTTTCTAGAAAAATATTTTGACAGAACCCCCACTCCCTTGTCTCAGCATTGTCATGTTTACCTTATTTAGGTCGTGAATGTAAGGCTCAGTTGAGGACCCTGTAGATCTATCTCATGAATGTGAATGCTGTGGTTCCATAAAAAGCTTGCAAAGCAATGGTTTAGGTACAGCTTGATCACATGATCTTCACTGCGTCAGGACAGCTTTCTTTTACCCAGCTCTGGTGGTATGCTTTATGACCACACTTTGAATTTTGCTTTAGAATGCAACCCCATACAGTGAGCTCAATACCTATTCCCAGGGCCTTAGATATGAATCTCCAAGAAAGAAACTGCTTGCACAGCAAACTATCATGAAAAAAAAAATGTGTTTCCTCTCAACTTCCAGGAGTATTTTCTGTGTTCCTTGGAAGGGTATTCTTTGTGAGTTTCCTTAGTTTCTGGTCTTACCTCAACAATATATAAATTCTTTAAGATTAGCTCATAGACGGGTGTGCTCAATACACAGAACAGAGTTGGCACTAAATGATTGAACTGAACATTCCTGTTGTAATAAATATGTTGCAGTGTCATAAAAAGATTGAGGAATACATTTGATTTTTAGTTTCATGAATTATTTTATATCCCTAGATGAATAATATTTAGATATTTTAAACTTTCAGTTTTAGTTAGCAAAATTAAACTGTATGCATTTTTTTAGATATGCTTTAAACTATCTAATAACATAGAAGTGCTGGCACACTCTCTGTCAGAGAAAGTAAGCTTTTTGCAACATGTATACTTTTAATTTTTCCAAGTTAACTACTGACAGGGAAGCAATGTTTTAGAAAAATTTATTGCCGTTAGCTAGCAATTTTCAGAAGTGGTAACTGACTTATTCTGTAGAGTTCAGTTACCTTGTCAAGAATATCAAGTGTAGTCTGATCCAAACCTTCATGATAATATTTATGTAGTTGCACATAATGTGTGAACACATTTTAATGCAATATACAGAATTCTGACAAGGCAAATAGAATGGAAAAATCTAACTTTTTCTCTATGAATACCTATTTCATATTTTTTCAAATATAATTCTTTGTTGTGCTTACAACCTCGTTGAATTGCATCAATTCTCAGTCTGAAACTATAAATCAAACTGTTATTATCTTTGATGTTTACCAAATTTTTCTTTTGAAAGTATTTCTAAAATAATCAACTTGTAGTGACATATGTCTATAGCCCCAGATACATGGGAAGCTAAGGCAAGACAGCAGTTTGAACTGAGATGTTCAAGTCCAGCCTGAGAACAGACCAAAACTCGGAAGCTAGCTGGCCAGACAGTCAGACAGACTAACTGTCAGACAGATTCATAGATGATAGGTATATAGAGATAGATAGATAGATAAATAGATAGGTAGGTAGGTAGATAGATAGACAGACAGACAGATAGATTTGTAAGATCATATTTACATGTTACAGTATGCTTATATAAATAAATTACATGGATTTACTTTCATCAGTACCTTAATAGTTTGATAATTAATTGTTTATTTTTTAAAACATCTATTTGAAATTTTTTATTCATCAGTTCATTCTTCAATGTTTATCCTGTTGTGGTGCCAAAAATATAGTATGCTCTCTCCTCTTTTTTCCTCTCTTCTTTGCTTCCCGTATCTGATTCACTAATTTTAAGTCTAGGTTTCCCCCCCTCTGGTATTATCAATGGGTTGATTAAATTACTTACTAATTAACTGGACTCTTTTAACATATACAGATCATTCTCAATTGATAACTGTATTTACTTTATACTATAAAATGTCATGCCATGATCTGTAATCCAGGCTGAGGGAGCTAGTGACGCCTATAGGGACCACAGGAACTAAGCTCACCAGTTTCTCTAACATTGATTTTCTTTCATTCCTTTGCTGTGCCAGATCATTTCCAAGCTAAAACTTCTCAGCTATGCCAGCTTTGCTTAGATCTGGCAGGCTGCCTTCTAAGCACTGGGTTTCAGCTCATCTATCACATCTCAGAAATGCCAGTCATTGCCTTCCTGTCTACATTATCTGTCCTATCATTCTAGCTAAGCTCTAAATTTGTCTCTTACTCATCTCTAACCCCTTGAGTTTGTATATCCTCCCTCCATAATTAAGCATTTCAAGACTCTGGCTTTATTCATTTAACTCCGATTACTCAGTTTTCTTTAGGGTAATCACAATGTCCACAACTGTCTAAGCAGATCCATAGTTATTCAGAGTTTAACACTGACCTGAAGTTGAAAACCAGTGTCAGTAGTTTGAACCAGCTATGGGTGGTAGGATATAGGAATGGGCATAAGTTATAATTTGCTAAATGAAAATGAAAGAAAAATTGTTGATGAGCTTCTAACAAATGCTTTTCTGTTTCCTAAAACATTTAAGGATGTCACCATAAGACGTAACTTCTCAATAGCCAGTAAGATATCTTTGTGCAAGAATGTGACATTCAGAATGAACTGAAAATGCACATGTTTGTGCTCACACGCACACAAACACTAACAGAAAATTGGGAAACTGAACTTAAAAGGATAAAGCAAGAGCCCATTAATCCATGTATTTTATGGATGCATAACATAAAGCTTACTGCTTCCGAAGCTTTTTAAAGATGGCTTCTAGAGTTGTTCCATACCAAGCAACCCATCTCATTACACTTTGCCTCCATGCAGGTAATAAATCTAAACTTACCTTGATTATGGATTTATTTGGTTTTGTCTCTTATGCATTGAAGATAAATTGACTGTTTTATAATAATCTTATATCCAAGCTGCAGAATAGTGATTGACATTGCATAGTGGATATGAAAACATAAAATAAATGCATTTGATAAATCAAATTTATCTCCTTAACATGCTACGATCAGCTTTTTAGAGTTACTTTTACTAAGATGTAGTTTCTTAGCATTTTAATTAACATTTTACAATAATCAAACAAAATACTTTTTCAATACTTCGACACTGGTAATTCATTTCCACATAGCTGCTTGAACAGCAAAGACCTTTCTCTGTTTGATGTTAAACCATACTGCCTCATTGCCTGTAAAGGTAAGCTCAAATTCCACTGAGACTCAAAAGAGCTCCTTCTTATAGATCTAGTTTTCTTATACACATATCCTAGACCTTAAACCGCTTCCAATGCTTTATTTGTAGTTGGTAGAATTTCAAGATGGCCTTTAAGATTGCTATGTCGTGGTGTGTACGCTATGTAATCCTCTGTCCTAGAGTATGAATGTACTGTCACAAATCAAGTATTCCATTAATTTATTTATAATTAGTTTAAACTATAACATTAAAGTACACGTTCATTCTGAACATGTGATTAAGGGGTGATGGGGAGCATGGCAGGGATTAAGCTGAAATCCAACTATTTCCCTCAGAGTCAAGAGCACAAAATGATTAAAATAAAATGAAAGCGAAGGAATTCACAGTCTCCTGTGGAGGCATGCATTCCATGAGTAAATGGATGTCCCAGTGCTGAGCCATGCACCTTAATCCCTTCATGTCTTCATGGCAACACACTAGGGAACAGGCTTTTAATCCTTGGGCCTCTAGGCAACAGTGACAATCAAAGTTAGACCAGGAAGGATGTGCGTTAAGTGTGTACAACAGTAGGAATATGGCCTGCTATCAAAAGCATGTAACTGATAGACTCTTTCATCTACAGTTATAGGACAGAGAAGTTACTGATTTCACAACACTTGAGGTCCTTAAGTTGTTTTGTGCATACTTACATAATTTGTAATTATATAAACAAATACATAAAGTCATCGTTTTCATAGTGATAAAATGATGAAGTTGCCTAAAAGAACCCCTATCATTCTTATTTTAACATACATCAAAATCTATGTGGATGGTACTTTTTGTTGTAGAAAATAAAACAGAAAGCAGCAGCAACAAAAAAACAACCAACAAACAACAAACACCAAAAGCTCCCTTTCCTGGTAACCATGTAAAACAAACTTTTATGGCTCCTTGATATCTGAGATAAAGGTTTTTAGACCACCAAGGAAAATTTGACAAGTAAGAGCACTTAGGTAGATGTTAAGGACCTGAAGATAATCTAGTGTATTATGAAGCATTAAAAATCTTATAATTAATATAATGTTCTATTGATCCAATTAAAACAGTACTGAAGAAATCTCAATACATTGTACATATGTATAAGGATTTAGTGTGTGATTAAAAACATATTTTCTATTAGTAGAGAGAAGTAGGTTAATTAACAAATTAAATTTGCATTAGTCACATAAAATTTGGCTAAACTTTATTTCTTATTACATAACTCAAGCAGGGTAAATAAATTCAGAGGGAAAGGGAAGAGATAGGACAAGGGAAGGGGAAAAACATAAACTGTATTATTGCAAGTTTTTTTTTCTTTTTCATATGTTTAAAACTAATTTTGAAATAAAAAGGCATGTATAAGTCTGAAACACAACTCTCAAGAACTTAAATCACCTGTATCAATGTAACTAGTGATTAGGGCAGAGAACTGAGACCACCTGTGTCAATATTATTTAACTGCTACCTCCAGGAAATTTTTGCTTAGGAAGATAAGACTGATAATCAATAAATAACTTCACTGTTTGCTGTAGGAAATTCTAGCAAATCAATTCATCTGAGCAAATAACCTGCTCACAAGTGAACAGCTCTCTTCTCAGGGAAATCACCTGCTCATGAAAAACACTTTAACTCTCACTCTGCACAACTGGGCAACAGACTCCACTTAATTCTAGACAATTCTCTACCTTGAGAACTCAAATTATTTGAACATTTATTCAGGTATTTTTCTTTTTAAAAGACTATTAGAAGACTCTCAAGATAGTATCTGCATTATTTCAATATTTACTAAATTCAGCTTCATGTTATACTCCATCATGGTCTGTTGTTGCACATTAGCTACTATAGAACTAATGTGGAAACTAAGCTACAAAACCAGAGGAAGCTGATGGACAAGAGTATTTTGAATATTTATATTAGATAATTTGCTACATTCATAAGTGTTATACAGTCAGTACATCAATGAGTTAAATTTTAAGAGTAACAAAGAGTTCAAATTAAATTACATAATATATTACATTCTATAAAAACAGTCTTAAAATGTATAATATGACCAGAAATATATATATATATAATGTATAACAATACAAAAATATATAGTCATATATAATAATATATAGTAATACACAATAATAAATAATACATAATATGTAGTATATAGTAGATAATACATAGTATATAGTATAATATATAATGTATAAAACATACATATATGGAATAGAATATATAATATACATAACATGCATGTTGTATTATATATACGTAATATATATATCCTCAGTTTTATCTCTGCTGTTTGAATCAATAGCAACACATTTGCCACGTATTCTTTTTGAATTCTTATTCAAAGTCACTTTACTCTAGTAGGGAGTGTTGCTGGAAAGGCCATGTGAAGCCATTTTTTCTAGCCATCCTGTGTGAAGAGTAGAATAGATGTGTTTGTGTGTGTGTGTGTGTGTGTGTGTGTGTGTGTGTGTGTGTGTGTGGTGTGTTTTTTAGAAAGAGAGAAAAGAGAAAGATGGAGCTAATAGAGCTAGGATAAAAGTCAAATCACTGTTTTGTTGAGAGTAAGGTTTTCCTTTTCGCCTTCCTTCTGAGTATGAGTGTTGGAATGATAGGCATGGAATTGCATGCCATGTTTCTACAGTACTGGAAATTGAATTTAGGGCTTGGTGAAGCCCAGGAAAGCACTTTATCAACTAAGCTACCTCCCCATCACAAAGCAACTTTAGGACAAGTCACTTTTACAGGAAAAAAATAAAGATCTCACTTTGATTCAAAATATTTTCAGATAAATTTAGATGACCTTACAGTCACAAATATAACTGAGCAAAAGAACAAATGAAAAAGATAAAACTCTAACTTCTTTCATTTCAATAAAAGAAAAAATAATAAATGCTAAAGATTTAAACAAAGAATGAAGGGCTCAGACGATCTTTCTACTTCTTCATGTTGTAATTCAATTGTAATACAGTACTTATGTGACTAATTCTCCCAGGGCTCTTTTAAGCTGCAATATTATGCAGACTTGAGTTGGAAAGAAAAATTAAAGACAGGGAAGGGAGGTGCTGCTTCCTGTGTTGCTGGACTGCTTGAAAGAGCCTACTGCTGTTGTCTGGCCTCATCAATCCATCTGCTCTCACACAGGAGGTCTAGGAACAAGGGTTTCAGTGGCCTTGCCAGCCACACTCCCTATTATGGTAAGAGAACTTTGAACAAAGATTCAGAAGGAAGGCATGGCCCAAGCAAAATGTGTTGTGCTGGATTCAAACAGCAAAGATGAAAGTGAGGGAGTACGAAGACAAGAGTGGGGACTCTATGAAATATTTACAAGCCACCTGTTTTCTGTCACCTCAGCTGTCAATCATCCCTTGCTTACAGAAAGATAGTTACTGAGAAACACTGTTTGGAACACAATCTTGAGCATTAAGTGCCTATGTTACCTTTTATCGTAGAAAAACTTTGATTCTATTAAAACCCATTGATATTTGAGGACTTGGCTACAAGGATTTGCTGCTAGGTAATTTTAGCATACATTTCTGTGCTAGCTGGTTTATGTTAACTTGACACAATCTACAGTCTTTAGGGAGATACTTCAATTTAGAAAATCTGTCTACGAGATTTTCCTATGGACACGTCTGTGGTGCATTTTCTTGACTGGAGGTTGATGTGGGAGGACCCAGCTCCAAATCCAAAGGATTTTAAGTAAATTGTCATTCTATCCCCTAAATACTAGTTACTTTCTGTGGAAACAGTTATATATCATCATAATTTGTGTATGTGTGTCCTAATTTATAATTTGTTAAGTGTTTACTATCATAGACTCTAAATTAACTCTTGTATCTATTTGTTAGTTGGAAACACATGTATCTTCTTTACACTGAATTTAATGATGCCACAGAAAGATCATTTCCTCTCATAATCTCAGACTGTGAACCTTTTTATATATGGTGTCTTATAAACTGTAAAAGGTGAGTTATGGCAATTAACCTGCCAACACTCACATGCATATAGGGCTTATATGGTCTTAGATTATGCTCTTAGATTAAAGAGTACTGACAGCAAGAAAACAATAGAGATGATTAATATTGGCGTTTGACCAGATCTAGAATGTCCTGAGAAACAAATATCTGAGCACGTCTGCAAAAGTGCTATAATAGGTTAGTTGAGGTGGAAAGACTCATCCTATATATAGTTGGTAACATTCCTGGGATGGCGGGTTTGACTTAATGAAAGAAGAAAGTGAATAAATCTCTCCTTTTCATGAGTGTGAAGATCCTGTGTCAAGCTGCTTCATTTCCTTTTTTATAAATCATTTGCACATCATGAAGGACTTTGAAGTAGAGCTGTGAGCTAAAAGTAAACACTTCTATCCTGAAGTTGCTGCTAGATATTTAGTTACAGACAAGGAGGAGAAGGAGAAGGAGGAGGAGGAGGAGGAGGAGGAGGAGGAGGAGGAGGAGGAGGAGGAGGAGGAGGAGGAGGAAGTGGAGGAGGTGGTGGTGGTAGTGGAAAGAAAATAAATAACTAATACAAATTTGCAATTGACCAAGTGTAAGGAAAACCCTTAAGTTCCCTTAGGTAACTATGTACAAAACCATTAAAAAGAAAGCTAAATGTAAGTAGATGCTGAGAATGGAGTGTTTACTTGAAGCCAGAAAGGACCAACAATTACCAGTTGTCACTCACCAAAAGATAACTTTTTTTTTTTTTTTTTTTGCCTCAGTAAGGCAGAGCTCCTAGGCAGTCTCTTCTGCCACCCATAGGAGATTCAGCACTACCAATATGATGATTTTACAATTCTGACCTTCAGTCCTGTGATGTACCAAAGATGTAGATTTTTAACTGGATCTCTACTGCCTGACATGCATGCAAAAACCAGGAACTGAATCTTCAAAATACTGTGTTTTATTTAGATAGGCAGCATGCTGAGTAGACAGTGAATAAGACTTTTGTCCCAGTTTCTTCCTGCTATGGACACTGAAGTGCAGCAGGACCAGACTAATGCTGTGCCCCTTATGCTTTCTACAATGTTTCCTTTAGAGTGAGATTATCTACTGTACAATGATTCTACCATTGTAATTTGGAAGTGGACAGCTTCTTACACAGCCATAATAGTTTTGTCCCAGGATGAATCAGACACAGATTTGCAGCTGTTCTTGATTTAGATGATTTAATGATGAATACAGGGCAACTTGAGCTGATAATTTTAGATTTTCAATTAATGCTGGAATGAGCTAAGGTTTTAATTTTAGAGATAGAATTGATTTTGTAATGAAGCAAGTCTCTTAAGGGTGCTGAGACATGCACTCTACCTGGTACATGGGGGAGTAGGTGTGAATTTTGAGCGGGTAGAGGGTGGATCAAAATTAGTTGAGTATTGTTTTTCTAAAATCCATGTCTACCTTCAACAAAAGAATGTGACTTTACTTGTTAATAGAAGATTTGAAGTCACAATTAGCCAGATATAATGAGATCAGGACAAAGATGAGTAAACCAATTAGTCATCATTTTAAAACACAACCAAATGGAGCTACAGATGAAGAAAACCACATGAGTTTGGGGGCAGAGATCAAAGCAATGCATTTGTATAACTGAAGCACTGTAGTCTTGGAAATCACCAAGAGCAAGGAAAAAGATATGAGACAGCTATTCCTACAGAATCTCCCAGGAAGAACCAACATTGCTGACCACCTTGTTTCAGACTTCTAGCACTGTAAATTGTCTAAGGCGGTACCTGTGCTATTTTTAGCCACCCCATTTGTAGTTCTTTGTGGTAGCAGTCTGAATAAACCAATCTATCACCTTAATACAAAAACACAAGTGGAAATTCCATTCATTTTAATTTTGTTGTCAAACCATCCTTTTGCCCTTGCAGACTAAAATACAAATATTTATTGACTGTTTGTAAATTAACAGACATTTTCACTAATAATCTTTCAAAGTACTATGGAATTACTGTTATCCATAGTTTACATAGTAGGATAGTTCCTGTGAATAAAATAATGATCTAATGATCAATTCTACAGTATTTAATATGAGAGCTCCTATTTTAATTAACTTGCATTTAACTGAAATGTTCATAGCCTATTAATGTATAATGAAAGAGACATGAATTACTTTAACACATAACACAATTGTAAACCACACTAGACAATAGAAAGCATTTGACCATTATGTATATGCAATCTGATTTAACCTATTCATCTTCTCTAGCCTGGAAAGATGTTGCCAAATATACCATTAATCAAAATGAGGTTACAAATTCATTTAAGAAGTAAAAACTCACCATGGTTTTTATGTTTATAGAAGCCTAATGACAAAACCATTACTTAAAATGTTTACCAAAGCTTGAATACAGAAGAGCAATTGAAAAGCTCTCTTAAAGATTTCATTACCAAAGGGAAGCTGCAAGACAAATGCCTTACTCTGGCTTTTAAGTAGCTTACCATTTCTCCTTTGTTAGTTCATGCTGTGAATCTCAATGATAATATGACCTGTAACCAGATAAGAGAATAGGGCTGCAGCAAGGGTGGGATACTTTGTTAAAGAATACCAGTATGCGCCTTAAGAAGACCGTTTCTTCTCAAATGTAAAGGATATCCAGTTCTGGAATTTAAGTGTACAGGTTATGTGTGAAATGAAGGTGTTAAGTGGAAGAGGAGTAGCCAGCCATTTGTGGGGAATTTATTTTATAAATCAAAGGACTTGACATATGACTTCCTCTGATAACTTTAAATTTAAGTGGAAGCCACATTAATTTATTGTGGTGATCAGGGAAAAGTATCACAAACATGGTGGCTTGAAAAAAATTCATTTTCTGCAATACTAGGTTAAGAAATCTAAGATAAAGTAATTTATTAACAAAAAGAGGCTTTTGTAGATGATGTCCATATGTCTTTTGGTAAGGATACAAATCTTTACATTAGGGTACAGAATATTGAACTTGTTTTAACATGATAGCTACCATTTTGTAGACCAAATTTTGAAATATATTTGTATTTGAGATACTGGGAGTTATGAGTTTATTGTACATTCTTGAGGATACATAATTTATCCTATAACATAATAAATGACTCTAACTGTATTTACAAAGCACTACACTGCTCGGATATCAACACTTTCAATATCTATTTTTTTTGAAGATTTGAGGTTGAGGTATATGGATAGTGAAGTACAACATACATTTCTGATAAAATGAAATGGCCAACCCAGTTCTGCAGAAAGCCCTGTTTTCAGAGTGTTTTTATATGCAGAAGGAACAAAATATTTCCATTGTCACTAGCAAAAACCTACCTTAAATACTCCCCCTCAAAACTGTTCCTTCACATTGTTGACCAATAGGATTGAAAGGATGGAGGCAGGCTGACTCCATGACAGGCTTCAAATTTGCATTTAAGGAGACTAGGCCTAGATCTCTGTTTACAAGAACTGGACAAATTCAGGCAAGTCAGTTGCTGGAAAACCCCAGGCCTTGGGCAGCTAATCAGAATCTGCCCTGACTTCAGAAGCTGCCCCACCATCTGGCCTAAGGCAAGGGCAATGGGCCAACAACGATCCAGGCTTTCCTAGCAACAGTTGGCAGCCCCCAGCAAAGATCTGGAATGTCCCTAGATATGGAACCAACCAATCAAGATAAAGGTTTTCTACCCCTCCCTCGAATTCCCCTAGCATGCTTTAAATTGTGCCTGTTATCTCATTTTGACATCTCCATCTTGGTAATTGGTAGTCCCTAGTCTGCTAGACTTTTACAAATAAAACACTCTTTGCTTTTGCATTCTATTTGAGTCCAGGATATCATCCTTCAGTGAATCCTGGATGCTTACAGGATCTAAAATGTAGACTCAGTCCTGCTATCACTTGTCCCATGACAAATACAACTTCAAGTGCCTCATTTTTCCACAATTGGAGAGAGAGAGAGAGAGAGAGAGAGAGAGAGAGAGAGAGAGAGAGAGACACTAAAGAACATGAAGATTACCTAACTGTGCCTTCTGTGTTTTCTGTTATTTAAACAGCTTGATCTTCACAAAAAATATCATAGCTACCCCACACGTTCCATACTTTAGTAAAAGTATTATTTAATGGTGTGTTGTTTCTATCTTCTAGTGAGAAGTCATTTCATCATAGATATAAGTAGCTAACATAGTAGGAAACTGTAAATTTTTTCCAAAGAAATGAAAATGTTCGTGGCAACAGTGTGACACAGTTCCTGCCATGATGCTGAGCCAGCAGTGCATGGATCTTCTCTAGTGCTGAGGGTTGCTGTAAATGTAAAGTTTATTTGTATAATGATTTACTTATGGAATGTTATCTCTGCCCAGGTTAATGTCTTCATCATAATCAGAAACAGCAGAATTCTAGGAAGTAAGAAGATGTCTGGTGTTTCTCCACAAAATGGTAATGCTTAGTTCTTCTGAACAGCCCTTAAGGCTGTGGGAGATAATTCAGAAAACAAGAGTTGAAGAACATATAAATCAATGTAAGAACTGTTCTTTACAGGATTTCTCAATTATGCAAAATATAAGGATGTATTATGAATTATATGAGGGTTTTCACAGACCTGAAAGAACAAGGGCAACTGCTTTAATGAGCCAGCTTTATCAGAAATAAATTAAGGAAGGAGTTAAAAGAGATTTAGAGAGTGATGATCTCAGGGCAAGTTCCCACAAGATTTTTGTTTGTGTTTGTAGTTGAACAAGAAATAGTTTGGCTTTTTAATCTGGAATGAACTGCAATTCAGAAACAGTGAACATACATATGACCTAGATCTTGAGGCTGGAAGATACAGGCTTTGGATTTAGTACTTGAGGAATAATGTCCATGAAAAGCTTAGGCCCAAACATGGTGGTACACACCTTTAATCAAGAAAGGGCAAGGACAGATCAAGTTCTAGGTGAAAAATACCTTAGGCCCTTAGGTGATGGTAGAAGCCTTTAATCCAAGCATTCAGGAGACAGAGCCATGAATACCTCTGAGTTCAAGGTTTATCTACAGAGCAAGTTCTAGGACAGCCAAACGTATGCAGTAAAGAAAAATCTTTACATGGGATTTCCTAAAATTGAAAAGCTTCTGTAAGGAAAAAGACACTGTCATCAAGAAAAAATTGCAACCTACAGATTGGGAAAAGATCTTTACCAATCCTACATCCAATAGAAGGCTAATATCCAATATATACAAAGAACTCAAGAAGGTAGACTCCAGAGAAACAAATAACCCTATTAGAAATGGAGTACAGAGCTAAAACAAAGAATTCTCAACTGAGGAATATTGAATAGCCAAGAAACACCTAAAGAAATTTTCAATATCCTTAGTCATCAGGGAAATACAAATCAAAATGGCCCTGAGATGACCCTCAAACCAATCAGAATGGCTAAGATCAAAACCTCAGGTGACAGCAGATGCTGGCAAGGACATAGAGATACAGGAACACTCTTCTACTGTTGGTGGGATTTCAAGCTGGTACAACAACTCTGGAAATTAGTCTGGCCATTCCTCCAAAAATTGGACATAGTATTACCTGAGAACCCAGCTGTACCACTCCTGGGCATGTACCCAAAAGATGCTCCAAACACATAACAAGGATACATGCTCCACTATATTCATAGCAGACTTATTTATAATAGCCAGAAGCTGGAAACAACCCAGATGTCCTTCAACAGAGGAATGGGTACAGAAAGTGTGATACATTTACATAATGGAATACTACTCAGCTATTCAAAACATTGACTTCAAGAAATTCTTACCCAAATGGATGGAACTAGAAAATAACGTCCTGAGGTAACCCAGTCACAAAACAACACACATAGTATGTAACCACTGATAAATGTATATAAGCCAAAAAAAAAAAAAAAAAAAAAAAGAATCTCAAGAAGAAGGAAGACCAAAGTATGGATACTTTAGTCTTATTTAAAAGGGGGAACAAAATAATCAGGGAAGGCAGAGGGTGGGAGGGACTTGGGAGGAAGAGAGGACGGTGACAGAAAAGTAGGGAGGGGGCAGGATCAGGTGTGAGAGGAGATGTGGAGATGTACACAGGATCAGGACAAGTAACAGAGGTGTGTAGCAATGGGGGAAGGGGAACAGGGATAGCCAACAGAAAGTCCCAGATGCCAGGAAACCAAGAGGCTCCCAGGACACAATGGGGATGACATTAGCTGAAATAACCAACAAAGGGAAGAAAGAACCTGTAGAGACCATATGGAGAGGTGGGGCATGGCCCCCCAGTTGGGGGATAGGGCCACCCACCCTTCTCAAAAATTTTAATCCAGAATTGCTGCTGTCTAAAGGAAATGCAGGGACAAAGAGTGGACCAGTGACTGAAGGAGAAGTCATCCAGAGACTGCCCCACCTAGGGATTCATCCCATATGCGGCCACAAAACCCAGTCACTATTGCTTGCTGGCAGGAGCCTGATATAGCTGTCTCTTGAGAGAATCTGCCGGAGCCTCACACATACAGATGCAGATAATTGCAACCAACAATTGGACTGAGCACAGGGACCACAATGAAGGAGTTAGAGGAAGGACTGAAAGAGCTGAAGGGTTTGCAACCCCATAGAAAAAACAGCATCAACCAACCAACCACCACCCACTTCCCCCCCCCACCCGCACCAGAGCTCCCAGGGAATAAACCAACATCCAAAGAACACATGTGGAGGGACCCATGGCTGTAGCTACATATGTAGCAAAGAATGACCTTGTCTGGCATTAGTGGGAGGGGAGGTCCTTGGTCCTGTGTAGGCTTGATGCCACAGCATAAGAAAATGCTAGGGCAGTGAAGTAGGAGTGAGTGGATGCGTGGGGGAGCCCCCTCATAGAATAAGGGTAGAGAGGGTTGGGATAGGGGGTTTGTGGATGGTTAACTGGGAAATGGAATAACATTTAAAATGTAAATAAATAAAATCACCAATAAAAATTAAAAGAAAAAAAGAAATGAGGAAGCAATCATTGTTGCCTGTTATCTTTGGTAAAGAAAAAAGTCTCAGAAATGCAAGTCTAAAACTTTGGACTATCAAAGTAACAGTGATCTTGAATCATATCCCTTGGCCATTTGAACAGTGGGTTATCTGAGAAACAAATATCTTTAAAAAAATAGAAGAAGGAAGAGAAACAGTTAAGACAAGGTCATATCAGAATATCTAGTATGCAATATCAAGATGAGGGATAAAAGAACATTGTCTAAATGTTTCCTAAAATATTTTAATCGTTGATGGACAGCAAGATATGACGAAAATCAGAAAAAAATGTCAAATGGTTTGTCAAGAGTGGAGTGGAGTGACATTAAAAGTACTGATATTCCACTCAGAAACTGTGACTTTCTGAAGACCCATCCTCCTAGATTGTCAGGTCCCTTCCTCCAAAAAAGTTTCTATTGGTGCTAGATGGACTGCTGAGGTGAAATGGAACATTTTGATGGGTATTTGGAGATACACAGTCAGGACCAGCTGTCCAGAATTTGCCAACTGAGATGCTAGGTTTGGGACAACTTCTTTTGTGCATAAGCCTCCAACAGCATCAAGTTAGGAGAAAAGAAAATGTCAAATCAACCAGAAATTTATCTCAATTTCAAAACATCATGATCTCAGATGTTATAATGAAAACCAGAAAATATGTCTCAATAAAGAAGCATTGCTTCACCACATGTGTCAAGGAATTTCTTCAAGTTCATAACACAACAATGACTAATAATATACAAATGGAGATCTGAAATATAAACAAAGTTAGGATGGCCAAACATGTCCTAGAAGAGACACCTTAAAAAGTTGAATCATCATGAGATGATATTAAAAAATGATGTAGATTATGGAGGCATATATATGGGATCTAGAATAACAAAAATAATGGAAATTATAGAATTAGCCAAAGAAAATGAAGAATTTAATAGGAAAATTTAAAATACAGAGTGAGATAAGAAGAAGCCAATAAACAGAAATTTGACTTGTAAAATTTGTAAACTTCATTCCAAACAACAACTACAACAAAAAGAAGAATAGTGCTTCTTAAGTGCTTCTTAGTGTGGTAAGAGTTGGTACATAATTATAATCCTAGCACCCAGGAGACTGAAAAAGGAGGACCATAATTTGTATTCCTCTCTAGCATATATAGTAAGTCTCCTTGAGAGTTGGGGAGACAACCACAGTCAAACATAGGGAGAAGTACGGAGATAAAATGAGAGGAAGGAGGGAGCAAGAAACTATAATAATTAAAAAAAGATAATGTGTCAAAACAGTATTTTAACATCAAAGTGCACCTCTGTGTGACTGTGTGCACATGTACATGGACGCTCATCATAAAAATACGTGTATGAGACTAACAGAATAATCTACAGTCTTCGTCAGGTAAAGGTAACACAATAACAAAAGAAAAGGTACACATTCAGGATAAATGGTGAGATTAAATATGAGAGAATTGTTTAAGCATATTATATAAAATCATGATTAATTCTCTTGGAGCCAAAATTAAGCTAAGTTAAAATACCTGAGTAAGTACTGAATAATTGGAAATGAAGTATGTACAAGTAATATTATCTAAGGTTTTACAGCCATGACATGTGGGTAATAACAAACGAATCCTTCAGTTTAAGAAGCCAAGTATGAATGAAGAATTATGCTGTGAACAAACCAAAAAAATTATCTATATCTATATCTATATCTATATCTATATCTATATCTATATCTACATCTACATCTACATCTACATCTACATCTACATCTATATCTATATCTATATCTATATCTATATCTATATCTATATCTATATCTATCTATATCTATCTATATATTTATATACTTATATATATATAATCATTCTAACACTAGAGAGGGAGGAAATGGAAAAATGTAGTTAAACAAATGGAAAAAGTTGAAAAATAAATTAAAGAAAGAGCTAAATTTTGTAAGAGACCTGGTATAGACTTAAACTTGGTTATGTCTGCCAGTTTCCTCACTCATGAGGAATGCATTCCTGTCTGGTTAAGTACTTGGTCTGTGGTATTCTCCAATGACCACCAAGCTAAAACCTGTTGTAGTTAAAAGCATAGCTATTAGGACATGATACTTCAAAGTCACATTATTGGCATTAGTGATAAATCGTCCTGTTGGTGCTGGAGAGATGGTAGAATTGTTAGAAAATATTCACTGCTCTTGTAAAACAAAAACAAAACAAACAACAACAACAAAAACCTGTTTGGTTCCTGGGCATACATTAGGTATTTTATAACCAACTGTACTTTCAGCTCCTGGGGCACCTGTTGTCTGTAATTTTGCAGATGCCTGCATTTACTCTCAGGTACCACATCCACGCTCACACATGCACATGATTAAAAGTAAAATATGTCTTCAAAATTGCAAATGCAGTGAGGCTGGGGCTGAGGCTGAGGGTCAGTGCTAGAGCACATACCTAACATACATAAAGATTTAGACTTAATAACCAACAGCACAAATACAAGCCAAATATATAAAAGAGAAACTTTTCTTGATTTGAAAATAAATAGTGTCTGCTGTGGAAGGACTCTGCTTCTACTACCCTCAAGCAAAGACCCTAAGATGAGAGTATACAACTGAAATCAACTATAGGAAAAATTTAAATAATTAAAAAAATTGTTGAATTAGACCTGGGTGTAGGGGATTTAACTCTATGAGGAATTTCTCTACAAATGTCACCATTACATCTTTCAGTATTTTAGTTAAATGAATGCATTATTTTTGTTTATACTTGGTTTCAGTACTTTGCCCTTTCTTAGTTAAAACTGATGTATAGATATTTTTGATGATTAAATACTTTAGCCTGCCTGTAAACTTGATTTAAAAATAATTCAATAAAGCATCTATAAAATGATTTTGTAGTCTTTTTCTATTTTTTAATTCTTTTATGTTTTGAGTTAGGGTTCTGGCTCTCAGCTATTTATTTGAGTTGCCGATCCTGGCTCTCACTGTGTACAACAGGCTGGCCTCTAACCCAGAGATTCACCTGCTCTGCCTCCAGTGTGCTGGGATTAAAGGCATGTGGCATTATGCTCAGTGACTTTGTAGTCATAATAAAAATTATTTTTAACATTGCTTTGAGCACTTCTTTTCACACTGCTACTTTTATTTAAATATTCTTATGTTATAGATACATCCATATTTCCCCCTCTTATTTAGTTATGAATAAGTGGAGTTTTTACGTTTTTAACTTGTGAATTCTTTTTTTGCAAACTAAAAATTACATGTAGTGTTTAATTTACTACAGTATCATATTTAAGCATTAGTATTTTCTTTATTGAAAGTTTACACTCATGTGTCATGACAAATTATAGTTCTGGCATAACTTTCTCTTGAAATGTATACTCAGAAATTTATTCAGAAATGGTGAATAAAGAAGTTAATATAATTAAGGACACAGTAAAACCAAATCCACAGAATAGCATCAGGATAAGGTTAGTACATTCTTAATATTAAAATATTGCTAATTTGTTTTTAACTAGTTCACTGACATATCTTGTGATTCAGCATCAATCTTTTAAATATTTGCTCGTTAATTTTGACCATGATATCATAGTTTCATCATTGACACAATGGGCAGAAAATAGATTTTCTTGTAATATATTTATATATTTGTAGATAGTAGACAATTCAAACTATGATCTTAATTTGCTGCTAAAATATACTCTTTGTTAGTATTGTAGCAACAGTATTGTTGAATATATTTTTATTATCTCTCTGGGACACAAATTCAATTTTATTTTTAAATTTGAGTATTCCACAAGCCATTGAAGCAGTTTATTATGTATTCTGTTCAATTTTGTTTCAATTTAGATAGGTTTAAAAATAAGAAAGTCCATAATTCAACTTTAAAAATTAGGAAAATATCTGAACAATCACCTTTTGAAGAGATACATGTTGATTACAAATGAACTTCATTAAAACTGTTGAATAAGATAGCTCATCAATAATTACAGAGCAAATTAATGACAAACTGGTTAACTGTTAATCAAAGAACTTAACCTCTAAATGTTAACTAGAGCAAATTTTGGTGAAATATAAAGAGAAAACTTTTATTCATTGACGGTCAGAACACAAAATGATAACAATTCAAAAATGATTTGGCTATGTCTTATAAAATTTCTGTTACCTAGTGTCTAGTAAATTTACCATATTTACTCAAATGAGCTTTAAAATTCACTGCCACACAAATCATAATTGGTAATAATGTTAACAGCAAAAAATTCTTAATTGTCCCAAGCTGGTAACAATAAATGTGTACTAAAATATTAATGGATAACCAAACAGGTACAATGGAGTATTAATAGTAAGACAGAGTGAAAGATATAAAATGGCATAGATGTACTTTTATATATTGTTAAATTTTTTAAAAGCTAACCTGAAATGCTACATACCGTACAATTAAAGGTATTTGGCATTTTGTAAAAAGCAATATAATAAGGAAATTAGCTTGAAGATTCCAGAGGCTTGTGAGAGGGAGCAGTAAATTTAAAACCAGTGCTGTGTGTGTGTGTGTGTGTGTGTGTGTGTGTGTGTGTGTGTGTGTGTACACAACTGTAATAACAGACATTTGATATGCATTTGTTAAAACCATTAAGATAAAGACATGAAAGTAGGGGGCTTGTGGAGGGGAAGCTAGGAAGGGGGATAACATTTGAAATGTAAATAAATAAAATAACCAATAAAACATTTGGAAAAAAAAGAACATGAAAGTGAGTCGTTGATTGCCCACTAGTTACATGACTCCAGAGATTGACTGGTGCAGTGTGAAGTGAAGACAGACAAAGATGGGTGTAGAGAAAAGCTGGGATAAGAAGGCCTGGACTCTCTGATGGAGAAGTTTCTGCTCCCCAGAATCTCAGTGTGTTCATTATGTACAACTGAACAGGGAGGCAGGATTATTTCATAGAGTCGAACAAAGAGGCAGGATTATAACATACAGATAAACCAGAAGGCAGGTCTATTGCATACATTAGAGCAAGGAAGCAGGTTTAGATAATCTCTGTAGGAACAGTTTCCATAAGGCACTCTTTATGCTGTAAACATACCGAAGGAGAAAACCACAGTGGACAATTTCTGCATGCAGTATCAAAATCTGAGCATGAAGAAGAAGGCAGCTTTGATATATCTCTAGGCCTCTCCAAGAGAAGGCTTTGGCATTCTCCTGGTATGAAGAACTAGTCATATTTGACCTAGCTATGCCTATATCAAACAATACGCATTCACTCAGGACTTGAGCCCTAAAGTCATAGCATAGACTTTTGTCATAGCATAAACGTTTACTTAATGACATTCATTCATCCTTTGTATGAAACTTATTTTATAGTGCATACATAATATGGACCAGTGCACACAGAAGGCAAAGGAAGTGGAAGGGACCTCAAAATACTCTGTCCTCATCTTTTTCAACATGGGAAAGAGAGTCAAATAGATAAAGTCCACTAATTTAAATAAAATAGATAAAAGATTCTAGTTATGACTCTATATTTTATATAAAAATTAATCAAAAGAAAAAAATAACAGTATTTTAAAAGAAAACCAAGAATGCATCACAGACAGAACAAAGCTAAACTGTTGAAGAGGAGACTGACATTTAGTGGAAGGCAGCAGCCAACAAGTTAAAAAGTAAAATAAAAAGAATATGCGTAGATTTCCAGTTCTTCCACCAAATGACAAAGATTTTGGAGATACAATTATAGCAAGTGACAGGGAACCTGTGAGCATCACACATCTTCCAGAATAACCATGTGGTGCTTACAGATTCCCTGAAACAGATTTTCATACCCATTGAAAAATATTTCAAAACTTAAAGTCCAGTAATAAAACCATGTTTTCATATATTAAAGCCTGGTGACTTCTTTACCAGTGTTAATTAAACTATAGGAAAATTAACAAACAAATATTCTTGAAATTCAGGTACATGCTTTATATTACATTTTTCTATAAAAAATTATTGCATCACAAATGACTACTTTAGTATAAGAATATGTAGAAAACAGTACTGTGATTTTCAATAAGTAAACTTAAAACAAATATAAATCTGAAAATTTAAATACTTTGAATTGAATCATAATAAATTAAACATATTAAAATAAATTGTATTTCATTACAAGCACTGTTTAGAATAATTACTTAACCTTAAGCTTATGTGTGTCTAAAAAACAAATCATGATAAATTCAATCTCCAAATAAGAAGAATTAAAAAAGTAATTAAATCAAACTTTTAATCAGTTTTAGAAATTTAAAACCCCAAACTAGTTATTGAAAGTATTCCTAAAGTTTCTGGCATTCTTGCTTTTACAATATTTCTGCCTTCTCCCAAAATGACCCCTGAGCCATAGATGCAGAAACTCTATCTGTGTAGATGCATGCATTGTGACTAGGATCTCCACAATCTGCTGATCTCTACATTGTGTCTACTTGTAGTTTTCTGTAATTGTCACCATCATTTGTAAAAAGGAGACTTCTTTGATGAGACAAGTAGCTACATTTATTTATAGTTATAATGATAAGATTTGGGATATAGTAAGGAATTATGCCTGTTTTCCAAAATAGCAGTAAAACATTCTTGTCTAAGGTCTATGACCTTCTAGCCCAGGTATCCTGGCTAAGTTCCTAGTACCAGGCAGGATTTTCTTCCTCATTTGTAGGCCTTAAATTCAGTTACAGAGCTGTTGGTTAGCACCAACATGAGAAATACTCTTTTCTAGAAATGGCTGTATAAAAACACTGGAACAAATGGCAATATAAATTTACATACTTAATCTGGAAGGTAAATATTTTGTAAAGTCCAACCCTTAGGAAGAAGAAGGAGGAGGCCATTTCAAGGATGAGCCCCTTTACTGGCTATCTAATACAAAAGTTCAGACCTGAAAACGTGCATATAAAAAAAAAACAAAAAACAAAGACAGACTAATCAGGTTGTGTTTACATATTTGTTCACAAATATTTGCAACAATAATAATCAAACAGAAAGAGCCTTCCAACTTGAAAATAGGCTGGACAGGTAGAGGTTCAAGGAAGGATAACAGAGACATATTTCAGTTTAATGAAGGTTATTTAAAAAGAAAAATATTTCTAAAACTTTTTATGAATGACTATGAATATATCAGTATTGTACAGGGGACACTAGAGGAGCTTGGAGGAGTGAAGGGAGACGAGACTGTGGTTGGGATGTATTACATGAGAGAAGCAATTCAATTTTCAATTAAAAAAAAAACAGAAAACAACTAGCAATATGGACAAAATAAGAGAAAGAAAACAATATCAATTTCTTTTTTAAAAAAAAATAGCACTTAAAATGTAATCAGAATTGCTACCAACAATTTTATATCCAATGAACAATCTATCCACTTGGATAATATGCAAGAAACCCCATAATACTTTAGATTTAGTACTCTATACCATTTATAGATCATCACTGTGTTTCAATTTTAGAAACATGATGGAGGTTACATTTAATACATTCCAAGTAAGAACTTTTGCTAAACAATATAAAGTAAAACATACATTCACTTAAAGATATAGGAAATATGTATTAAATTCTCATTTGCTTTAAAAAATAAATCTTAGCAAGGCAGAAACAGTAGAATTTCTATAAAACATCATGACATGTACAACAAGTTCAAGCCATATTATACTTTATACCTAAGGAATCTGAGGTAAAAATTGTTATCATTTTTATTTTACTTTGTCCTGCATTTAAAATTAACAAATGTATTAAGAATATAGAGCAGGTGATCCAGTCTCCGGGAGCATCGGGGGGATCAGGCCAGTTGACATTGTTCCTCCCTCTATGGGGCTGCAAACTCCCTCAGCTCCTTCAGTACCTTCTCCAACTCCTCCATCTGGGACTTCACACAACCAAAGAATACACATGGAGGGACCCATGGTGCTGGTCACATATGTGGCAGAGGAGGGCCTTGTTAGCCATCAGGGGGAGGAGAGGCTCTTGGGTCTGAGGGTGTTAGATACCCCAGTATAGGGGAATGCCAAGGAGTGAGGACGAGAGTCAATGGGTGGGTAGGTAGGGGAATACCCTCATAGAGGCAGGAGTAGGGCATAGGGGGGTTCTAAAGGGGAGACCTGGAAAGGTGGAAACATTTGAAATGTAAATAAAATATCAAAAAACAAAACAAAACAAAAAAACCCAGGTTATTGCTGTGCAAAGATAAAATAAAATAAAATAAAATAAAATAAAATAAAATAAAATAAAATAAAATAAAATAAAACAAAGAGAAAACAGTAACTTTAAAAAAAAAAGACAATAGGACAGAAAAATGAGGTAAATATAAGTGTATTTCTTTAAACAAGGACAAACATTTATGTGTAAAGATCATATCTGAAAATGTCATAATTTACAAGAGAATAAAATAAATGCTATCAAGAATGATATAAAAAAAAGTAACTTGGTGCTAATGCAGGAGCCTGCTGGTCAGTCAACACCAAATCCACAAGTAAGGGAATGGTGATGATTGTAGCAGAAGGAGAAAGATACAAGACACAGAAATAGGAGGGTTGCAGGTCAATACCACTCCAGCAGTGAGTGTATTTTCTGTGACTTTCAAAGCCAAGCATCAGAAAGCATGACCAATTCTAGTAAGGTAAACAATGACTACAAATGGTACATAGTATCTATGTTAGACTAAGGCCATTTTGTTCAGGCTTGAATAGTTTCTCAAGAACTTATATTCATCAGCAGAGGAACTTAGTAGGATATAATGCATGTCTTAATTAAAAACAAGCCAGATGTCAGCAGACTCATTCATGATTAATCTCAAGAAAGAAGTCATCCAAAGTTAACTCCAGATGTGCTCTCTACATGTGCCCCTTTTATCTATACAAGCCAAAGCTGTCGCACCTATTGGTGCGAAAAGACTGTCACTGTCTTTTTTTTTTTTTTTTTTTTTAATACTTTATTTACATTTCCAATGATTCCCCTTTTCTTTGGAAACCCCGTGTCCCCTCCCACTCCCCGCCTCTGTGAGGGAATTCCTCCTCCCACCTACCCGCCCACCCATTCCCATATTCCCACCTTGACATTCCCTTTTACTGGGGCCACTAGCACCCTCAGGCCCAAAGTCCTCTCCTTTCTCCCTGGTGGCCATCGAGGTGATTCTTCTGCCTCAT
>CM052704.1:52499399-52517179 GCA_028551405.1 Uromys caudimaculatus
AGGGGGGTGTCTAAGCCCACCTACCTCGGTCCCTGTGTCTCGCGGGTTCGGTGCAGTACCTGGTGAGCTGTGGGGCGTGTCTTTGGCCCTCTCCTGGGTCTTGCGATCTCCTGAGAGGGATCTTTGTCCCGGCACTGATTAGCTGTGGGGCCCTGTGGCCCAAGCTGAGGTTTCTGGCCTTCGCCGGAAGCTGCTGGCCCTCAGTCTCTGTGGCCCGCGGAAAGCGGGCAGAGTCAGTGAGCTCTGGGGATGCGTTGCCCCTGCTATGGGCTTTTCTGCGTTCCTGGGAGAGAGGATTTTCTCCCAGAGCTGCTTGTCTATGCAATCCTAGTGTCCCAGGCAGAAGTTTCCTGCCACAGCCGCCCACTTTTGGGATCCAGGGGGGTTTCTAGGCCCGCCTACCTCGGTCCCTGTGTCTCGCGGGTTCGGGGCAGTACCTGGTGAGCTGTGGGGCATGTCTTTGGCCCTCTCCTGGGTCTTGCGATCTCCTGAGAGGGATCTTTGTCCCAGCGCTGATTAGCTGTGGGGCCCTGTGTCCCAAGCTGAGGTTTCCCGACTGTCACTATCTTAGGTGTCCCCTCAAGAAGTGTGAACCTTACCTGTCATTGGTACATGAATCCTAGCATCAATGTCCTGTCTTAGGTTGATCCACCTCTGAGAGAATCTTACTCATCTTTTGAAATTTATAAAAGCCAAACACCTTATCAGTCACAGAGCAGAAAAGTGTGCCTGTCTTAGGTTGCTGTTCAAAAATACAACTCTTGCCTGCAACTGGCACTTGAAAATCTCATATTTATGCACTGTCTTAGGTTGGGAAATTTTTCAAGAGAATCTTACCTTTCATTGACTACTAACTTCCACTAGGGAAGACATTGGAGCTTGAGTTTATGTAACTCTTCTTTGACATCTGTAAAAGCTCTGATGATTTTTCTTAAAAGAACAAGTAATAGAAATGCCATAAAAAGGATCATAAAGTCAAGTCCTGCTATGCCCAATAAGAGAGATATTAACGAGGACCATAAAGGAAAAAACTGCCTTTAACTTTTTCAGAATATTATTTGCAATGCTAACAGGGTCAAAAGACAAAAGCTTTTCATTTCTTAAACTTACAACCTTCTTATGTGGGCCTAATAAACCTAAAGTAGTATTAGTATTATGCCATATACCTTGAAGATGCCTTTTTACTTTAATCCAATTATGCTGACTCTCAATGTACATTTTTGGAGTAATACAAATCCATAGATATTGAATATGCCATTCCAAATGGCTTCTGACTTTCATTCCTTGTACCTCATCTCCTATTATCTGCGCTATATCTATAATGTGTCAATTTATTGTTCTAGCTGCCTTTCCAAATCCTCTTGTATACTCAGGGCACTGGTTACATTTTCAGCAAGATGATTAACAAAACTAGCTGTTTGTATCTTTGTATTAAAGCTAATGCAGGAGTAGTAGCACTGGATGTAAGTGTTATGAGAGCAAAAACACCAGCAATGATCAACCCAACCATATATGTGCTTCTTGCCAGAGTGTGTTCTAATTCTTCCAATATTTGTAAGCCATATTTTAGAATACCTGGGTTCAGATAAATTTTCAGAAATCATAATAAAAGCTGGTTGATGCACTACCAATACAAATTGACCATGATAAAGTGCAGAACACAATTGAACAAAATACAATTAAAACAAGAAACACTGAACTCATTATCAGAGCTTACAACAAAGGAAGCATTCCCAATTGAATTAATGGTGGGGGTAATACAGGATGTCACAATTACCTTAACCCCAGAACCTGTTCCATTTTAATCCATACTAAATATAACATATACAAGACAGCTGCCTATTTCCAAATGTGTCTCTGAAAATATCTAGAACCAGCCCTCCAAATGCCCACTGTCATTTCTCTTTATTCAATATTGGATTTATTTCCAGACCAGTTCATGTTTGAGTCAGAATGACCAGTCACATCAAAGGAAAAAGAAGGGTCATCATCAAAACTTTTCCATTTGATTGATTTTTTTTGAAGGCAGGTTCCACAGTTTCTGTGTTCTCTGTACAACAAGGTCTAAAAGCTTGAGGCAAGGCAGATTGTTCAGTTTGAGATATAGGCATTCCCATCTTAATGCTCTTTACTAAGTCTTAAATATATTCTTCTTCAAAGTCTGAGGGTCTACAGAAACACATTCAGCATTAATACTATTTCTAGTAAAAACAAATAGGTAGACCCTGACCTATAGCAGTGTAATTCACTAGTTTGAAATACTTTTTACTCTCAGACCAAGGGCATCTTAACAGCTGAGTATAATTAGAGGTCACAAGTACTTCTAGCCTTAACCATACAGGAGGAAGTAGCAAAGGAGGGTCAGGAACATATGCCCAACACAGTTTCCCCATCACCATCATCAGGGGAGTCAGCAAGATCACAGCATCATTCTTTGTGCCATTCTTTGATAGCATCAGTATGTCTCACCAGTCACTCGGGAAGCCACCTCACTCCTTCAGGATCCTGTGAGAAAACATATACTTGGCCCCTTCTTCATACCAATGTGAGGTTGGACCCATGCCACAATCCATCATAGGATCTTTCCATCTAACATAAACAAAATCATGTTGGAAATGAGGATGCCAGAAAAGTCCATCAGCTGATTCAGCTGCTGCATCCAATGTCAGAAAATTTAAAATAAATTAAGTATGATGGAGATTGTTAGTTAACGTGTGTGTGGGGTATACGTTTCCCTCTTTTTTCTTTAGCAATTGTTTCAGTACTTCATGAGATCTTTCCGCAATTCTTAGACCTTGTAGAATTTAGGGGATTCCTATTTTGTGTACAATATTGAATTGCTGACAAAAGGTTTGAAAGGTTTTACTAGTATATCTTGCGCCATTTTCAGTTTTTATCATTTTAGGGATGCCTAAAATAGCAAACCATTTTAAGCTATGAGTTATAACATGCTTAGTACCTTCTCCTGTCAAAGCAGATGTCCATATGAATCTTGAATAAGTATCTATTGTGAGATGAATATACTTAAGCTTCCCAAAGTTAGGAATATGAGTAACAGCCATTTGCCAAAGTTGAATATGTGCTAGGATTCATACCTTGTATATCCTCTCCCTGGTTTGGAGCATGCTGCAATACATCCTGCAATGGGCACATATATATTTTTTTTTTCTTTTCTTAATGGCAAGAGCATTTCCCTTAGTCTTAGGGTGCATCAATACTACTAATGGATCCTGTCTCTCCATAGGTAGATTCAGAACTGCTTCACTAGGCATGATAATATCCTCTTCCCCATCCTCCATTCTGTAACTTCCCTAAATTTTTTTCCATTAAATGACCCTGTATGGATTGTTGAAGTTGCTCCTTCTGTTCATCCTTATCCATATGTCTGTGAGTTACTGCAAAATCCTGTAAGGTCCAATATTTATTATGATATTTTGCAGCTCCTTCCTCTCAGTCTTCTTCTTTCTCAGGATCAAGAGGCTCCTCTTTGAGTGTTATTATAGACTTTTTAGTATCCTCATAAATAGGAGTGGCAGTAGGCTTCTTAGCACTATCTTAATTTAATTTGGACTTTTCAAGTAATCACTACTATAGGATGATCCATCGCTGGGATCTTTTCCTTCCCATGTGTAGGGGCCAGGCTCTCCTTAGTTAAAAGCCACATGCTAAAGGGATTTTCTCAGGTCCATGGGTATCATAATGATCATGCAGTTTTTGCCCTACTTTTCTCCATGTTTCTAAATTTATGGTCCTTCTTCGAGGAACCAAGGACATACTTTCTCTACAAAACATAAAAACTTACGCAACTGGTGATGGCTTATCTCCCTGAACTCTAAGCATATCTCTGAGCATATGTAGAAAAAATCAAGTGACTATTTCTGTGTCCCATTTTTCTTGTTGCTGTTTTAATGTTTTTCTTTCTCTTTTTCTATGCCTTTTGCTTTTTCTGAGCTCCCTTGCATCTTCTGAGATCTCTTACTTATTTGGGTTCCCTTATCCATGTTTTCCTGTCTTTTACTCCTGAAAGATATGCATCCCTCCCAACACTTTTTCCAAGTGCTGCACTTCCACTGCTGTCCTTCATCACCTGTAGTTGAGCCTTCATGTTGGGCACCACTTACTGGAGCCTGCTAGTCAACCAATAGGAAAACTGCAACTGAAGCAGTGAGAAAGTCACAAAACATATGCAGATGTGGGAGGGATGCAGGTCAATACTATGTCAGCAGCAAGAGTGTGTTCTTGGTGTCTTTTAAAGGCAAGCAACAGCATTCATAAAAAATTCCAGAAGTTAAACAATGACCACAAATGCTTATGTGGACACAGAATCTACGTTTGACTAAGGCCATTTCCTTCAGGCTAGGACAGTCTCTCAAAGACATATGTGTAAGCAGAGGAATGTGGCAGGATAACCAATACATCTTTAATAACACATGTCTTATTAAAACCACAGACAGATGTCAGAAGACTTGTTCATAATTAATCACAAGCAAGCATTCAGTCAAAGTTAAATCCGGATGAGCTTCCGACAGGCTGAAGAGATAGGTTAGGAGCATTTGTTCCACTTTGACTTGAGCTTTATGCAAGGTGACAAATATGGGTCTATTTTCATATTTCTGCATACAGACAGTTAGACCCACACCATTTTTGAAGATGCCCTCTTTTTTTTCCATTGTATATTTTTGGCTTCTTTGTCAAAGATCAAGTGTCTATAAGTCCAAGTGGACCAAGGACTTCAACATAAAACCAGATACACTGAAACATATAAAAAAAAAGTGGGAAAGAACCTTGAACTCATTGGCACGGGGGGGGGGGTGTTTCTAAACAGAACTCCAATGGCTCATGTTCTAATATCAAGAATTAATAAATGGGACTTTATGAAACTTGAAAACTTCTGTAAGGCAAAGGACATGATAAATAGGACTAGTAGGCACTCTATAAATTGGGGGGAAAAATCTTCACAAAAACCACATACAAGAGAGTGCTAATATCAAAAATATATAAAAAGTCAAGAAGCTACTCCTCACAAAAACAAACAATCCAATCAAAAAATTGGGTATAGAACTAAACCAAGAATTCCCAACAGAGGAATCTTGAATCCCCAAGAAGCACCTAAATAAATGTTCAAAGTCCTTAGTGATCAGGGAACTGCAAATCAAAACAACCTGAGATTCCATCTTACACCAATTAGAATGGCTAAGATCAAAACCTCAGCTGACTGCACATGGTGGTGAGGATGTCGCGAAAGAGGAACACTCCTCCATTGCTGATGAGATTGCAAACTGGTACAAACACTCTGAAAATCAATCTGGAGGTTCCTCAGAAAACTGGAAATAGATCTACCTAAAGACACAGCAATACCACTCTTAGGAATATACCCAAAGGATGCCCCACCAGACCACCAGGGCACATGTTCCACTATGTTCATAGCAGCTTTATTTGTGATAGCCAGAAGCTGGAAACAACCCAGATATCCCACAAAAGAAGAATGGATACAGAAAATGTGGTTTATTTACAGAATGGAATACTACTCAGCTATTAAGCATGAGGACATCCTGAGTTTTGCCGGCAAATGGATGGAACTAGAAAATATGATCCTAAGTGAGGGAACTCAGACCCAAAAGGACATGCATGGTATGTACTCACTAGTAAGTGGATATTAGCCAAGAAAAAGTACAGAATACCCAAGATACATTCCACAGAACTCAAAATGAACAACAAGCTGAAGGGCCCAAGTGAGGACTTCTCAATTCCACTTGGGAAGGAGAAGAATGCAATCATAAGGGGGGAAGGAAAGAGAGACCTGGGTGGGAAAGGGGACATGGGCTGGGGGGAAGAGGGGAAAGTGATCTGGTATTGGGTGGGGGAAAAGTACTGAGGCCCTGAGGGCAAGCAGAAAGAATGGAAACAGGCATCCTCGGGATGTAGGAGGTTGGGGGACCATCCAGAATATACCAGAGACCTGGGAGGTGAGAGACTCTCAGGACTCAAAGGGAAGGACCTTAGATGAAATTTCCTACAGTGGAGAAAGGGAACTTGTAGAGCCCACCTCCAGCAGAAAGACAGGGCATCAAGTGAGGGAGGGGGTTGCCAATCCACAGTCAGAACTCTGAACCATAATTGTTCCTATCTGAAAGACCTGCAGGGACAAAAATGGAGAAGATCCTGAGGAAAAGGAGTTCCAATGACAGGCCCAAAGTGCAATTCAGCTCAAGTGGAGGCCGCAAAGCATGACACTATTACTGAGGCTATAGAATGCTTACAAAAGGGGACCTATCATGAATGCACTTTGAAAGAGCCAACACAGAGCTGAAAGAGTCAGATGCAGATAATTGTAGAATTAAGAAAAAGCTGGAAGAAGCTGAGGAGGAGGGTGACCCTGTAGGAGGACCAACAGTCTCAATTAACCTAGGCCCCCGAGATCTCTCAGACACTGGACCACCGGCCAAGCAGCATACACCAACTGATGTGAGGCTCCCAACACATACTCCAGAGAACTGCCGGGACTGGGTTCAGTCAGAGAAGATGCACCTAATGCTCAAAAGACTGGAGGCCCCAGGGAGTTTAGAAGTTTTGTGGTGTCAGAATTTGGGGGTGGGTGGGGACATCCTCGTGGAGACAGGGGTTTGGGGAGGAGGTATCTGATAGGGAATAGTCAGAGGGTGGACCAGCAGGTGGATAAAATCTGGAGAGAAAAAAAAAAGATTAAATAAAATTAAAAAAAAAAAAAAAAGCATTTGCTACTCTTGCGAAGATCCTGGGTTCAAATCCCAGCACCCACAGAGTTGTTCTGACTATCTTTAACTTTATTTCTAGAAAATTTGGTTCTCTTATCTGGCTTTAGTAGGTACTAAGCTTGCATGTAGTGTTGCATATACATGTGCATATGTTAACAAAACTATATTTAAAAAAATAATATGATTATATTTTCTATGCTTATATAATTGTGTGCTCATGTAGCAATAGCAATAAAATGATAAAGGATATTGTTTATATTAGTACAAAAGTCTAATACTACTTGAAATTATGTCAAACTCAAGGCGTCCAAATATTCTTTGACATGTGTAATGTGATCTAGTCATTCAAAATCATTTTAGGCCACATTCCTAGTTCTTTTATAGTCCATGAAGCCTAAGACTGTCAAGTTAAACATGCCTGTATAACCTTTGTCTTCAAAACAATGTTTAAAAATGTAACATGATAATAAAACAACATGTCCATTAATTTTACAACTCAAAATTATTAATTCATGAATTTTCTCAAATTATTTTATAGAGAGCTAACACAGTCATATTCTCAGCAGTTACTTTTTCAAAATTGATAACTTCTTTCAAAATTAGAATAATGTAAAAGACATCAGGTCTTTCTTGTGAATGTATACATAACATATGCATATATTCTTGTAACAAAAATTAGTCAAAAAAAGGAGGCCATGTCTTTGTAGAAAAAAAGTGTTTAAAGGAAGAAAAGGAAAGAGGAAAATATAATCTCAACAACAAAAAGAAGAAAATCAAAGAAAAATATATACAAAACATAATACAATTCCAGAATAATGACAAAAATTAGTAATATAGAGATATAGAGTTCCAATAGACTATTAGATAGACTATCAATTAATGTCTAGAAGGACTGATATTAAGGGAACAAAAATAAAAATAGATACTGGAAAAATTGTGTGTTAAAATGAAAATAAAATAATTTTGACAACTTTCTCGTGCCACAGGAAAATGTATATAATTATTTTTTTTTCAAATTTACTTGACGGCAAAGCCCACTCATCATTTCTTTTATTTAAATATAACAAATTGTAGTATCGGAGAAGACGTGTCTTCTCCAAAACTAATAATGGAGTTATTACATTTAAGTATTGCGTTCAATCCTTATTGTGTATATGGGGGTTGAAAATCACAATGGTAGCTTGCTGCTAAGCTTATTACATATTAACTGAAATCTTAGTAAAACCACCTCTCAGATTCAAAGCTTTTCTTCTACAATGTGGTCATATCTACTATTTTAAAATGTTATTTTAGATGAACCTAAAAGAGACATATATTATCACATTGGGTATTGTTGAAATAAATGAGTCCAACCAGATAGACAGGCAAATAGACAGATATATATGATAAATAAATAGATTAGATAGACAATAATATGTAGATAGATGATAGAAAAATAGGTGGTAGATACATACATAGATGTATAGATGGGTGGTATAGCTATAAATCCACAGGAATCAGTTTCTTTATTAATAAAAGAACAATAATATTACAAAAACATATTACTGCTTCCTTCAGAACACTATGAAGTAATGTTAAATACAAATTGATGTTGTATTTTTATGCTACAATCATTAGGCCGAGAAGTCACTGAAGGATTTACAAAAGATTGGTATATGACACCAATCTGCAATAAGACAATCCCCTAATATCTCATGTATTTAATTACAATCCTTCATTACCTTATTAACTTATGTCTTTCATCTAGATATTAAGCCTTGACTTCAATGCTATTTAATGTTCTAGTTACTGGCTAAAGAATTTGAAGTTTTCTGCCTAATTTCCTGTGATAATTCCCCAACTGATTCTTTTTTAACATTTTTATTATTATTCTTTAATTCTAAATTATTGACTGATAGAACAATTTAAAACCTATGGTAAAAACAATGTAAAATTCAAATTGTATTCTAAGGAACACACATTGGTACTTACATTGAAAATACTTAATAAACTGACCAGGACTTTTATCTAAACCGACAAGCACTTAGAATTTTCTTATTCTTTCTGTAGCTCTGTGCTCACCACTGGTCCACAGCATGTCACAGGACTCTCCTCAAGCTGTCTGGTGACCATGTTCCCAACTGAAATAGCCACAGGGAGAAAGATCTGCCCTAAACCTTCCTTATATGGTTACCAGCAGGACTAGATCCCTTACTATAGAGCTGACTATAACATGACCATGCCAACTGGCAGACTGTTTCTATGGAGGAATCAATAAAAATCTTGATGTAACAAAGCATGTTTGAGACTTTTGGGGTAGGTAAGCAGTAGGTGAATTGGTAGAAGTACAGATTCTCAAGGAGGCTGCTTAAATTTTCAAACCCTAACATTTAGTCAGAAATCTATACTGCCTAGTTGAAAATTTTCTAGGAAAACAGCTGAGGGCCATGGCCTGCCTACAACACTAAGAGGCACATGGATAGCAATAGATGCTGTCATTGTCATTCTTAAATCTAAGATTACAAAATGTAAACTGAAAACTTTGAGCTGTGAACTCACTGTCTCAAATAGCCATCTAGAATTTTGTTCCAAAATGCATAGTATTTAAGTGATCACAAGGTTCACGCCAACCACAATAGTTTAAGGTTAATTATTTCTTTATTTATTGACCAAATAAAGAAGAGCAGTTTTCATTGTCAAGGCTTAATGTCTTGGGGAGAACTCAGTTTTCACACCCACCACAATAAAAGACTCAGTGGACAAAGACTTGATATAAGCAGGTCTTCTCTGTTGGTCCCCCTCCCCACCTCCCATTACCTCTCTAGGTTCACAAGTATTGTGAACCTTATTTCCTGCCTTATTTCTAGATAAAATTTCTTTAGCAGGGTGTTTGATTCTTTGGCTGGGAAGGTTGTTGAGAGGAAATGCCACTACATTCAGATGACTTTTCCCAAGGACTAAAGCTCCTGTTTTCTGATGAGACTGAAACCACACTTGTATTCTAATCATCTTAGAAGTTGCATTTTATTACCCCCTCTACATTCCACTCAAGAGAAGTGAGTTTGTAAGTCTCACTTTCATAGAGCATGATAGTATCACTGATGGCAGAGATACTGACAGCAGTGTCATTGGCAACCACTCGACCAGTAACATGGCTTAGTACTCTATCTTTCTTAGTGTACTCTGTCTCTTGGAATGCTCACTTTGAGTTGTCTGGGGAATTGTGAGTGTATAGTATAAAATAAAAATGCAAAAATTTCAATAATAAATATATTGCAGCTCCCTTAGAAGGCTTTTGGAATTAGTAGGAGACATTCCTGGTAATCTTTAAGAAGCAGAAGTGAAAATAGATTTTTGGAATGTTCTACATTTTAAAAGTGCACAGAGTGAGTAGAAGTTTACAGGAAACAACATACTGAAAATCTCGACATGAATGCCTCTCAGAATGTTATAAGAGTTCAAGAAAAATAACATACACACTGCAAAAAGCCATCAGAAGTTTATAAAAGGCAGCAAGAACAAACCTATTGATTTTCCTTTCACATTGGTAGGTCATATATAACATCGTGATTTCAGAAATAAAAGCATGTTTGACAAAGCTCTCTTCCCCCTCCTCCTTTCCCCATTTTGTCCTCCCCTTTCTCTGCTCCTCCTTTTCTGTTATCTGGTTATAAAATGGACTATGCTATTAATAATAGTATCATGAGTTATACTAGGAATTATAAATACACTAAAGACTATTTAATAACTGAAAATTTGTAAAAGCCATCTGATAAATATTTTTAAATTATATATATTAATTATCAAATATAATTTAATATAATTATATATATGAGTGTTTTGCTTAACATGTATGTCTGTTCACCATATATTCCTGTTGCCTACAGAGGCCAGAAATAGGCATAGTATCCTCTTGGGCTTAAATTACAGACAGTTGTGAGCTGTCACATGAGTATTGAAAGTCAAATATGGGTCATTTAAAAAGGCAGCAAGTGCTCTTCCTTGCTGAGCCATCTCTCCATACCCTGATAAATGATTTTATGAATTAATGTTATAAATGTAATATTAAATGTTTCAGATTATATTCAACTGATAGACATTTTAAGAGGTCTAGAGTGTGTTTTGGTGATGATGTACATTATTATTTGTGAGGTCCAGACAAATCAACCTTTCTTCAGAAAGGTAAAATATCAGAGTACTCTAAATTGACCATTTCAAACCTTAGAAACTGATACAGAATCAGTGCAAACTCAGTTCTAATTGTCATCATAGAAAGCTTGTTTGAGGAATTGATGCATATACTTCTGAAATCTCATGATCTGACTGTGTAATCTGTCTCTCTCTGTTTTAAAGCTTTATTTAATTTTATGTCTGTTAGTGTTTTCCTGCATTATGTATGTATGTATATGTAACCATTTGACTAACTGGTGCCATCAAAGATCAGAAAAATGGTTGAATATCCTAGAACTGGAGTTATGGAAGGCTGCGAACTACTATGTAGGTTCTGAGAATTGAACCAAGGTCTTCTGAAAGAGCAGAAAATGTTTCCAACCAATAGACCTCTCTTCTATTTCCTATATGCTCTCTTTATTATGACTTTTCAAGGAAACAATTATAAAACTTTGAGAACAAGCTTATTTAGGTACATATAATTTTTTTAATTAAGGATTTAATTCGTAGACATAATCTCCAGTCCTATTAAAATTCCATGTGCATTTATCCTTATCTTTAATCAGACTTAGGAGTTTGGGGTGAGACTTTGTAAACTGTTTAATATGGATTTGTTTGCAAAGGAGAAGCGTCTATCATTGTGAGTGGGAAGTGAACTAACTCATTTGAAACTGAGTGTTCATCTATAGTAGAATGTATCTAGTAATAAGTCAGCATTATAATGTAAAAACATTTTGTTTATGGACGATACATTTTTCTTTTCTTCAAGTGTTTAATTTCATGTTTTGTTCCTTCATTTAATACTTTATAAAAGTGAGTGCCAATCTTTAGTAACTACTCTATGACTTTGACTCCTTAATTTTCCTCACAATCATTCAGTATTTTGAGGTTCTTTTAAAGTATAAATGTGAATTTGTATCAAAATAAAACCACTCAGGTACATAGCAGATAAGCTTGACTTCTTAATTATAGACAAAGTGAAATCATGTCTTAGGAGAATAGCAAAGAAAATAACTAGCATTTTCCAATGAAGGTTGAGACAGAAGAAGAGCTCAATCTGTAAAGGGTTTCCTGCACCAGCATAAGGACCTGAATTAGACCCCTAGACACCAAGTAAAAAGTTGGGCACTGTGGGTCTTATCTCAGCATGGAAGAGATGGTGGCAAGGAGATTCCTGGGACTCATTGAACATTAAGCCAAGCTGAATTAGTGAGCCCCAGACCAAATATGAGACCCTGTATAAATAATATACACTGCTTCTCAAGAATGATAATAGAGGCTGTCATCTGTTGTTAACACTATTGTTATTGCACAGGCGATCATGAGCTCACACACATGTGAGTGCACACACACAAAATGAACATAAATATTTTAGGTTTTGAATCATCATTGAATGCATTTTTAAAACCAATTTTAGGTTTCAAAAGGCGCAGCTTGGGCCCTCTAGCAGGCATGAGAGTCATGAATATTTGTAAACAATGTAATCACTCAATATCTTAGATTTCAAAGACCACTTTCTCTGTGCCTCAGGTATATTATCTTATTTATTTTTCAAAATTGTGTTTTACATCTTTGTTTATAAGAGAAGGGTGCTGAGACACAGAATACTTACTTATTTCTCAAGACCATGGCTTGGTAATGTGGAGCAAATGTGGCTCTAGGCATCTAGTCTAATTTGAGTACATATTTTAGAAATAATGTCTTTGAAACATACAATGAGAAAATTTGATAATACTAACTAAGCTATCCTCTTTTTTGTTTACCTATTTGTGCATTTATTTTAGAGGCTATATGTATATATGCATATATATTCTAAATATAGTCTGTTGAGTACATATACTTGCATATATGCTTTTAGGGTTGATCATTTGGAACTGGGATGTAGTGTGTGTGGTCCTCCTTAGGGAGGACAACCTCTCCTAAGCTCCTAAGTCCTAGCTTTATTCAGTTGCCTATTGTTCTTTAAGACTGAGGCCTCCTGAGAGTTTTTCCTATACAGTTTTGCATGGTCATTTGTATCGTTCTTCAGCTCATATTTGGGTGGTCATGTTGGTGAGAAGGAATGGTCTTAAAAGAGTTTCTTTGGTTGGGTGGAAGAGTTATGTGTTAGCTTCAGGCAAGGACAATATAGAGGGATTCTCTGAAGACATGCATGCAAGTTAAAAGAGGACTCCCTTATAATGAACAGGAGCTTCTAGATCAGTGTAGAGTAGGCTAAGAAGAAGTACCAGGAAGTTTCATTAGAAGGTATCAAGTGAGATTCATGAGGATGTGAGCATGGTGTGGCGTGGTCTCAGAGGAAGCATAGGGCAGTATGGGTACCAGATATCAAATGAGATTCATAAGGATGTAAAAGCATGATGCTAGTCACTGCCCTCATAGTGCCAGATGGATGTGGATCTGCTAACACCAGTGCACAGTACCGGGATTGAATTCTAGAACACTGCAAAGACACACAGGTGATGCTGGAAGATCCTTCTCTATAACCTTGGGATGTTCTGTGTAAATGAGCAGCGAACAACATGTAGATAACACCTTCAATTTTGACCTTTTTTTGTACATTATATTTTGTCCTGTTTATGTTTTAACTTTAAGCCTTACATGATTAGTTCTCAATTACAATTGTACAGATGCACATTTTTCAAAAATATAAAAATATTTCAGTTATTATATTTTGTTAAGATATGATGATTTATAGATCATTTGTAACCACTTCAGTTCTTCATCTTTATGTCATGTTGTTTCCTTTTTCTTCTATGCATAGTGGAAGCACTATTTTTAGATAAGTGAATTCAAACCATATTTTTATACTGTAACTGTGACTAATATATTTCTCACTAAAAACAGTAAACATTTTGTTAACATTTATAAATACTCATACCTACATTTGGGAAAATTCATACAATAAATAATGAATTATATGTGTTCAATGAATCAAGGAAAGATAAGAAAGAAAGTGTCATTGAAAATCATTGAATATTTGAAAATGAAATGTCTGTGTTTAAGTATATTATAACTTAATACTAAAAATATTAAAATTTTTAATATTCAAACATAATTGTTTCACAATTTTATTTAAAAACACATTTTATGAGAAAAATTTTGGTTAATTGATTCTAAAATTTGTACCAGAATGTAAAACCCCAACCTAAGATTTCTCAAGACAATTTTATAGAAAGAATAGTAGAAAACTTGAAGGGCTCAGCATAAGTTACTAGACACAGTAATTTCTATCTTGTTAAACATTACCAGTGTTTTCTGTTCAAGTATGTGGTTGGTTTCTTCATAAAAAGAAAATAAATTAAAGAACGGATGAATTTATTCAACAAATTTTCTTGAAACAACTGTTTCTCAGAGAAGAGAAAAATAGATTTTTACATCTTTATTTTATGTAAGATAAATTAAGTTGGATAAAAATCTAAAATAAACACATAAGTATACATATGTATACATGTGTATATACTATAGACATTTCATATAAAAACAAAAATATATAGATATATAAATACATCTTAGTAAACAACAGCAAGACTTGTGCTATAATGACATATCAATCTTAAAATATTGTATATGTGGTTATACAAAATTATGCATTTACAGTAAACAGCACATAAGCAAAAAAGTATAAGCATAAATGGAATAGTTGAATATACTAGTTTATACACATTTATCATTAAAAAAATCAGTGTCAGATACTCATGCTACAATCCATAGACTCAGACTGGCTAAGTAGTAAGGAGGACCCAAGGGGGTATGTAGGATCGCCCTGGGAAGGAGAAATAGGATAGGTTTTTGCAGTTGGAGTTGGGGCAAGTAGGGATGGAAACAGCGGCATCAGGTTGTTGGAGGATGGAGGGAAAGTGTACTGGGAGAGATGACTCAAATAAGACTACTAGTAATGAGGAATACAGAACATTAACTGGTGATACCATCTTCCATAACCATTCAAGGGTTTGAGGAGCGAGACTCTGTCATCAATCCAGCCAAAATAACTTCGACCCCCAATCTGTCCTGCATGCAAGATATGCTGGGCCAATGATGACATAGAACTCATGTGAATGGCTAACCCGTGACTGGCTCAACTCGAGGCTCTTGCCAGGAGAAGGTGTCCATGCCGGACACGCCCTGCATTGCCAGAAACCAGAGGCAGAGCAGCCTAAATATCCAGTATAGAACCAAACAGGAAAAAAAAAAAAAAAAAATAGAAAGAAAGAAAGAAAGGAAGGAAGGAAGGAAGGAAGGAAGGAAGGAAAGAAAGAAAGAAAGAAAGAAAGAAAGAAAGAAAGAAAGAAAGAAAGAAAGAAAGAAAGAAAGAAAGAAAGAAAGAAGGAAAAAGAAAAAGTCATCAGAGGAATATGTCGTCAAGTAACAAATGGAAACAGATTCAGAGACCCACAGCCAAATACTATGCGGAGCCCAGTGGAACCTCTAAGAAGAGGTGTAAGAAGCATTGTAGGAACCAGAAGAGGCAAAACCACCATGCCAACACTGCCCAGAGAATCAGCTAAGCAGGGCTCATAGGGGTTCCCACAGACTGAAGCAACAAACATGGAGCCTGTATGGATCTGAGCTAGGTCCTCTGGATATATCTAATGATTGTGTAGCTTGGTGTTCTTGTAGAACTCCCCCCCAAAATGGGAGTAGGGTGTCACTGACTCTTTTACCTGTTCTTGGGACCCTTTCCCTCCTACCGGGTTGCCATTTCCAGCCTTGTTATGAGTGCTTATGCCCAGTTTTAAAGTATCCTGCTAGGCCATGCCTTGCTGATATCCCCGTCTATGGGAATGATTTGGACTGCATGACAGTCTTCTGGCTTCTGTAAGAAGCACTTCGTTCACTGAATGATTTCTCCACTCTTAGCTACAGTTCATAAGAATAATAGAAAGTTATGGCTAAGTTTTATAATTTTTAAATCAAGTAGAAATTTTTAGCATCAATTGTAAAGGAACAGAGGAAAAAACTCCTTTCATAATTGTTGTGGATAGCCCTGGGGCTGATTGTAAATTGATGCTAATTCTGCCCTTCTGGGAGGGGCTTCAGACAAGGAGTAAGTTATATAAGGAGTGACTTCTTGTGAACCAATCCCCTAATGAATAAAGGAGCCAATCACTGGGCCTTCAGGGAGACTTCTGGGTTGGAGAGGAGAAGAGAGAAGGAGAGAGAGAGGACTTTTTGAAATGGGTCAGCATGTAGGTAAGGTGTAGCTACTAGAGTCTCCTGGTATGGTGGATCCACAAGGACTCGCCACCAGAGGAATAAGACTTTAAAGAGGTTTGCAAGATTAGGTTTTAGTTGTTGTGCCCAGAGTTTGAGTTATCATTGTTTCTGAACTAAGTTTGTGCTGCATTTTCCTTCATGCAGTGGCTAGTCTGGATTCAAGAGAAAGGTACAGCAGCAAAGTGTTGATTTGCTTGATGTGCACCAGAGGCCATGGGGGTATTGAAGCATGGGGCTGGCATGGTAGTGACCTGCCAGTGGGAACCTAGTGAGCTGGGGGGAGAGATTGTGGAGTTCTGAGTCAGAGCTCCACAAGGTGAAAGCAGGTCGGCCATCATGGCTGGCCAGCCATCCTGGGATGAGAGAACCAGGGCAAGATGAAGGAACATGTGCCATATATTCCCTCGCTTTTTGTTTTTTGTGGGTTTTTTTGTTTTGTTTTTTGTTTCTGTTTTTTTTTGATACTTTATTTACATTTCCATATTTCCCCCTTTCTAGGTCTCCTCTTTGAAGACCACCTATTTCTTCCCCCTGCCCCATCTCTATGAGGGAAAACCATCTCCCACCCACCCGCCCGCCCACTCCCATATTCCCACCTTGACATTCCCCTTTACTGGGGCCTCTCCTCCCCTTGATGGCCAACAAGGCCCTCCTCTGCCACATATGTGGTCCGAACCATGGGTCCCTCCATGTGTATTCTTTGGTTGGTGGTCCAGACTCCAGGAAGACCCCGGGCAGGGGGGAAGGGTCAGGCCAGTTGACACTGTTGCTCCCTCCATAGGGCTGCAGACTCCCTCAGCTCCTTCAGTCCCTTCTCCAACTCCTCCATCGGGGACCACACACTCAGTCCAGCTGTTACTGTAAAGTGAAACTTGGGTATTCCAAACATTTCAGCTAATATCCACTTATCAGTGAGTACATACCATATTCATTCTTTTGCAACTGAGTTACCTCGCTCAGGATGATATTTTCAAGTTCCATCCATTTGCCTGCATATTTCATTAAATCATTATTTTAATAGCTGAGTAGTACTCCATTGTGTAAATGTGCCACATTTTCTGTATCCATTACTCTGATGAAGGACATCTGGGTTGTTTCCAGCTTCTGGCTATTATAAATAAGGCTGCTATGAACATAGTGGAGCATGTGTCTTTATTACATGTTGGAGCATCTTCTGGGTATATGCCCAGGAGAGGTATAGCTGGGTCCTCAGGTAGTAATATGTCCATTTTTCTGAGGTTTCACCACACTGATTTCCAGAGTGGTTGTACCAGCTTGAAATCCGACCAACAATGGAGGAGTGTTCCTCTTTCTCCACATCCTCACCAGCATCTGCTGTCACCTGAGTTTTTGATCTTAGCCATTCTGACTGGTGTGAGGTGGAATCTCAGACTTGTTTTGATTTGCATTTCCCTGATGACTAAGGATCTTGAACATTACTTTTTTTTTTTTTTTATACTTTATTTACATTTCCAATGTTTCCCCTTTTCTGGGTCTCCTCTTTGGAAACCCACTTTCCTCTCCCCCTCCCTGCCTCTGTGAGGGAATTCCTCCTCCCACCTACCCACCCACCCATTCCCATATTCTCACCTTGATATTCCCCTTTACTGGTGCCTCTAGCACCCTCAGGCCCAAAGTCCTCTCCTTTCTCCCTGATGGCCATCGAGGTGATTCCTCTGC
>CM052704.1:52517679-52553954 GCA_028551405.1 Uromys caudimaculatus
TTATCCCTGTTCTCTTGCATTTCTTTAAGGGTGTTATTCATTTCTTTCTTAAAGTCTTCTATCATCCTCATGACAAATGATTTTAAATCTGAGTCTTGCTTTTCTGGTGTGTTGGGGTATCCAGGGCTTGCTGTGGTGGGAGAGCTGGGTTCTGATGGTGCAGAGTACTCTTGGTTTCTGTTCTTTATGTTCTTGCCCTTGCCTTTTGCCATCTTGTTGACCCTGTTGTTAGCTGATCTTACTCTGTCTGGTTGTGGCTTGCCCCTCCTGCAGGTCTCTGTGTCAGTACTCCTTGAAGACCAGCTCTCTCTGAGAGGTGTTTGGGTTTGGAGAGCTGTGGCACCTGGTCTGATCTCGGTCCTTGTGTCAAGGGTTCAGGGCAGTTCCTGGTGAGCTGTGGGACATGTCTTTGCCCTCTCCCGGCTTTTCTGAGCTCCTGAGAGGGATCTTTGTCCTGGCGCTAATTAGCTGTGGAACCCTGTGGCCCAAGCTGAGGTTCCTGGCTGCCGCCAGAAGTTGCTATCTGTCAGTCTCTGTGGCCCGTGCAAATTAGGCGAAATCAGTGAGCTCTGGGGCTCGTGTTGCCCCCGCTCGGGGCTTTTCCGCATTCCTGGGAGAGAAAATTTTCTCCCGGAGCTGCTTGACTATGGAATCCTATTGTCCCAGGCAAAGTGTCCTGCCTCAGCAGCCTGCTGCTGGGATCCAGGGGGATTTCTAAGCCCGCATACCTTGGTCCCTGTGTCTCGCTGGTTCGGGGCAGTTCCTGGTGAGCTGTGGGCGTGTCTTTGGCCCTCTCCAGGATTTCCGAGCTCCTGAGAGGGATTTTTGTCCCAGCACTAATTTGCTGTGGGCCCGAGCATTTCTTTAGGTGCTTCTCACCCCTGCGAATTTCCTCAGTTGAGAATTCTCTGTTTAGCTCTGTTCCCCACTTTTTGATGGGGTTATTTGGTTTTCTGTAGTCTAACTTCTTGAGTTCTTTGTGTAAGTTGGATATTAGCCCTCTATCAGACATAGGATTGGTTAAGATCTTTTCCCAATCTGTTGGTTGCTGTTTTGTCCTATTGACAGTGTCCTTTGCCTTACAGACACTTTGCAATTTCATGAGGTCCCATTTGTTGATTCTTGATCTTAGAGCATAAGCCATTGGTGTTCTACTTAGGAACTTTTCCCCTGTACAGATGTGTTCATGGCTTTCCCCACATTCTCTTCTATTAGATTCACTGTATCTGGTTTTATGTGGAGGTTCTTGATCCACTTGGACTTGAGCTTTGTACAGGGAGATAGGAATGGATCAATTTGCATTCTTCTGCATGTAGACAGCCAGTTGAACCAGCACCATTTGTTGAAAATGATGTATTTTTCCACTGGATGGTTTTGGCTCCTTTATCAAAAATCAAGTGCCCGTAGTTGTGTGGGTTCATTTCTGGGTCTTCAATTCTATTCCATTGATTTACCTGCCTGTCGATGTACCGATACCATGCAGTTTTTATCACTACTGCTCTGTAGTACAGCTTGAGGTCAGGAATGCTGATTCCCCCAGAAGTTCTTTTGTTGTTGAGAATAGCTCTTGCTATCCTGGGTTTTTGTTGTTCCAAATGAATTTGAGAATTGCTCTTTCTAAGTCTATGAAGAATTGAGTTAGAATTTCGATGGGGATTGCATTGAATCTGTAGATTGCTTTTGGCAGGTTGGTCATTTTTACTATATTAATCCTGCCAATCCATGAGCAGGGGAGAACTTTTCACCTTCTGAGGTCTTCTTTGATTTCTTTCTTCAGAGACTTGAAGTTCTTGTCATACAGATCTTTCACTTGTTTGGTTGGAGTCACACCAAGATACTTTATATTGTATATGACAATTGTGAAGGTTGTAATTTCCCTAATTTCTTTCTCAGCCTGTTTATCCTTCGAGTATAGGAAGACTACTGATTTGTTTGAGTTAATTTTATATCTGACTACTTTACTGAAGTTGTTTATCAGCAGCAGCAGTTCTCTGGTGGAGGTTTTCAGGTCACTTAAGTATACGATCATATCATCTGCAACGAGTGATATTTTTTTTTTCTTCCTTTCCAAATTGTATCCATTTGACCTCCTTTTGTTGTCTAATTGCTCTAGCTAGGACTTCAATTACTATATTGAATAGATAGGGAGAAAGAGGGCAGCCTTGCCTAGTCCCTGATTTTAGTGGGATTGCTTCGAGTTTCTCTCGATTTAGTTTGATGTTGGCTACTGGTTTGCTGTATATTGCTTTTACTATGTTTAGGTATGGGCCTTGAATTCCTGATCTTTCTAAGACTTTTATCATGACAGGATGCTGAATTTTGTCAAATGCTTTTTCAGCATCTAATGAAATGATCATGTGGTTTTTTTCTTTGAGTTTGTTTATGTAGTGGATAACATTGATGGATTTCCTGGTATTGAACCATCCCTGCACCCTGGGATGAAGCCTACTTGATCATGATGAATGATCATTTTGATGTGTTCTTGGATTAGTTTGCGAGAATTTTATTGAGTGTTTTTGCATCGATATTCATAAGGGAAATTGGCCTGAAGTTTTCTTTTTTTGTTGGTTCTTTGTGAGGTTTTTGTATCAGTGGAACTGTGGCCTCATAGAAGGAATTGGGTAGTGTTCTTTCTGTTTCTATTTTGTGGAATAGATTGAAGAGTATTTGTATTAGTTCTTCTTTGGAGGTCTGATAGAATTCTGCAGTGAATCCATCTGGTCCTGGGCTTTTTTTGCTTGGGAGACTATTAATGACTGCTTCGATTTCCTTAGGCATTATGGGACTGTTTAGATGGTTTATCTGATCCTGACTTATATTTGGTATTTGGTTTCTGTCTAGAAAATTGTCCATTTCATCCAGATTTTGCAGTTTTGTTGAGTATAGGCTTTTGTAGTAGGATCTGATGATTTTTTTAATTTGTTCAGAATCTGTTGTTATGTCTCCCTTTTCATTTCTAATTTTGTTAATTTGGATCCTGTCTCTGTGCCCTCTGGTTAGTCTGGCTAAGGGTTTATCTATCTTGTTGATTTTCTCAAAGAACCAACTCTTGGTTTTGTTGATTCTTTGTATAGTTCTTTTTGTTTCTACTTGGTTGATATCAGCCCTGAGTTTGATTATTTCCTGCCTTCTACTCTTCTTGGGTGCATTAGCTTCTTTTTATTCTAGAGCATTCAGGTGTGCTGTTAAGTTGCAAGTGTATGCTCTCTCCAGTTTCTTTTTGGAGGCCCTCAAAGCTATGAGTTTTGCTCTTAACACTGCTTTCATTGTGTCCATAATACCATAATTTTGGGTATGTTGTACTTTCATTTTCATTAAATTCTACGAAGTCTTTAATTTCTTTCTTTATTTCTTCCTTGACGAAGTTATCATAGAGTAGAGCATTGTTAAGCTTCTATATGTATGTGGGCTTTCTCTTGTTATTGTTGCCATTGAAGACCAGCCTTAATCCGTAGTGATCTGATAGGAGGCATGGGATTATTTCAATCTTCTTGTATCTGTTGAGGTTTGTTTTGTGATGGATTATATGGTCAATTTTGGAGAGGTACCATGAGGTGCTGAGAAGAAGGTATATCCTTTTGATTTAGGATGAAATGTTCTATAGATATCTGTTAAATCCGTTTGGTCCATAACGTCTGTTAGTTTCACTGTTTCTCTGTTTAGTTTGTGTTTCCAAGTTCTGTCCATTGATGATAATAGGGTGTTGAAGTCACCTACTATTATTGTGTGAGGCACAATGTGTGCTTTGAGCTTTAGTAAAGTTTTTTTTTTTTTTAAATGTGTGTGCCCTTGCATTTGGAGCATAGATTTTCAGAATTGCGAGGTTTTCTTGGTAGATTTTTCCTTTGATGAGTATGAAATGTCCTTGCTTATCTTTTTTGATGACTTTTAGGTGAAAGTCGATTTTATCTGATTTTAGAATGGTTACTCCAGCCTGTTTCTTGGGACCATTTGCCTGGAAACATGTTTTCCAGCCCTTTACTCTGAGATAGTGTTTGTCTTTATCACGGAGATGTGCTTCTTGAATGCGGCGAAATGCTGGGTCCTCTTTATGGATTCAGTCTGTCAGTCTATGTCTTTTTATTGGGGAATTGAGTCCATTGATGTTAAGAGATATTAAGGAATAGTGATTGTTTGTTCCTGTTATTTTTGTTGTTATTTTTACTTTTATGTGGCCATCTTCTTTTGAGTTTGTTGAAAGATTACTTTCTTGTGTTTTCTAGGGTATAGTTTCCCTCTTTGAGTTGACGTTTACCATTCATTATCCTTTGTAGGGCTTGGTTTGTGGAAACATATTGTGTAAATTTAGTTTTGTCATGGAATATTTTGGTTTCACCATCTATGGTAATTGAGAGTTTTGCTGGGTATAGCAGCCTTGGTTGGCGGTTGTGTTCTCTTAGGGTCTGTATGAGTTCTACCCAGGATCTTCTAGCTTTCATAGTCTCTGGTGAGAAGTCAGGTGTAATTCTGATAGGTCTGCCTTTATATGTTACTTGACTTTTTCCCTTACTGCTTTTAATATTCTTTCTTTGTTTTGTGTATTTGGTGTTTTCACTATAATGTGATGGGACGAATTTCTTTTCTGTTCCAATCTGTTTGGAGTTCTGTAAGCTTATTGTATATTTATGTTCATCTCTTTCTTTAGTTTAGGGAAGTTTTCCTCTATATTTTTGTTGAAGATATTTACTGGTCCTTTCAGTTGAGAATCTTCACTCTCTTCTATACCTATTATCCTTAGGTTCTGTCTTCTCATTGTGTCCTGGATTTCATGGATGTTTTGGGTTAGAAGCTTTTTGCATTTTGCATTTTGCATTTTGCATTTTCTTTTACTGTTGTGTCGATGTTATCTTCTGCTCCTGAGATTCTCTCTTCTATCTCCTGTATTCTGTTGGTGATGCTTACATCAATGGTTCCTGATCTCTTTCCTAGGTTTTCTAACTCCAAGGTTGTCTCCCTTTGTGATTTCTTTACTGTTTCTACTTCAATTTTAACTCCTGGATAGTTTTGTGCATTTCCTTTGTCTGTTTGATTGTGTTTTCTTGAAATTCTGCCTTTTTGATTGTGTTTTTCTGTAATTCTTTAATGGATTTTTTTGTTTCCTCTTTAAAGTCTTCTAGTTGTTTATCTCTGTTCTCTTGTATTTCTTTAAGGGTGTTATTCATTTCCTTCTTAATGTCTTCTATCATCATCATGGAGAAATGATTTTAAATCTGAGTCTTGCTTTTCTGGTGTGTTGGGGTATCCAGGGCTTGTTGTGGTGGGAGAGCTGGGTTATGATGGTGCTAAGTACTCTTGGTTTCTTTTCTTTATGTTCTTACCCTTGCCTTTTGCCATCGTGTTAACTCTGATGTTAGCTGCTCTTACTCTGTCTGGTTGTGGCTTGCTCCTCCTGCAGGCCTCCGTGTCAATACTCCTTGAAGACCAGCTCTCTCTGAGAGATGGTTGGGTTTGGAGAGCTGTGGCACAGGGTCTGCTCTGGCGTGCAGACAGAAATCAGAAGGATCTTGTCCCCAGCTGTCCCTTGGTTCCTATGCCCTGATGGCTCTCCAAGTGTCCCTCTTGATCCAGTGAGTTTGAACTGAAGTGGTGGTTTTGCCTGTGCTCAAAGGTGTGTCAGCACTCCTCGGATACCTGCTTTCTCTTGGAGTCCTGTGGCCTAGGTTGAGGTCCCCAGGCACAGACCCCTGGTGGCCCAGGCAGAGGTCTCCCCGCACAGATGGAACTGGAAGGTTCAGAGGTTCCCTGTCCCCGAGTTCTCCTCAGGCCCTGTATCCTGCTGGATCCGGGTGGGTCTCGGTGAACAGTGTTGATCCCCTTAACCCCACTCATGGCTTTTTCACACTCCTGGGAGGGTAGCTTTCTCCTGGAGCTTGTTGGCTATGGACTCATGGTGGGCCAGGAAGAGGTCTCCACCCACAGATGGAAACCAGAAGGTTCAGAGGTTTCCTGCCCCTTGGTTCTCAGGCCCTGGATCCAGCCAGTTCCGGGTGGGTCTGGGTGAGAGGTGTTGCTCCCCTTAACCCCACTCACAGCTTTTCCAAGATCCTGGGAGGGTAGCTTTCTCCTGGTGCTCATTGGCTATGGACTCCTGGTGGCCCAGGAAGAGGTCTATTCCATCGTTTTTAATAATTTCCGCAACACATAATCTCACAGAAGAAGACAGTTTTGGAGGTAATAAAATGTGTGTTGTTTTTCATTTGAAAAGTTTTAGTTAATGTGTAAATTTTTTGCATGCATTTTGATCCCTTTATTCAGTCTAGAATTTTGTCAGCTGCTTTTATTTTCTGTAAATGTTAAGCAAGAAAAACACATAGGTAGCCATGTTAAAACGGACTGGTTTGCTCCAGACAGTGGTTTCTGTGCTTCGCTTGAAGATACACTCGGTATTAGCCAAAGGCAGAAAAGTGGAACCTGTACTGGAAGGAATCTCAAATTCCTCAGAATTATTGCTTCAAAGAGGATAAAATCACAAATAGAAATACTGTTATCATTTTGTGTTGGATCATGCTGGTAATTTCTCTTCAAGTCTAAAATAAGTAATTGTAGTCAAGGAGTTGAAGGTTGTCATTTATTAGAGAAAATCCTGTCTGATTTACGATATCACTTTTAAACTGTGTTCAATTACTTCCATAACTGGACCCTGTACAAATTCATAATTCTAGGTCTTAATGCCTGTAAGTATCAAGGCTCTCATATGCTTTCAGATATTTTCAATGCTACTGACATTTATTTCCCTTGGATGTGATAGTGATAGAACCTATTCATTAATTCTTAACACCAAAAAAACTATTCTTAGATTAACTACATAGTTATTTTAGTAATAGCAATCCGAGTCTGCTGAATTCCTTTTTGCAAATAAGATGAGATTATTTTTCTCCTATGTTAGCCTCCCATTATTGTGATGAAGTGCCAGAAGAAAATCAACGTACAGCAAGAAAGTTCTTTTCTCTCATGATCTTATAGTTTTCAATCTATACTTGCTTGACTTTACCTGATGTTGGGCCTGGCCTGAGGGAAAAAATTGGAGAGTGAAGCCTTTACCTCATGGTGGCATGAAAGCAAAGAGAGAGGAAGAGATAAAGATCTCAGTAATTCTTTCAAGAAGATGAATACCGGTATCACTATTACATTAGTCTACCCATGTTATTTTTTCTGCTAACTACCATGATGTTCAGACAGATAATTGAGGCCTTATCAGTCCAGCCTCAGGAGTTACTTCAGATTCCAAAGGTGAAGTTTGAAAAGTCAATGTTAAGTATCTTTAGTATTAGGTTAATCAGTGATAAATGATCTTTAGACAAAGACTATGGAGACCATTTAATCATAGGATTAAATAGCTATGAACACCAAAACTGCATCAGCTAAGTCTTAAATAAAGTGCTTTGGTCACATAATGCCATACCTAAGTAGCTCCTAGAAAATGCATGTATTCTATTGCCCTATTAAGGTCTCAGACTATTTTTATACACAGTATTTTGGGGAATAAATAGTGTGAGAGCAAGCATGATGAGAAAAAGAAAGAGGCATTGTGTAGCAGAATTAAAATTTATAAATAAGCATTTGAATATAAAATGTTCCAGTGGAGGAAAGAAATGACATAAACCAATTCATTTATCAAGAAAAATACCCCCAGCATGTCAAAAGAGCATATTAATGAATATGACTGTGAAATGGGGATTGTGTCTGTATTTGGATTTGAGAGAGGAAACTGAGAACTAATAACTCATGTATTGTCAGCAATGAAAATGCCTTTTGTATTACATGATTTTTCACGAGATGTCCTAAATTTAAGAAGTGGGTATGGCCTTGAGTCTTGTCACTTAAAAAGTATAATTTCAATAACGAGAGAGGAAAAATGAAATGAATAGGATAAATGTTAAACTGTTCTCAGGAGGAGAACTTAGCTTGTGTACAATGAAATCATTTATAAAATGATAGTATAATTGTTCAAGGAGTCTGTCAAAGATCCTGTCATTTGTTTCCTAGCACCCTAACATGAAAATGGAAGCTCTGTGTTTGAATGTGTCTTTGAAGCAGCATCTGCATCAAATTTAACATGTAAAACCTAATGTTGGGAGAAAGTATATCCGACATTTTCCCTATATTCTGAAACAATAGGACAAGGGTTTGTAGAAGGCTATGGCCCACTTATATTTGTTGACTAGAAATTGAAATATGCATTTATAAAATGTGCATATATAAATAGCCTCCAAATTAATAAACATGTCTTAAATATGTAGATGGGTTCATTCTATGAAGTTAAGAGAGTTTTAGCATTGTTATTTCCACTTGCTAGCACTAAATAGTTTGTGAGTGTCAATCTTGCTAACATCTTCATCACTACTTCAGCAACAAGTATGTTCTGGCTATGGGATGGATTCCAGATTAATATTTCTTTTGGAATTTCTGAGAGTCTTTGATTCTTTGGCCTTCTCTTGGGCACTTTTGCTTCTATTTTTGTTTCTCTTACCTTCAGTGTGATAATTTTGTTTTTATCTTATAATACATAGTATTTTTAAAAAATGAATGAATGAATGTGTGAACAAATGAATAAATGAATGAATGAATGAATGAAAACCTAGCTGCTAGGGTTAATGAATGAAATGTTACTAGGGTAACAACTGAACTATTCTTATACCTATGGGGGAGAGAAATTAAGTTATCTCAAGCAGAGTAATGTTGGTTATATCCACTTCAGTATCCATAACCACTTCAGATCAGGCTTCATACTCAGGAATAGCTGACCAATATATAATGGATTCCACAGCTATGTGTGTATGTGTGTGTGTGTTATAGTTTTGTGTCTGGTATGTGTGTATATATGGTGAGTGTGTGTATGTGTGTGTGTGTGTGTGTGTGTGTTTGATTACAGTTTGGTAATCTGTTTTTCATTTGTGGAGGTAGTGTTATTTTGTTTTCTTATTTCCTTTTTTCTAGAGGGGTGCATATTAAATTGGGGTATTGTTTGCTTTTTTAAAAGGCATAAAAGTCGTGTGATTCTAGAGGGTGAGAAGGTCCAGAGAGTTTTGGAGGAGGGAAAGAATATGACCAAAATATCTTGAATTTTTAAATTTGTTTAAATAATAAAAATATAATAAGAGGAAAAATAGATTTTTTTCAATTACCTTTTCCTAATAATGTGTAACATAATACTGGATGCACAAATGTTCTTAACTCATTGTAAACTTTTATTAAGAAAATAAAATAAAATCAGAAATACTTAAAGAATACACATTCTCTTTATACAATGGTTTTATTTGCTTGATAATTTGAAAGTGTTAAGTTTTTATATTTTGGTGTCGTAATAAGGCCAGTGTAACTTTTGGTGAAGTAAACAAGTTTAAGTCCTATTATCTGAGGTACTATACATAAAGAAGAAGTGTGGGTGGAAGTAGATTTCAAATTAGACTATGAAAAATGGAGATACTGCCAAAAATAATGGAGAAAATAGTAAATATGGCAGCAAATATGGAATGATGAGATCACTTCATGATTTTAAAACTTCCTTTAAGGAAGAACTCACAAATGTGAAGGATGAGGTCAAAATCGGAAACTTCAAACTTGGCAAGAATCCAGAACGTTCTGAATGCACACAGACAAGTAGGGCTGTTTACAAAGATCTGTAAGAAATTCCACACGTAAGTGTTTCATGGTGAGGTTTTTGAGCAAGGTTTTATATATTCAAGGTTGACCTCACACAGTCAGATAACTAAGGATGGTTTTGAAATCCCAATTCTCTTGCATCCATCTCCTGAGTACTGAGGTTACAAGGTGTGCACCTCTATGCCCAGCTTATGTCTTGTTGGGTACTGACCCCAGGATTTCATACATGGAAATCAAGCAGTCTACAACTTCAGCTACATCCACAGATTTGCAGGATGCTTAGTACAAAAACAAATCAGTGAAAATTTATATTCAAATGTTTTTATTTCTTTCTTTCTTTCTCTCTTTCTCTCTTTCTTTCTTTCTTTCTTTCTTTCTTTCTTTCTTTCTTTCTTTCTTTCTTTCTTTCTTTCTTTCTTTTATTCTTTAATCTTTTTTTTTACAATCCAGGCATTGTCCCCCTTCAGGTCTGCCCTCTGACTGTTCTTCATCCCATACCTCTCCAAGAGCATGTCCCCACACCCCCACTCCCACCCTACCAGACCTCCCGTCTCCCTGGGGCTTCAAATCTTTCAGGGTTAGGTGCATCTTTACTCTCTGAGGCTAGACCAGACAGTCCTCTGCTGTATATGTGTTGGGGTCCTCATATCAGCTGGTGTATGCTGCCTGATTGGTGACTAAGTGTCTGAGAAAAATTGGAGGTCCAGGTTAGTTGAGACTGCTGGTCTTCCTATGGGGTGGCCCTGTTCCTCAGCTTCGTCCACCTTTTTCATAATTCAAACACAGGGGTCCTTGGCCTTTGTCCACTGGTTGGGTGTACGTATCTACATCTGCCTCTTTCAGCTGCTTGTTGGGCCTCTCAGAGAACAGTCATCCAAGCTAGGCTCCTGTCTGTAAGCACACCATAGAGTCAGTAATAGTGGCAGGCCTGGTAACCTCCTCTTGAGCTGGATCCCAATTTGAGCTTTCCCTCCTTTCCCCCTTTCCCTCAGTCTCTTTTCCATTTTTGTACGTGCAGTTTTTTCAGACAGGAACAATTCTGGGTCAGAGTGTTTGACTGTGGGATGGCAACCCCAGCCCTCCATTTGATTCCCTGTCTTTATCATAAATTTTTAACATTCTAACAACTTTTAATTATTAGATAATTAATATTAATCAAAATACAAGTAATGTTTTTAGGTATTTAGTACATTAAATATATAAATCATTAGTCTTTAAAATAACTTTATATATTACTTGACATACATGTAATATTAACTGTAGTGTATAAACCACGAAAGGGAGATAATTCTTCACTTATCATATTATCATAGGTACATGACAGACATTGGACACAACAGAAGATTAAAGGCCATCTAAATCCTGTCATTAAATCCAATGTTCCAATAATTAGTTATTGATTATGGTAATGATGGTGAACAAGAACCTGGAATATGCCATACATACACAGTCAGAATCATGATTGCACAAAGCATGATTAGAAACTGAAGAAAAATTAAGAATGGTGTATTTGTAAAATGAATTTTCATAGAGTCACCAAAACTGTCAATAAGTTAGCATGAGGCCATATGGAAAATGTTAAGACACAGTCAAAACAGATCTCAACATACCAGTCCAAACAGCCTAGATGTGTTTGTTACGTGAAAAATCAGCCAGGTTTAATTTCACTAATCAGAATTTTCTAATTGCTTGTGATGGAAAAAGGAATAGAGTGTAAATACTAGCATTAGCGGGTAATTCAAGTAAAATGTATTAATGGAAGTACACTTAAAGTCTTGTTTTAGTAACAACTGCTAAATATGAACATCGTAATTATGAAAATCACCAATCGTAAGTTATAAGTTAACCCCCAATTCTAAGAAAGAAGTGACCTAAGAAATTTATAATAAAATTAGTAAATTCCTTAACTTATATTATTCATAAGCAATGAATTATACTAAAATATTTTTGCCTTGCTCAAATGGTCTTTTATTGATAGGCATGCCTGTTTCAATAGTACGTATTAACCTAATCTACAACTAGGAAGTCAGAAGATTCTCTAAGGGTTTGTTGGACTGTGTCTCTCCTTTCCTTAAGACTATAAATCAAGATGCACTGAATCAGTGCTGAGTCACCATGGCCTGGTTTTATAGATCTATGATCCTGAAAGGGATAATAATTATGTACTATAAAAGACATGTAAAATATTTACAGTTCCTATTTGATAAATCATAACCTGTCATTCTGGCATTTTAAAGTAAAACAAACCTAGAGTGTGCCAACATTCTGAACTAAAACATTTAGTAGAGACTTCTGGTTATGTAAAGAAAAAATCATCCTGTGCAATGGAGGTCCAAGACTTTTTCTCTCAGCACAGTAACAGGAATTTGTTGTTGTTGTTGTTGTTGTTGTTGTTGTTGTTATTGTCGTCATTCTGTTGAGCATTTTCTGTCATCAGGTCCTTCCATCTCTCTTCAAGGTCAGCAACTTTAATCGATATTTTAACATAATTGAGTTGCAATTTCATAAGGAATATTATTTGCTCCAATTAATGTCCTGACTACATGGGGTTGTATTGGGCTGGGTGAAAAACATCTGGAAATTCAGAGTTTAACATTTACATCTATATATATAATATTGTTCTTTTCATACCTATAAATTTATGGCTATTATGGAAAATGTTCTGGAATACCTTATGGAAGTCTAACATTATTAGGTTTTTCTTTTTTTTTCATTAAAAACATATGAACTGGATATTCATGCTTCAGTATCAGCTCAAAGCTAAATGAAAACTGTCTTCCTTTTTCTCTCTCCCCTCATCTACACATGTGAACATTATGTTAGTGGTAAATCAAAGTTTTACTTATTGATATTTCATTAGTTTCTGTTTGTAAGATAAAAGGAAAAAGTATTTACAAATCTTTTCAGATAAATTTATGGATATTAATATTGTCCTTCAGCTTTTTTCTGTTTGGTTTTGATTTTAAATATTCTGTATATCAGTATACATGTTATAATTGTTTCATTTACTTCACAAGAGATTATAATATCATTCTTAACTAAACCTTTCTGCTCGATCTTGGTGTATTGTTGGGGAGCTGTGTTATTAAGACAGCAGTTCCCCATGACCAGATGGCTTTCAGAGAGCAGGGGAAAAATGGGGACTCCCTTTGTTAGTTTCCCTGACTAAAGCCTGTCTCTGTCTAGAGAGTGTCCTTGAACTCAAGTGGCCTTGTCTGAAAAGTGACCTTGTACAGAGCTGTCTGTAAGGATACATAACTCTGGCTCCCCACCTGCATGATCATTAGAGCCAATCAGCCCTTCCCACTTGCTTGCTGCTCTCCCTTCCACCCGAACCTCCTGAAAGCTCTTATATACCCTATCCCGGGAATGATAAAGCAGACTCACTGCCATGCAGGGGTCTCCAGAAATTATTCGGTCCATACTCAAGGCAGTCCAAACCCTGTTCTTGCCTCTGCTCCTTTTGTCCTCTCAGGCTGGTGGCCACAGCTTTCCAGGAGAAAGTGAGGGGCCACAGGATGTGATGTCACACATTGTGACATGACATTCTGTGATGCAAATAATGATCTTCATTGCTCGCTCTCTCTCTCTCTCTCTCTCGCTCGCTCGCTCTTGCTCTCTCTCTCTCTCTCGCTCTCTCTCGCTCTCGCTCTCTCTCCTCTCTCTCCTTCCCTCGCTCGTTCTCTCTCCTTCTCTCCTCTCTCTATCATTTATATCTGTATCTATACTATATATATATATATATATGTTGTTTTCAGTGGCCCTAAAATTTTATCAGCGGGATGCTGTAATCTGGGCTTTGTGAATTATGCCCTATCTTTTAACTGGGCACCAGTTTTGTGAGTGTTGTTGTTGCTTGCCAGTTACAAAATATCTGGAGTTCAGTTAGTGTTGTTTTGAGACCAGAATTACCCTGGCATATTTTTGTAATTTCTACATTTTTAAATTCTGGTTCAATAAATCGATTTACAACTGGCAGCAACTATGAGGAAAGATTTAGGCAAGTTTAATTTTTCCAAATAAAGGAACAATGGTTTTCCAATAGCAATGTTTTTTATCACCTACGACAAAAGTGAACTGACTTTTTTCTTGGGAGCTTGATTTCCCCTAAATCACAATGAGATAAAACATTCGAACTTGGAAGGAAGAGAAAACTGACTTTTGCTTTTCTTTTAAGTTTCAGTGCATTAAATTCTCAAATAACTAAAAGTCCTCTCTGTTGATGAATTAAAGTTTTGCTTTTAAGTCTTTATAAATTAAAAGCTCAAAGAAACAACCATTCTAGTCCAGAACTATAATTGTTTGCAGCTTTTGAAGATGGATGAGTAAGTTTAATATGCACTGCGGAATGCTGAGATAGGGTCTATGTAGAGAGAGAGAATTATATAATCCTATTTTCTTTCTGTGTGTCCTAGTTTCTGACCCATGTTAGAGTTATAGTCTCCACCGTTGGCGTAATCATATCAGGCACTTGACCACTACAGAAGCTATTTTGACAAGTCTATGCATCTTTCTGAAAATGTTAACTAATTAAACAAGAATTGATGTAAATTACTAAATTTTAACACAGACAAGATACTTGTCATACAAGTATCTGTCTGATATTAATCTGATGTGTCTTGATTATAATAATTATAGTAATCAACTTTTTTATTTCCAAGGAAAATTTATCAAATGATTACCAATGTTGTAACAGTTTATGATTTGACTTTTTGTTTTTAATTTTGGACATTCTCAAGAAGGCCCTAATGAATGATGAATATTACCAACGTGAAATATTTTTAAAAAATTTGTTTGTGATAAGGCATATTCTTTTATTCAGGTACTATGGATGCTAAGTTGAAAAAATTCTAGACATACAAAACAATGAATAGGATTTAAAAACATATTAGAGTCAGAGGGAGAGTAAATAAAAGCAAATTAAATGAAGAAGGGAAAATTAAAATAAAGAAATCCACTCAGAGAAGAAATTTCCCTCAGAAGAAAGATCACAATTGCCACAAATATAAAACCTGGATTTCTAGTCTCAAGTCACATTAGCCCAGCCCAACAGTTAAAGCCCATATACATGCCAAAGAGCAAATCACAAACAATAATCAAATATTTTTTGTTTAGTCATCAAAATGAAAAAAACTGAAAAATATTTCCTGAATTCATAAATCAATTTTGTTCTAAATAGCAAAGAATCAGGCATATGTAACAAAAAAAATGGCTTTTTAAAATATTTAGTAAAAAGTTCTGCAAGTTTCTATGAAAAAGAACCAGTTTAATTACAAGGATACACATAAAATTCAATCAAAACTAATAACTATTAAATGCATCACATAATATTTATAAGAGTTTAAGTATCATTTCTCAAAAGTTAATATTATATCATTTTACATAAAAATGAAAAACAATTGTTAAAATAATTGCCTTTAAGTCATGAGAATATACGCAATAATAAAACTTTGAACATTGATATTCACTTAATAAAAATTAAAATATACAAAGTCAAGGGTTAAAGTTTCAGAAAAATCTTGTATCAGATTATACTTCACATAGGATGGCCAAACCAACATCTCACTTTCTCCTTCTGATGTTTACTGATTTCCACTATTAAGTGTAGGCTCTGCCTTCTTCCGAAGAATCAGCATGGATCTTGTAACTTTCAATAATATTATAAGTTGAATTTTGAACTTATGTGTGCTTCCTTAACCTGAAAAAATAATTAATTAGATAATTAAGATGGATTTTGAAAGTTTATATTCCAGCGTTTCAGGATGTATCCTTACTTGGAAACTGCCTCAATAGGTAGAAGAAAAATATAAGACTGAATTGAAATTTGGTGGGGAGCTTACCTCAGAAAAAGCAGTGCACATGCATGCAGATGATTGTATGAAGACAGAAGTATATATACATGGCAAATATCATATTAATATGAAAATTTGCATTTATCATTTCATAAATGGAGAAATGTTGAGTGCAAGTAATCTGAGCCTAGCAATAGATCAGGGAGACTCACCAGACTGCAGGAATCACTACCTGGCAGATACCTTGATTGCAGACATAGTTTACCCTCTGACTATTAGAAAATTAATTTCCATTGTTATGAGCTACCTTGTTTGTGGGTCATTGCTATGGCAACTCTGAGAAGGTAACATAACCCCACAACACAAGGCAGAGATGGCACCACACCTTTTTATGTAGGACAGGATGCTAATAGATGTTCCTCCTGGATTTCTCCTTTGCAAAAAGGCCTGATCTGAGTCACTTATTGACAGAAACTAAACTTCATTATTATCAGCAACAATACAGAGATGGAGGGTTGGAGAAAGAGATGCTATCTTCTCTCTCTCTCTCTCTCTCTCTCTCTCTCTCTCTCTCTCTCTATTTCTCTCTCTGCCTGTCTGTCTGTCAGTCTGTCTGACTGTCCTTCTGTCTATATCTCTATATATTGTCATAAATCCCTCATCTATTTATCTATCTACCTACTTATAATTATCTACCATATATATGCAATATATGCTATATTTGATTCCACCATCTTTTTATGCTACTATAACATTTAATTAGGATGTTATAGGATCTACATGCAGACTATATTTACACCATGTTGATAAACTGTGTCATTTATGAATACTTTCTATCAATCTTCACAATTGTATTTAACCTATATTATAAAAATAAGTACATTGATGTTTTAATAATATTGATTTTGGTAGGCCTCTGCCATGACATGCCATATTCAATCTAGTATTGTACTTATTTCAGGTATATTTTATATTTTTCACTGTAGAATTATACCACAACAGCTATTAGAAGTTTTACTGGATATTTAAGTTTGTGTGCTTTGATAAATGCATTATTTATACTTTTCTACATGTAATTATTGTCTCTATATAAATACATTTACTGTCAATATAAATATTTTAGAAAAAAACTTTCTACATATAATTAAAATGACTTATTTAAATTTTATTCACAGTCAAACATATTGTCTGTGAATAATCAAAAAATCTTTTTCTTTATTTCAACTGTTATGTGACTCGGGCTTCTCTCATAAAATCCAAAGAAAAAATAATCAGCAACTATGTACTATATAAGAAGATATTTTATAGCATGTCACTGAGTGTGAAGCCTCCTGCAAATATTAAATTTTAGCATATATTTGGCCTAAAACAATTTAATTCATCTTTTAATCCTAATTTTTAAGATTTTATTCTCAAAGAACTTAAAATTTTTAAATTTTTCTACTGGACATTTTATGTATTTACATTTCAAATGTTATCCCCTTTCCCGGTTTCCCCTCTAGAATCCCACCTCTCAGCCCCCCTCAACCTGCTTCTATGAGGTTGCTCCTGCTCCCACCCACCCACTTCCACCTCACCGCCCTGGCATTCCCCTACACTGGGTAACCAAGCCTTCGTAGGACCAAGGGCCGCTCCTCCTATTGATGCCACACAATGCCATCCTCTGCTACATATGCGGAGACTGGAGCCATGGATCTCTCCATGTGTACTCTTTGGTTGGTGGTTTAGTCCTTGGGAGCTCTGGGAGGGGGGGGGGGGTTGGTTGTTTGATATTGTTGTTCTTCCTATGGTGTTGCAAATACCTTCAACTCCTTCAGTCCTTTCTCTAACTACTCCGTTGGGGACTTCATGCTAAGTCCAGTGGTTATCCACCTCTGTATTTGACAGGTTCTGGCAGAGCCTCTCAGGAGACAGCTATAACAGGCTCCTGTCAGCAAGCATTTTTTGGTATCCACAATAGTCTCCAGGTTTGGTGTCTGTATATGAGATGGATCCCCAGGTGGGGCAGTCTCTAGATGGCCTTTCCTTCTGTCTCTGCTCCATACTTAGTCCCAGTATTTCCTTTAGACAGGAACCCTTCTGGGTTAAGAAATAGAAGATAAGTGGGTGGCCCCATACCTCAACCAGGGGCTTTGCCTAGTCTCTGGATATGGTCTTTACAGGTTCTCCCTCCTCCTTTGTAGGTTATTTCAGCTAATCTCAATTCTGTTGGGTCCTGGGAGTCTCTTGCTTTTCTGAATCTGGGACTTGATGGTGGTTACCCCTAGTTCCCCATACCCCATTGCTACACACCTCTGTTCAAATTCCTGACTTTCAGTATGTCATACATACACTTCTCATAAGTGATCCTGTCCCCCTTTTCCCCTTCCCCTGCACTCTTCTTCCCAAGTCCCTCCCACCCTCTACCTCCTGAGAATATTTTGATCCCCCTCCTAAGTATAACTGAAGCAACCATATTTTGATCTTCCTTCTTCTTGAACTTCATGTGGTCTTGAATTCTATCTTGGGTATTCTGAGCTTTTGGACTAAAATCTACTTATCAGTGAGTGCATATCATGTGTGTTCTTTTGTGATTGGATTATCTCACTCAGGATGATATTGTCTAGTTCAATCCATTTGCCTAAGAATTTCATGAAGCCATTGTTTATAATAACTCAGTAGTACTCTATTGTGTAAATGTACCACATTTTCTGTATCCATTCCTCTGTTGAAGGAAATCTGGGTTCTTTCCAGCATCTGGCTATTATAAATAAGGCTGCTATGAACAGAGTAGAGCATGTGACCTTGTTATGGTGGATCGTCTTTTGGGTATATGCCCAGGAGTGGTATAGCTGGGTCCTCAGGTAGTACTATGTTCAGTTTTCTGAGGAACCTCTAGATTGATTTCCAGAGTGGTTGTACCAGCTTGCAATCCCACAAACCATAGAGGAGTGTTCCTCTTTCTCTACATCCTTACCAGCATCTGTGGTCACCTGAGGTTTTGATTTTAGCCATTCTGACTGGTATGAGGTGGAATCTCAGAGTTGTTTTGATTTGCATTTCCCTGAAGACTAAGAATATTGAATATTTCTTTAGGTGCTTCTTGGCCATTCAATATTCCTCAGTTGAAAATTCTTTGTTTATCTCTGTACACCATTTTTAATTGGGTTATTTGGTTGTCTGGAGTCTAACTTCTTGAGTTCTTTGTTTATATTGGATATTAGCCTTCTATTTTTTCCCAATCTGTTGGTTGCTGTGTTATCCTATTGAGTGTCCTTTGCCTTACAGAAGCTTTGCAATTTTATGAGGTCCCATTTGTCTATTGTTGATCTTAGAGCATAAGCCATTGGCATTCTGTTCAGAAAAATTTCCCTGTGCCCATGTTTTCAAGGCTCTTCCCCACTTTCTCTTCTATTAGTTTCAGTGTATCTGGTTTTATGTGGAGGTCCTTGATCCACTTGGACTTGAGCTTTGTACAAGAAGAAAACAATGGATCAGTTTGCAATCTTCTACATGCTGACCTACAGTTGAACCAGCACCATTTGTTGAAAATGTTGTCTTTTTTCCACTGGATGGTTTTAGCTCCTTTGTCAAAGATCAAGATGTGTGGGCTCATTTCTGGGTCATTAATCCTGTTCCACTGATCTACCTTCCTATCTCTGTATCAATATCATGCAGTTTTTTTTTTTTTAAATCAGTATTGCTCTATAATACAGCTTAAGGTCAGGGATGGTGATTCTTCCAGAAGTTCTTTAACTGTTGAGAATAGTTTTTGCTATACTGTGTTTTCTGTTATTCCAAATAAATTTGCAAATTGCTCTTTCTAACTCTATGAATTTTGATGGGGATTGGATTGAATCTATAGATTGCTTTTGTTAAGATGGCCATTTTTACTGTATTAATCCTGCCAATCCATGAGCATGGGAGATATTTTCATCTCCTGAGATCTTCTTTGATTTCTTTCTTCAGGGACTTGAAGTTCTTGTCATCCAGATCTTTCACGTGCTTGGTTAGAGTCACACCAAGGTATTTTATATTATTTGTGACTATTGTGAAAGGTGTTGTTTCCCTAATTTCTTTCTCTGCCTATTTATCTTTTGAATCAAAGAAGGATACTGATTCATTTGAATTAATTTTATATCCAGCCACTTTGCTGAAGTTGTTTATCAGGTTTAGGAGTTCTCTGGAGGAATTTTTGTAGTTACTTAAGTATACGCTCATATCATCTGCAAATAGTGATATTTTGACTTCTTCCTTTATAATTTGTATCCCTTTAACATCCTTTTGTTGTCTAATTGCTCTGGCTAGAACTTCGAGTACTATATTGAATATATAGGGAGGGAGTGGGCAGCTTTGTCTAGTCCTTAATTTTAGTGGGATTGTTTCAAGTTTCTCTCCATTTAGTTTGATGTTGGCTACTGGTTTGCTGTATTTTACTATGTTTATGTATGGGCCTGATTTCCTTATCTTTCCAAGAATTTTATCATGAAGGGTGCTGAATTTTTCCAAAGGCTTTGTCAGCATCTAATGAAATGACCATGTGGTATTTTTTTTCCTTTTAATTTGCTTATATAGTGGATTACGTTGATGGATTTCCATATATTGAACCATCCCTGCATCCCTGAGATGAAACATATTTGATCATGATGGATACTCGTTTTGGTGTGTTCTTGGATTCAGTTTGTGAGAATTTTATTGAGTATTTTTGCATCGATATTTATAAGGGAATTTGGTCTGAATTTCACTTTCTTTGTTTGGTCTTTGTGTGGTTTAGATATGAGTGTAATAGTGGCTTCATAGAACAAATTGGGTAGTGTTCCTTCTGTTTCTATTTCATGGTATAGTTTGAAAAATATTGGTATTAGGTCTTCTTTGAATGTCTGATAGAATTCTGCACTAAACCCATCTGGTTCTGAGATTTTGTAGTTGTTGTTGTTGTGAGACTATTTCTTTAGGGGTTATGGGACAGTTTAGATAGTTTATCTCATCCTGATTTAACTTTGGTACCTGATATCTGTCTAGAAAATTACCCATTTCATCCAGATATTCCAATTTTGTTACATATAGGCTTTTGTAGTACAATCTGATGGTTTTTTTGAATTTCCTCAGTTTCTGTTGTTATCTCTCCCTTTTCATTTCTGATTTTCTTAATTTGGATACTGTCTCTGTGCCCTATGGTTAATCTGGCAAAGGGGTTTATCTATGTTATTCATTTTCGCAAAGACCCAGTACCTGGTTTTGTTCATTCTCTGTATAGTTCTTTAAGTTTCAGCCCTGCATTTCATTATTTCCTACAGTCTAGTTTTCTTAGGTGTATTTGCTTCTTTTGGTTCTAAAGCTTTCAGATGTGCTGGAAGAATCCTGTCCCAGCCTGCTCTGTGGTTCCTGTGCCCTGTGTGCTCCTGGTAAGTCCCTCTTTGGACAATTATTGGAGCAAAAGTGGTGAGCTCAGCTGTGGGCTTAGGAGTGAGAGCTGTCCTGGGAGACCAGCTCTGATGGAGACTGGAAGCAGAATTTGGTTGTTTTATTTATTTATTTATTTATTTATTTATTTATTTATTTATTTATTTATTGGTATAATCCAACAACAAGGTATATGTCTATGTAGCTTATGTTCTTGGTAAACTAGAAAGAATTTTCATATGCATACTTATATAATCTGTCTGTTAAGATGATTTGTAGCCGTTTTTATAATAAAACTCTTTGTTTATTGATTGATTGATTGATTCACTTTACATCCAGATTGCAGCTCTCCCCAGACGCTCTCCTCCTCCCAGTACCACCCTTAAAAACCTATCCCCCACTACCCTTTCCCTAATGGGAAGCCTCCTTGGGTACCAGCCCACACTGACACATCCAGGCACAGTAGGACTAAGCACATCTTCTACCACTGATGCCTAATCAGGCAGTCTGGTTAAGGGAAGGAGATCTAATGGAAAACGTCAAAGTCAGAGACCATTTCTGCTCCAGTTGTTAACAGTGTCAAGAGTCGCCTCCATTTTGTGGGATGTGTCTTCTTGTTGACACATTGGTTGGCTGTTCTCTCTGCTCCATCTTTATCCATATACATCTTGTAGTCAGGAAAATTTTTGAGTTGAAAAAGTTCCCTCTATTGGAAGTCCTACCTGGCTATAGGAAGTCATCATTACAGTCTCCATATCTCCCTCTGATAGGAGTCTCAGCTATGGTCACCCCTATAGAATCCCTAGAACCTCTCATGTCCCAGGTCTCCAGCTATTCCAGGAGATGCCTCCCATTAATTTCTATTCTCATTCCCAGAACTCTCCCATATCCTCTCTCCCCACCCTGGATACTGTCCTTGTTCCCCTTTTTATTCCCTCTTTTGCCCAGTTCTCTCCATTCATTCACCTCTGATGACTACTTTGTTTCCCCTTCTGAGTGACATTCAGGCATCCTCTGTTAGATATTACTTATTATTTAGTTTCTCTGAGTCTGTGCATTGTAGCATAGTCATCCTGTACATTACGTTTAATTTCCACTTATAAGTTAGTCCATAGCATGTATGTTTCTGAGTTGTTATCTGACTGAGGATACTATTTTCTAGTCCCATTGTTTGCCTGCAAAATGCATGATGCCTTTGTTTTTAATAGCAGAATAGTATTCCATTGTGTAGTTGTACCACTTCTTCTTTATCCATTCTTCAGTTGAGGGACATCTAGGTTTCCAGTTTCTGGCTATTAAGAAAAAAGCTATTATGAACATAGTTGAGCAACTGTCCCTGTGATATAGTGGGATATCTTTTGAGTATACGCCCAGGAGTGACATAACTGGGTCTTGGGGTAGAACTATTCCCAATTTTCTGAGAAACTGCCAAATTAATTGTCCAATGTTTTCAAGGTACTTCTCTACTTTCTTTTCTATTAGATTTAGTGTGTCTGGTTTTATATTAAGATCTTTGATCCATTTGTACTTGCGTTTTGTGAAGAGTGATAAATATGGGTCTATATGCATTCTTCTACAAATCCCAGGCTTCAATGAAAAATTCTCTTTTAAAATGGCACCCAGCAGGGACCTTTAGCCTTTACATACACATGCACCTAAGTGCGTGCTCATCAGCACAAAGACAAACTACGTATTTACACTGTCCTCCAGAATTATTTTATATAAGATTGTGTCAGAAGACCAGCTTTAAGGTATGGATGCTCATATGCATGAAAATAATCTGGAAGTTTCTATGATTAGCAATTAGTAATATTCAGTATTTGAGGGAAAACAATATTTTGTATTTTACAAGAAACAGAAATTGCACGTGCTTTGAACAAAATTAAATACTTTTCTAAAAATCTTAATAAAAGATTTCAATTTGGAAAGTAAAGGAATATAGGTAAGTATGAAGTCCTATCTGAGTATTTTCTAAAAGTAAGAGAATACTGTAGTAAATCAGTAGAGCTTATTTATCCAGCATGTGTGTGATTTCTCTGAATAAATTAATGAACCAGCAGATGATGCCTCTGGGTGTGGGAGATGGACTAACACCAAGGAGCATATGACAGCGTTTGGAAGGTTATCTATTTCGAGATGAGGACAGCTAACCTAGTGGAGAGCACTGCTTAGTGACAACCAGGGAAGAACTGCGAATCAAGAACGGTTAATGAATCTTTTGTACTTTTTCTTTTCTTTTCTGTTTATTAACTTTATATTTCAATCACTGTCTCCCCTCCCACAATCCCTCCCCATCTATCTGCTCCCCTTTTCCTCTGAGAGAGTGGAACCCACCATGAGTATCTCCCTAACCTGGCACATCAAATCTCTTCAGATCTAGGCATTTCTTCTATGAGGCTAGACAAGACAGAAGACTTAGGTGCACCAATTCCACAGACAGGAAACAACTTTAAGAATAGCCCCTGCTCCAGTTGTTCAGGACCTACATGGAGACCAAATTGTATATTTGCTTCATATGTGTTTGACTGTGTGTGTGTGTGTGTGTGTGTGTGTGTGTGTGTGTGTGTGTGTGTGTGTTGGGCTGTTTGGTCTATGTATGCACTTTGGTTGGAGGTTCAGTCTCTGGGAGCACTCAAGGGTTCAGGTTATTTGAATCTGTTGGTCTTCCTATGGAGTTTCTATCCCCTTCAGGGTTCTCAATCCTTCTCCCATCTGTCAGAATCAACTGCTGGGTGGCGCCTTTCAGATGACAGCCATGCTAGGCTCCTGTTTGTAAACATAACAGAGTATCATTAATAGTGTCAGAGATTGGTGCTTGCCAATGGAATGGATCTCTAGTTGAGCAGATTATTAATTGGGCATTCCCTCAGTCTCGGCTAAAGTCTCTGTCTCTGCATTTCTAGTAGACAGGATAAATTTGGGGTTAAAAGTTTTGTGGGAGGGTGGCTGTCTTTATAGCTCCACTGGGGACCCTGTCTGGTAGCTTCTTTATGTTCCATGTTACCACTGTTAGGCATGTTGGCTAAGGACATCCGCACTAACTTTTGGGAGTGTCCCCCAACCCAGATCTCTGGTACTTCCTCTAGATTCCCCTATAAAAGCCCTTAACCCTGCCAGCTGAAGATTTCCACTCATTCTCATGACCACATGGCCTTCCTGTGTCTCTACCCACTCCTGATCCTGAATGCCTCCCAAATTAATGAATGTTAAAGAGTAACTGAAAAATTTAGAAACTCAAGTTGGAATGTTAAAGACAAGACTCATTAGCAGAAAAAAAAGGGTAGAAGAGAAAATTTCAGATATCAAGTAAAGATTGAAAAACTAGATACCTTGATCAAAAGAATCCAGGAGGAAAAAATACAGAAAATCTGAGACATTATGAAAAGGCTAAATATATGAATAATCAGGATAGAGCAGAGAGAAGAAACTTAGGTCAAAATAACAGAAAATATTTTAAAAATTATAGAAGACTATTTCCCTAACCTAAAGAAGCAGGTGTGTGTGCATCAAGCTACAAGAAGCATGAAGAACACCAAATAGACACATGATAATCAAAACACTAAATGTATAGAACAAAGAAAGAATATTAAAAGGTATAAAGACCAAATAAAATATAGAGTGAGACATACTAGAATAAGATCTGACCTTTCAATGGAGACTCTAAATGGTTGATGGGTCTGTATAGATGTTCTATAAACTCTAAGACACTACAAATGCCATTTGAGACTAATATGATCTAACCATTTCAATCAAAATAGATAGATAAAGGAAAGAACTTCTAAAGAAAACCAAATTAAACAATATCCACCTACAAATCTAACTCTGCAGAAGAAGCTAGAAGAAAATCTTCAACCTGAAGTTAACCACATACAAGAAAATGCAAAAAATCAATAGCATCAAACAAACAAATCAAAACAATGGTGGGGAAATTTAAAACTATAAAACACCAATAAATAACAGGTATCAACAAAAACTGATTATTGATAAATCTCAACATCGTTAGTGTCAGTTCCCAATAATGACACACATACTAGCATAATGGATTGTAAAACAGAATTGACCATTCTGTTGAATCAAGAAATATAGCTCAACATCAAGTAGATATCACCCAAGGTTAAAAGGCTAGAAAAAGATTCTAAGCAAATGCAATGAAGAAGCAAATGGCTATAGCTATTTTGATATCTGACAAAATGGATTTCAAACCAAATATAATCAGAAGAGATAGGGAAGGATACTACATATTCATCAAAGGAAAAATCAACCAAGAAAATTTTACAATGCCAAATACATATGTACCAAAAGCAAGGGCACTCAAAGTCATAAAAGAAAACTACTACAGGCTACATCACATTTAGATCCTCATATAGTAATAGGAGATGACTTCAATACCCATCTTTCACCAATAGACAGGTCATCTACACAAAAACAAAATATACAACTATTAGAACTAAATGACTCCATAAACCAAATGGACCTAACTGATATTTACAGAACATTTCACCCAAACAGAAACGAATATAACTCTTCTCTCTGAGTTCTCATGGAACTTTCTTTAAAATTGATTGTACAGTCAGAAACCAATAAAGTTTAATAGATACAAGAACATTTAAATAACATCCTGTATCCTAACTGATCAACACAAATTAAAGCTGGATATCAAAACAGCAGAAATCTTACAAGCTCAAAGAAACAAAACACCTCACTACTTAATTGTAAACAAGACAAGAAAAAAAAAAATAAGGAAATTTAAAACATTTTTCAATGTCCCATATGGGACACAATAAAGGTAATTGCAAGGTACAACATTATATCACTAAGTATATATATATATATGTATATGTATAAAGAGAGAGACAGAGACAGAGACAGACAGAGAGGGAAGGAGAGAGAGACAGAGACAGAGAGATAGAGAGAGGCAGAGAGACAGAGACAAAGATACAGAGAAACTTAGTCATTTAACAGTACACATGAAAACTCTAGAACAGTGGTTCTCAACCATCCTAATGCTATGACCTTTTAATACAGCTCCCTATATTGTGGTGACCACCAACCATAAAATTTCCTCATAGTTACTTCACAATTATTATTTTGCTACCATTGAGAATCATAATGTAAATATTTGATGTGAAGGATATCTTATATGTGGTAGACAAAGGGATTGTGACCCATAGGTTTAGAACCATTTTCATTCAAACCACCCCAAGCTACATCTCTGTCAATGGGTAAATGGATAAACAAAACGTGGTACATTTAAACAATAGACTACTACTCAGATGTTATAACTGAAATCATTACATTTGTATGTAAATGGTTGTAAACAGGAAAAAAAATCATCCCAAGTGAGATAATCCATACAACAGAAAGACAAATATGATAGGTATTTATGTATGTATTAATCTTAGCTGCTAAGCTTTGATGAACATACTACAACTTGTATAACTACAGAGATTGAGTAGTAGGTAGAAGAGTGATTGATCAATCTAGGAAGAGAAACTAATGGATAGTTATGAATGAAGGAGGTGGGAACTGGAAAGATAGTCTCAAATGGGGAGGGGGAAGAAAGAAGAGAGCAAGTAAGAAAACACTGGGAAGAGAAGCTAAAACGAAGGGCCATTTGGGGGCTAGTATGGAAATCTAATATTATATATGAAGTAGTTCTAAATGAATTTGCCAAATAACAGGGGAGACAGAGCTACCCCTGGACATCTTATCACCAAATGAAGCTTCTAGTCCTTGAAAATGTTATATCTAATACATTTGTTGGTCACATTGGCACTATAGGAACACCCAAAGTCCCCAGGGTATTAGTTGCTCTCCAAAAACTGATAGTAAGGCCTGAATTGTGGAAGATAGCACCTACACAACTACTTGAACCTGGAGAAGTCTAACTAGTGCCATCACCCCTATGGATTAATATTCATGGTACTGTAAGGTACTCTTCAAGCTACCGAAGAGAAAGATAAGTGGTAATCCAGCTACAGATACTTCCATCTGTAATGTTAACTTACCTGAAGATGTGCTAGTATAATAATAGCACAAAGTTGTGGGAGTAACATTGTTAGTCAGGGTTTTCTAAAGCAATAGAACTTATAGAATGACTGTCATTACATAGAAAGGGGGTTTATTAGAATGGCTGACAGGCTGGCTGTCGCTGCTCTAGAAGTTCTAGGACTTGGAATAATGGAGCCAATATCAAGGTAGGCTAAAATCTCATGTAACTGCCAACTTTTTTCAGAACATCAGACAATTAGTACTTTGAAGGTAAAGAGGACTCAACATGAGTAAAGTATAAAATCACAAGGCCAAGCTACATGTGATACATAAGCCACATGTGACAGACAAGCCATATGCTCCCAAAATGCATTTTCCCCATAGAGGCATATAAGCAAATAACAATATCCAGTCCTGAATTAATAATCTGAAGTGAACTTACTCCTAACTGCTGTACTTAGGAGGAGCATGAAAACACATTCTGGGAACAATTTCTAGTTTTTGAAGAAACTGAGGTTGCAAGATTCTTGTCTTGGTTGCTTGGAGTTTTCTCATAAGTACTCAGAAATCTGCTCAAATGACTCCATTTGTGGACAGTATTCCAACAGCTGTAGTCCAGGTAATCCTGTAATGGCTGCCTATGACCAGAAGGTACAAGAGTCCAGTAGTTTTAGGTCTATAAACATGAATGTCTTACCTGATTTTCAGTATAATCTGGAACCCTTAAGAAGTAGGCTCTATTGTGAGTGAAGGAATGGACTTGTTAACAAAAGCAAGAGCCAGCAGGCAGGCAAAAAGAAAGAAGCTTCCCCCTTCTATGACCTTTATGTAGGATGTCAACAGTATGGCTCAGATTAGAGATGTGTCTTCCTCCTTCAATGGATATGGATTGAAGGTAGGTCTGCTCAATTCAAAGTGTATCTTCTCACTTCAAATAATTTAATTAAGCAAAATCTCAAAGGTGGGAATTTTGGGGTTTCAGTTCATTCCAGATGTAGAAAAGTTGGCAACCAAGAATAGGCATTACAGTAATCAAACAATATCAGATGGATTTAAGGACTATTCTATGAGAGAAAACCTACCCCAGATACTGTTAGAGTAGCCTAGAACCAATGACTTAGGTAAGGACTAAATAGTACTGTTCTGTTGAAGGAACATAGCTATAAAAGGACTGCTTTCAACCCTGGGCTGCGTTCATAGATCACTGCCTTGTTCAGCCATATTCAGAGAATGGTAATGAACCAGGTAGAGGAAAGGTGGGAAGGAACATGGACTTGTGGATGGGGAACTGTAATCAGAAATCTAGAAAATAAAACAAATCACCTTAGGGGTTACCTTTGTCTGGCACAAGAATAAGAATGCCCAATGGCCTCCATAAGATGGTGTCACAAAGATCTTGAGTGATCATTTTTCATTTAGTAATTTCATCTATACATTTTCAAAATATTTTTGTGTTTTGTACTTTCGTAAATTTCCAAGAAAACTTTGATATATTATTAGATTAGTTATTATTCCTTTGAAATCCCGCAGGCAAGTACTCCATCAATACTAAAGACTGTTTAGACCCTATAGATTTGTTCTCTAGAATTATCAAGGCTATAAATTCTTTGCACTTTTACCCACAGAGTGATTCAACTCTCTAATTACTACACCCGAACATAGCTCAGAAGGAACACTAATGAACTAGAGAAGGCCATCTTTTCTGTTAACAATGCAAAAGAAAGCCTTTGAGATTTTCTTTAAAGACATTCTTTTATTCTTGTGAATGAAGGCAATTCTATTTTGACATTGATGCTGTTTAATTCTTATGCTAAATAATTCTCAGTGTCATGTTTCATGAACTTTCCTAGATATAATTTTTAAAATTATCCTGAATCTTATATATTCATAGAGAATTTCTTTAATTTTATTTTTGAGATTATAGTAAAATTGCAACATTTCTCCCTTGCCTTTCTTCCCTACACACCCTACATGTATCCTTCTCAACACTTCAACTCTCCTTCAAATGCAAGGCTGCTTTTTCATCAATTGTTACTGCATGAAATATATATATAACACACACACACATATTATGTGTATGTAGATGTGAGACATATATATATATATACACACACACACACACACACATATATATATATATATATATAGAGAGAGAGAGTATATTATAATATGTGTATAGATGAACATGTATTCACGTGTTTTACATATGTAAATAAAACCTTCTCATTCTTTATAATGTTAGTTGCATGTATGTTTTCAGGACTAAGGCCAAAGTCACTCATAATGTAGAATTGGGAAGACCAGTCTCAATAGATAATTTTCAATCTCATCATTAATACACTTTTTAAACATCAAATGAGAAAGTAAAGAATATGAATTTTACTTTATTTGAAAACATAAGTGTTAGCCTGTTTTCATTTCAGTGTCACAAAATGGAAAGTCATTGGTCCTTTTGGTAAGACATAAAGCTTATTATTCAAAACAAAAAGGATTCCTCAGGGCAGTATTTTGTGTCAGTTTTCATTGCCTTGGCAAGGAGATGACACCAAGGGACAAAGAGAAGAGGAACACAGGCATTCAGTAAGAACTGGTTACAGGAGAGAGAGAGAGAGCATGATTTAAGGTACCCTGAACTGGAAGAGAGTTTCCAGAAATTCTGTCTATCCTGTCCTGTTAAGACAGTCTTTTCTCCTTTAATGTAAACAAATGCTTCATAAAGAAGGGAAAAGACATCCCTTGATTTTTAAACCTAGAGGTCCCAAGAAAAGGCATCTTTAAACTCCAGGGGTGGAGTGCCACCACTGTTAATTTTACCACCAAAAGATGCACCTGCCTTCACTTTGCGGGGAGATTGGCTCCATCATTGTATTTTAAGGTATTTGTAAAAGCATTGTTTAAAGGACGGCTTTGAAGCTTAATGTCTGCATTTATAAGGATAGCAGAGATAATGGAAGATTGTCTTTCAGAGCAAATGAAGGTGAAGACTGAATAACTGTAACATTATAATCATTTTATTCTCAGACACATACAGACAGACAGACAGAGAGACAGACAGACAGACAGACACAGACACACACACACACACACACACACACACACACACTGGATTCCAAACACACTATTGGTGTGCATTTAGATTTCTTTGTGCATATTGTATTTGGAAATTATTGCAAATTCTTCTGAAAGCAGGTTTAAAACATGAATAAATATTGTTATGATTCATATGATTTGATTCAGTAGGCTTACATAAATCCAGTCTCAAATACCATGATGCTTATAGTTCTATAAACCATACTGTGACTGTTTTCTCTTTTTTATGTCAAAGTTAAAACATTTTATATAAAATAATAATGACTAAAAGCATTTTTAACAATAGTACAATAGAAAACATGAAGAAGCATTGCCTAGAGAACAGATTTTAACATAGTTTTAGCTTAAAATGTTTTTCTTATAAAACTGAAAAATGCGTAGATATAGATACGTGTGAAGATATACAAATTTAAACATATAAAGACAAATGCTGGTCTAAAATTAGACTAATAATAGAAAAATAAAGTTATCAACAGATTATATTCTTTTTCAGGTAAATCTGGATAATCTCAAATTCTGGGAGTAAAGACATGAGCCACATTCAGCTTGCAGCTGAGTTTCATTTTCATTTGAGATAGAGTCTCTCTAAATTGTCCCAGATGGACTTGAGTTTATGACTTTCCATCCTCAGCCTCCAAATTAACATTCTAAAGACATTCTACTAGGCAATGCTAAGGTATTATTTTTTATGATATTTTTTGTAATTATCATTTAATTACATGATTTGTTCACCTTTATTTCCCCCACAATTGCTCCTGGAATGCCTTCCCCTTGCTCTGTCTTAACTGTATTGCCTCTTTTTAATTGTCTCTAATGCACACAAACACACAGACACACACAGACACACAGACACACACACACACACACACACACACATACACAGAGAGACAGAGACAGAGGTAGAGAAAGACAGAGAGAGACACAGAGAGAGAGACACAGAGAGACATGTGCACACACAAACAAAAAGAAAGATATTTGTAAAAATAAAATATTCTCAAAAATATAAAGACAAAAATGTATTATATTTTAATCTGAAAAATATTTAGGTTGAACTCTACTGATTAGGTTTTCTTTATCTTTCACTTCTCAGACTCCCTGTTTCCAAATACTGCAATGCAGGATATCGTAATTAGTTAGATATTTGCAAGTTAATTTTATTCACGGTTAATTGATCATAAATTTAGAAAACAAAAGTGCTGTGGAAGTTTATACTAAACCTAGGAATGTTATGTACAACAAAGAATGTCACTCCACTTTGGTTGTTCAAGTACTTATACCTTTCCCTTTCTTGTTACAATATTTGTCTAAGATGATTAAAAATAAGAAAAGGTAAATAAAATCAGAGTCCCTTTAGTCCTGCTGTGGATAGTAGCAGAAATACTAGCCTTCAGTCTACCTACCTTCACCACCACCTTTCTCTGCTCAAACCAATGAGCTCTCTGCATGTTTATTTCTCCACCCACAACTCCCATTACATGAATGTTGTCATTTGATTGAAGAATTCCTTCCATAGACTCATGTGCCTGAACCCTTGGCTTCTACCATGTGCTCCAGTTTGGGAAGCTTGTGGAACACATAGAAAGGGACGCCTCAATGCTGGAAGCATGCATTGGTGGTCTTTGAGTCCAGCCTCATTTAAAACTGGTCACTGCTTCCTGACTTCTGATGCAATGTGACAAGCTGGACCCCTGCTCCTGCTCCCAGTTTAAATGTGTCATAATGGGATAATACACCTCAAAAGGTAAGTAAGCTAGAATAAGCCCATCCTCCCTTTTATTCCAGTTCTAGGACTATAACCAGTTCAACAAATCATTTTCTGCCCTCATGAGGGAAATTTGAGAGTATAACTCTGGACATATGTGTCAATATTGAGTGGAGACACTTGATCCCATTGTCCATGTATTAATTATGAAATATTTGCTTTTGTATTCAAGTATATACTATTCAACTAGATAGAGTATTTTATTTTAAAACCTAACAAAATTTTAGAAGTTATTTGTATCAACTGTATGCACAGATGTAGTTTTATATTGGGAAATTTCTATGATCTTTTGAGAAAGCAACCATTAAACAAAACTTTTAGCCATTTAAAAGCCCGGTGATATAATACGAATATTTGAGCTGTTATCTTAAATTATGTTTTCTCCCCATTACTCATAAAATGCAATAATTTCAATCACTAATGGCATCCATCACGTTTGTTCTGTCCATTCTCCACATCCATATGAATTAGATTCATCCTTCATAGTAGCTTCCTATCTCTCTTACCACTCTTCTGTTTTCTTAGGCCCATCCTCTGATGACGTCCTTCTGGAATACCACTCATTTACTATTTAATCATTAATCAGCAGTCTACAGAATAGAAACCTTCACATTGTTTTCTACATATTGCTTCTCGCTTCTACTTTGCATGGATTACACTTCCTATAATCTTTATGTCAGGTTCTGTTTGGCTATGTATAAGGGATGGCCTGACATGGTTCCTGCCCCTGGAACTGAGCCAGCAGGATGTGAGCCTCCACGAGTGTTGATGGTTCCTATGGGCAAAAGGTTTGTTTGTATAACAATGTACATATTTTCACTTTTCGAGGAATGTCCTCTCTGCCAGGGTTAATGACTACATGATGATGAAAGACATCAGGAGTCCAGGAGGTGAGGATGTGTCTATGTCTCAGAAAAAAATGGTAGAATGCAGTGACTTCAGAACAGCCATTACGGTTGTGGGAAAAAACACTAAAAGCATGAGTTAAAAATATATAATTTCTTAACTATGCAAAGTGTAAGGATGAAATATGAATTATACAAGGAGCTTCACATATCTAAAGGAACAGAGGCAGCTTGTCAGAAAGTTACTAATGAAAGAGATAAAGAGATTTAGGCAGGGATGATTTCAAAGCAAGATCCCAACCAGCTAAATTTTTTTGTTTATGCTTATAAAGATATAAACAAAGTTCAGCAGCAGCCTGGGACATAACTAACTTTGGTCCAGGCATGATCAGAATGGGAATCTCAGGGCAGGGTCCCACCCAACTGTCTTATTGTCTGTGCTTGTACTTGCTTTCTCTTTTCTAAGAATCAAGGGGCTGGGTTCATGAGATGCTGATTCATGGGATAATCAAAGGGGACCTGGAGTAAAGACTGACTAAATATGCAAAATAAAAAAACTTGGCCTTTGTTCTGTAAGAGAAGAGCTATACAGAGAGTTTTAGAATAGCAAAAGAAAGCTGTCTCAAGCAAAGCAGACCACAGAGAGCAATCTGGAAAGTTGTCTTGAGCAGAACATGGGCTGTCAGTTTGTAACCCCCAATTTGAATTTGTCATTTGTTTGCTGATCTCAAACATCCCTTCTCTCTGCAACCCCTCTCTAAGCCAAGACGGTTCCTTTGCATCTTTCTATCTAGCCTCACATGTTTCTTTTCAGTTTCTTAAACTGGTTCTTTTATCTTCAACCCAAACACCAAACAATGAGGTCCCTGTGATATTGCATGTACTTTGGGACTGGTTTGTGAATGAAGTGATTTCAAACCTATTGGTGAAAAGCCCCTTATCTGAGCCACATTACAGCTCAACTCTTGCTTTTGATCGTCTAGATCTTTTTCCAAGCCTTCCCTGTTCCCTCCAATTAACAATTAAATGGTTCATTCGCCCTTGCTGAACTAAAGGTCTTCAAGACTAGTTTATTGTTCCTTGACTAATATCTGCTTTTATTAGCATCTACAACAAATGTATCACTTTCTAGTAATGCTATTACTTACATAATGAGACCCCAGGTAGAAGACTGTCATCTCTATGTATGCCATATCTTATCTGTAAATATCCAAATTGTGTACCTTGATGAAGATCTGTAATATATTCCTGTCCATTAGCCAGATATCCCCTATATAAAAACATACTAAAAGAGTTTTCCTAAATACCAGAACCAGTGTAAAGACCTGCGGGACTGTGGAAGGCAGCCTGGTTTCTGGTTGAGCTAAGGTTTAAAACCCTGGAACCCAGTAGGGGATCCCCAGCAGGGGATAACCCTACAATGGAGCGCAGGCATTTTGCCAGGCTCCTGGGACCTAGGTTCCTGACACAAGGCCATAGCTCTCCATAGGTATGTGACTATCAGTCACATAGCCCCAAACCCCTCCACAGGTAGAGGTGTGGTCACATAGTCTCAAGACATTCCCATTTTATTTTATTTAATTTTTTGATACTTTATTTACATTTCAAATATTTCCCCTTTTCAGGTCTCCCCTTTGGAAACCCCCTTTCCTATTCCTTCTCCTCCTGCCTCTATGAGGGTATTCTCCTACCCACTCATCCACTCCCATCTTCCCTCCCTGGCATTCCCCTATACTGGTGCATCTAACACTCTCAGACCCAAGGGCTTCTCCTCCCACTGATGGCAAACAAGGTCCTCCTCGGCCACATATGTGACCAGCACCATGGGTCCCTCCATATGCATTCTTTGGTTGGTGGTCCAGTCTCTGGGAGCACCACGGACCCTGACCAGTTGACACTGTTGCTCCCTCACTATAGGGCTGCAAACTCCCTCAGCTCCTTCAGTCCCTTCTCCAACTCCTCCATCTGGGACCCCGCACTTAGTCCAGTAGTTGCTGTGAATTGAATCATGGGTGTTCTGAACTTTTGGGCTAATATCCACTTTTCAGTGAGTACAACAATGTTTCTTCTTTTGTGACTGAGTTACTTCACTCAAGATGATAGTTTCAAGTTCCATTCATTTGTCCGCGAATTTCATGAAGTCATTGATTTTAATAGCTGAGTAGTATTCCATTGTGTAAATGTACCACATTTTCTGGATCCATTCCTCTATTGAGGGACATCTGGGTTGTTTCCAGCTTCTGGCTATTATAAATATGGCTGCTATGAACATAGTAGAACATGTGTCCTTATTATATGTTGGAGCATCTTATGGGTATATGCACAGGAGTGGTATAGCTGGGTCCTCAGGTGGTATTATGCCCAATTTCCTGAGGGTCCACTAAACTGATTTCCAGAGTGGTTGTACCAGCTTGCAATCCCACCAGCAATGGAGGAGTGTTCCTCTTTTTCCACATCCTCACCAGCATCTGCTGTCACCTGAGTTTTTGATCTTAGCCATTCTGACTGATGTGAGGTGGAATCTCAGGGAGAGAGTGGACAGCCTTTGTCAAGTCCCTGATTTTAGTGGGAATGCTTCAAGTTTCTCTCCATTTAGTTTGATGTTTGCTACTGGTTTGGTGTATATTGTTTTTACTATATTTAGGTATGGGCCTTGAATTCCTGATCTTCCTAAGACTTTTATAATAAAGGGATGCTGAATTTTATCAAATGCTTTTTCAGTATCTAATTAAATGACCATGTGTTTTTTTTTCTTTGAGTTTCTTTATGTAGTGTATTACAGTGATGGGTTTCTGGGTATTGAACCATCCCTGCACCCCTGGGTTAAAGCCTACTTGATCATGGTGAATGATCATTTTGATGTGTTCTTGGGATCAGTATGCAAGGATTTTATTGAGCATTTTTGCATCGATATTTATAAGGGAAATTGGTCTGAAGTTTTCTTTCTTTGTTGGGTCTTTGTGAGGTTTTGGTATCAGTGTAGCTGTGGCCTCATAGAAAGAATTGGGTAGTGTTCCTTCTGAATCTATTTTGTGGAATAGATTGAAGAGTATTGGTATTAGGTCTTCTTTGAAAGTTTGATAGAATTCTGCACTAAACTCATCTATCTGGTCCTGTGTGTTTTTTGTTGGAAGACTTTTTTTTAATTAATTAATTTTTTTTGATACTTTATTTACATTTCCAGTGTTTCCCCTTTTCTAGGTCTCCTCTTTGGAACCCCCGTATCCCCTCCCCCTCCTCATCTCTATGAGGGAATTCTACCTCCCACCCACCTGCCCACCCATAAGGTTGTATTCCCACCTTGACATTGCCCTTTACTGGGGCCTCTAACACTCTCAGGCCCAAGGACCTCTCCTCTCCCTGATGGTCAATGAGGCCATCCTCTGCCTCATATGTGGTCCGAACCATGGGTCCCTCGATGTGTATTCTTTGGTTGGTGGTCCAAACTCTGGGACGACTGGGAGTGGGTCAGGCCCATTGACATGTTGCTTCCTTCATGGGGCTGCAAACTCCCTCAGCTCCTTCAGTCCTTTCTCCAACTCCTCCATCTGGGACCTCACTCTCAGTCCAGCAGTTACTGTAAAGTGAAACTTGGGCATTCTGAACTTTTAGGCTAATATCCACTTATCAGTGAGTACATACCATGTTCGTTCTTTTGTGACTGAGTTACCTCGCTCAGGATGATATTTTCAAGTTCCATCCATTTGCCTGCAAATTTCATTAAGTCATTGTTTTTAATAGCTGAGTAGTACTCCATTGTGTAGATGTACCACATTTTCTGTATCCATTCCTCTGATGAGGGACATCTGG